>JAODKM010000037.1:15815453-15831655 GCA_026780845.1 Petrocephalus sullivani
CACTCTGCCCCCCTGTTCCAAAGCTCCAGCTGCAGCCATGCTTCCTGTCACAGAGAGCAGTGTTTGGAAACAAATATCCACTCAGATTCTGGAGATGCTTGTTAAACCCCCCCACCCCCACCAGAAGGCCGCCACTGATTCTGCTCACAGTATATATGCAGAGAACAATGGAGAATTTACCTTCTGTCACTCTATGCAGACACTGACACGTGTCTCTCTGCACACCCTGACTCTTTTTCTAAAGGTACAGCTGGTTTGGGACGTGGCTGGCTCATTGCAGGGTGGGGGGGGTGGTTGGATCATTTATTAGTTCATGTGCAGATACAAGGCCTTCGGCGTGTATTGCCAACCCGTAGCAAGGAGGAGTGAGGTGTGATTGGCTCCTCTATTCACCAGCGTATTTTACTAAGCAGCTACGGCTTTCCTGATTGGTCTCTTTACGCTCACCATTCTGATCTCTTTTATGAACAGGCATACGAATCAGAGCTGTGAAAAGTTTACACTGCCAAGGAAGTTGCCTCATCCTCAGGCTGTCAGTTGGTCGGATGTATCCCAAAGTTGTGCTCTTTTCCTTCTACGGCTTATAATACATGATTGATGTAATTACAGCTGTGTACATTTAGTTGGACGATTTTATTTCTGCATCTTTGTTCGAGTGCTTGGCGCACAGTGGTTCGAGGGGGTTTCGTTTTGTTATGGAATCTGTTGGTTTTAAGTTGTTTCCTGTTTTTGGATGGTGCTATATCTGAGAGATGGAAAGTGTGGCTTGAGCATATATACAAACATACCAACCCCCATCCCCCAAAATCCTCAGTGTTCCAACCTCCTTAGGGTTGGGAACCCAACGTTATGAAGGATCTGAACATCCTTGCATGATCTGAGGTTCCGGCGGCGTCTCATTTCCAGTTCCACACCCACCTACACCGCAGGCTTCAAACCATCTCACTTGAAGATGAATGCATTTCTAAAATCCATTCCTCCCCCGTCCAGGTTTTAGCCCCAATAATGTGGGAATCGACATTTACAAGCATTCCCGTGGGGTGGGGCGTGTCCCCGAATAAGCTGTGATGCAGAGGTGCTCGCTGGCCTTTCTTCGTAAATCATTGCGTAAGAACGCCACCGTGGCTGTGGGGCCTCTTTTTCAGTTGTGTTTTTTTTCCACCTGCCATCATTAATATTTCAGAGCCTTGCCAGTCTCTCGCCGCGAAAGTTGGGGGAATGCGGGATCTTTCTCCGAACGACGCTCGCTTGTTTTCCCCATCATGAAAGAGCTCCTAACACAAAGAATCTCGCGGCTGCCCGTGTGTCTAGAGAACTTTTTGAGGAAGCAGCTAACCATCTCCCCTACTGGGGGTGGGCGGGAGAAGCCAGTGATGTTTAGCTACCCCTACTCGCTCTCATCATGTTCTGCACATGTTCCCATCATGTTCTCGTGTCCTGCACAGTTCTGATGATGTTCTCATCTTCTCCTCTACACAGTCAGTACAAGCCCTTACCACAGTATATAAATAAAAGATTGGTATCCTTCCCCATGTATATACAGGGAAAATTACAGAGCTGTAGTCTTACGCTAGGTGCATGCAGAATAGCATTATGCTAGCAAAGCATTGTGGGTATTTTAGAGGTAAAGAAGGCCGGTCCTCCCCGATGCCTCCGCCTAGCACATCCCTTAGCACATCTGAAAGCAGAATTGAATTCCTGCACCGAATCCACCAATAAAAAGCGCTGATTTGCCGCTTCAAATAAAGGAATGAAGGATGTGCCGAGATTTTCATCTGGCCGTATAAGATTTATCTGCGCCTGCCTGTCTGCCAGAGACATGCTCAGTACCTGCTGAGAGACGAGACCTCCTCTGCAGTCGGCGCGCATCACTGAAAAATCTTCTTTTCCCAACTGTCGCCGCTTCAGTGGCAGTGCTGCCTGTTTCCTTTGCCCACTGCCGTTATCCCCCCCCTCCTTCGGGGAGAGAGCAGGGTTTTGGGGGGGGGATGCAAGACCACAAACGCGGCATGTTTTGCCCAGGCTGATTAGTGTCAGCGTGCAGAATGTGTAAAAAGCACGAGTCTCCGTGAGGCGGACACCCCCGGCGGGCTGTACACAAAGCGCCACCTCCAGGCGGGTTCTTAACACGCTCCGGATCGAGCGGTCGGCCGAAGGTGCGACGCAGGTGGCGGGGCGCGAGAACAGCGCTGCCTGCCGGGCTGGGGGCAGGTGTATCGATCCAGCGATTGATGTCAGTTGGGTTTCAGGCGTTTACCGCTGCAAAGCTAAGACTGCACCCGTGCGTCTCTGCGGTCGCTAAGAGACAAGCCACCGTCTGCAGTACATCCATGCAGCATGTTCCAGCTACACATCAGCTTTCCTCTTTAAGACGTTTCCCCGTGTGCTACAGCCTGACAAGCGCTTGACCGAATGAAATCTAGCAAATTTGTTGCTGTATTTAAGCTGATCTCAGTTTTAGTCACCCATAGTCTTACGTATCGAACATTTATGTTTGCTTAAATTTGAGGCACAAGAAAATCATGTTTATCATTGTTCATCATTGAAGAGTAGACTAGAGCAATGGTTCCCAACCCGGTCCTGAGAGACCCCCAGACAGTCCACATTTTTGCTCTCTCCCAGCTTCCAATGCCTGTACCAGGTATTCGGTGTTCCTGATTGGCTGCTAGCTGGGCAGGAGCAAAAGTCTGGACTGTCTGAGGACTGGATTGTCTGTCCAAGGACTGGGTCGAGAAACACCGGTCTGGAGAATCCGTAGGTATAGGTGACAAGTTAGCAGTTGTAATTTTAAGGAGCTGTGTCAAATAAGGGGTTTAAAAATGACCGTGTGCCTGCTGGGAAGTATTATGTGTGCAGTGGTAGAAGTAGCCATTGGATGTCATTAGCTTCAGATATTTCAGCTTTGTTAGATGGGAGTTTTACAGAGTGAGCAAGGTGATGAGAGAAAGTACAGAAACTATAGAAGCCATCATGAACTCTGCCCAGCTGGTCCAGAATGATCTAAATGTAGAGTAAATGTAGAGTGTGATCTAAATGAAGTAAAAGCACTTGCCTCTGTGAAACAGAACTCTGTCCAGGTCTGGATGGCCAGTGCTCATTTTAGTGTAAGAATGGCCCCCAAGAACAGGTTGCCAGCTGATCATTTCCCCAGTACCATTCTCCCAGAACATCTACGCTTTGCATCGGTAACAGTCCCCCTATCGTTCATTCTTTGACGTGGATCTGAAATGCAGCAGCCTTAGTAAGACAACAGGCTATTTGTGCATCAGAGCAGGATGGTAGAAAATACACAGAGTACTGCGGTTTGATACGGCGTACGCCAATGGAAGAGGCTCACTCGGAGTTGGGCACGGGGTCGTGGCGGCCCTCAAAACCCCACTTCCTGCTCCCCCGACGTTTGCCGCTCGCTCTGTTCCTCATCAAGTTGCTTCACGGCCAGGTTTTGATCATTCAAAATAAAAGTGCTCTTCCAGTTTTAACGAAAGACTATGATTATGCAACTGCTGTGCGAAATCATCCCCCCATCTGTTGTAAGTATGATGGACTGTAATTTGTGCACAGATTTTTTTTTTTATCCCTTTCCTTTGGAGGGGGAAATGATCGGAGGAAGGAGCTGAGCGTGGGTAGGCCGTGTGGAGGCCATAGACTTGGTTGTCTAAACGTGGCCTGCGGTGGAAGAGCTAAGGTAATCCCTTAGTCAGAATCACACTGTTTATCAGACCCCCACTGGCTCTGCCTTGTCTACCTTGTCTGCTTATCTGTTTTTTTGCACCTAGACCATACCTCATTTATTTTGGACTTCTCCCCCACCCACCCCTCACCTGGCCATCTCCTTTTTAATTATCTGTCCCAGCACCCCCCGAAGCAGTGTCAGTCCAGGCCACAAACTCCAGCCTCGCTAGAGTAAATTCTGAAACAACAACCACGACGTGTTTTAAATCCATCACCTGTCTTCTGTGGCCTTGGTAGCAGATGGGGGAAGAAGGGTGGGGGGGAGGGCAGGTGGTGCGGATAACGCCGTCGGCTCTGATCTTTCGCGGAGATTCTTGTCACCCGGGGACGATCAGCATACAGAATGGAAAGTGGGCATCCCCAATATACCCGCCTTCTTCTCAAAGGGGTCAGGTCAGCTCGTTGACCCGGCTTTGATGCGCCTTCATATTAATTAGCTGCCGCGGACGCGGCGGATCTTTTCCTCTCCTTCGGATTTAAGCTTTAGCTGAAGGAGAAGCATGGTACCAGATTGCGAAGAGTGGCAGCTCCTTTATTTTCGCGTCCTGAATAACTGACGCGGTGGGAGAGCCTTGTGACATTTTGGCACCAGTCAGAAAGTATTCAAATAGTCGCTCTTATACCTACAACACGTCCAATATTCCAAGCAGACCAGTAACCCCCGGCCAATTTAATTAGATATTATTGTTCCGCTGAAAGCGCTTGTACTATTATATCGCAGTTACATTATTCCCGCTAATGGTTCACCCATGCAGCACCTTTGTGGACAGGAGCCTTGCTGGAATATGAGCCAGGTGCTCTTCAGTCTACAATGAAAGTGGAGAAAGAGGATTCAATGAGAAGGATTGGAATTTTGCTATTTTCTCTCTCACCCTCTCTCTCTCTCTCCTCGGTGGAAGAAGGACAAACGTTATAGATGGTAATGGTTCCTGCTGATACACATATGCCGTTTTACTTCCTTTTTGTATCGATTCTTTCCTTCCCCTCGTTATTTGTTCCCTCACTCCAATGACGGAGGACCTACTGATATTTCGTGAGTAATCGATCGCTTTGTTTCTTGCCTGTCCTCTTCCATCACATGACCGGGGTGTCTCCTCTCACCTCCGGCCCCTTGAGGGAGCATGGGGAGCAGGAAGGCGACCTCCCAGCCCAATCAGATGTACTCCCAGCCCCCAAATATTTATTAAGCCTTTATTTTTGCAAACTGATCTAAAGATGACCCAATGAATGGTTACCGTATCATATGTCATGATCTAGTGAGTCCTAAGGACTTCCCCTGTCATCTGAAATGTGCATCTGCTTATAAGTGTAAATTCAATACAAAGAACTGGAGCCGCAGAAGCTACAAGGGACAGTCGAAAATGTTTGTTTTTTTTCGCGATAAAGTTTTCCAGTGCATAGAAGAGGGCGTTTCAATCTATTATCAGTAACCGAATCATGGTTGGCAGCGACAGAGCATTTTTCATTTGATGATGCGAAAGGTGAAGGTTTATTGTGACACAGACACACCGATGGCACTTGGCAAATTGGGGAAAGGGCAGGAAAGCAGACATGGCTCCCCATTAATGCTTCTCATCGTCCGCAGGGCCGTGCTGTCAAGCCGTTTCGACACACAATGTTTTGTAAGTACAAGCTAATTGAAGCACCATGAGCTTGTGGATAAAGCCGACGGCAGCGCCGTCTTTCTGTCTTTTCTGGCTAATTCCCGTCGTGCTTTTTTCTCCTCGTCGCGATCCGCAAGCCCGCCACTGCCTCCGCGACCTCTCCCATGTCTCGTTAATTTCGAAAAGAGTAGTCCTACAATTGAGAAGTGACCCTCTGCACAGCCGAAACAATACCAGCGAGCATACATTTGCAAAATGATTGCAATTTTCCGTACACGAGTGAGTTATTTATGGACGATTAACGTGGGTATAGATTGTTATAAGGCCATTATGATGCTCCCATAACAATTGTGTAACAAACTATTGGAATGTTCACTCATCCGCACAATCCACTGTGCTATATGTTATATGATTAAGCGTTCAGGCCTGTTGGCACAGAGTCTCCAGCCTCCCTCCCTAATGGAGCCCAGACCTTAAGTTGACCTGCTAGAAACCACCCACTGCTGTACACACATAGCAAAATGAAACTCGCCTTGGTAAAAAAAAAAAAAAAAAAAAAACAGCACTAGAGACCGATGTTATTGGTACTGTATGTATTAAGTAGGTGGCTGGCCTACAATCATCTGTCATTTGTGCCCCTTGTGGTTTTCAGCTAGCTGAACATAAGTGAGGGAAAACATTTCCTGAGGCTAAATAAAGAAAATGCACATCGGCTCGGTCTCATTTTCGGAAACCTGTTGTCAAGACAGCGAGGCAGGCCAGTCGGGTTTCGCCGACTTGAACTCCTTAGTACATCCTCCCTGGGACTGATGATGGTTTCCTGTTGAGAGAGCGATGACCTAGAAATGCGAAGCATAATAGAAGGGACTGCAGTGACATGGCAGCTTGCGACGGTCCGGATACACATGGTGGGGGGAACGGCAGCGGAAGGCCAGCTTTTCTCCAACAGTTCGAAACTATAAATCAGTGAAATGCAAAGCCGTTCCTGTGAAAATCTGACTAGGACAGATGAAGAAAAGGCGGAAGCACTGCATCATGGATTTTACTTAAAAGTGGCAGCTGTGTAAATGCCGAGCGGCCATGAGTCTGCGTTTAGTAATGACTGGTTTCAGCGCGAATGATAACGGATCAGTCACCTTAGTCGGGATTTATGACCGCCGTTGCTTCCTACTGGCTATAGAATGCGCCAGGGCTTGACGAAAAGTGTCCTGCTTCAGTGCGATCCAGACGTCAAGTTTCGAGCGTGATCAAGGGCGATTCTAAGATTTGTTTTATGGTGCTGGGCATAAGAGGGGCCAGTCATTGATACAGAGGGGCCAATAGCCATTTCATTAGCCAATGATGTTTTGAATCTGAGTGATAGGGGACCAATCAGTTTCCAGCAAAGTCCCACCTCTGCATACACCCCCAGTCGCGATGAATGTCAATGCCAACTACAGAAATTACAGCAGAGTTTTCTGTGGTCTCTTTAACATCCGTTATGATAGATGGACGAAGGTGTGAGATGTGCAAAATATTCAGTGTACGGCAGTAAATTGGGTCCTAATGGTGATTGTCTTATGCACCCCCATTCAGGGAGAATGGGCTGGGTTCTGCGGTCAGCTGACACGGTACCAGTGGCATCATAACGGACTCCCAAGGATCCAGCTGTCCACAGTGAGTCCCCGTCCCAGCCGCATAAAGTATGGTATAATAATCCGACTGGTGGTTATTATGTTAGTGTTTGATAACATAACACATCCATAGCATCGCCACACGCCTCGGGGAGAGAGCTTAAGCTGGCTGAGGGTGGGGGGGTGCTATTTGGAGGCTAAGCGCAGCCCGCTGATGGCCAAGCGTGGGCCAGCGGCGGAGAGGAAGCAGACGGGCACATTGGCAGCCCCCCCCCCCGAAGGCAGGCTGTGCCAGCCGCTGCTGCCTGCCAGGCAGAGTTCTGCGCTGCCCACATCTCACTCCAGGAAACCCATCTGTAATCACGTTAACATGAGCATCCTGGCGTCTCGGCCCGTCAGCGGCCAGGCTGACATTCACACACACACCGAATGTTTTCATGCATCTCGGGGGCGGCTGTGACTATCAGTCAAGTGTTTTGAGCTTGCTTCATTTTCAGAAAAGTTACAGTTGTGTTCCTATTGCTATTAAAGGATATTATAAAATAATATAATATAACATAACATAGGGGGCAGCGTGGTGAGGCAGTGGTTAGCACTGTTGCCTCACACCTCTGGGACCGGGGTTCGAGTCTCCGCTCAGGTTCCATGTGTGTGGAGTTTGCATGTTTTCCCCATTTGTAAAGGGCTGTAGGGAAACACAGGATTTATTTAGGAGAAACGCACAAGCAGCGAGCAGCATGACAAAACATCAATGACCGGACTGGGGAAACATACTCGAGGGGACTTAAACGAGGGGACATGGCACACAGGAGGATCGTACAGGCAGGATCATGACAGAACCCCCCCAAAGGCGTGCACTCTGGGCGCGCCCAGGCGAGGGATGAAACGGACCGGGGATACAAGACCTAGAAAACAAAAGCAAAGACCATCAACGGGACACCGGGAACAGAACAGGCACAAGGGAAACAACCAAGACAATAACTGACACACCATGGGCAGGGCAAAGAAGCACAGGGGCAGCAGAACAGGGGACACAGGGGAAACACCAACCCAGGGAACAAAGGGATCAGGAGGGAACATGGGAGAAACAGAGGGACGAGAAGCCGACAAGGGGAGCACAAAAACAGGAGGCACAAAATCAGGGGCCGAGAGAAAACGGGGAGCTCGAGGAAACCCCAGCGGGTGAGATGCGGCAGCCACAGGGGCAGCAAGTAACCGCAAGGCGGGAGCAGGAGGGGACCCTGCAGAAGCCGAGGAGGCAGCCAGAGGGACGGACGGATGAGCCGAGGAGGGAGCCGAAGGGGACACCAGAGGAGGTGAGGAGGAAGGTGAAGAGGACCCCGGTGAAGGCGAAGAGGGAGGCGAAGCCACGGCAGGTGACAGCGCAGTCGACTGACGAGCCGGAGCAGGGGGACCCTCAGGCGGTTGATGAGCCGAAGCGGGGGAACCTGCAGGAGGCCGAGGAGGCGACGAGGCAGGACTGAAGGCAACGAACGAGATACCAAAGGGGGAACTGCAGGTGACTATTAAGCAGGAGGCAGAGGACCCGCAGGCACCCCACAAGCCACAGGGGACATGGGCGAGCCAGGGAGCAGGGCGGGCGGGAACCGGCCCCGGCACAGATGTCCTCATCCCTTCCAGGAAATAGACAGGCGGGGCCACTACCGGGATCTGCCCTGCTGCGGGAGTGACGGAGGGGTCACTCCCCCAAAGTAGTTCCGTGGGGCCATCGGGGCAAGGCCTGTGGGGTGCCACTCAAGCTCCCCCTCACCCAAGGGGAAAGGAGCGGAATCAGGGTCTGGGACCACCTCGGGGACAGGGACTAGTGTCACGGGAGCAGAGTCTGGAACCAGGGGGACTTCGGGGACTTGAGCTGGAGCGGGGACTGGAGCCTCAGGAGCAGGAACCTCGAGGGACGGAGCAGGAAAACCAGGAAGACTCAGGCATGGAGCCGGACAGGGAGATTCAGGAACAGGAGACTCAGGAACAGGAGGCGATGCCTCTGGGAGCGCACTGGGCGTGTCGGGAGACTGGCAGGAACTGACGGGCGCGTCTGGAGACTGGCAGGATCCGGCGGGCACGTCTTCCTGCTTCAGCCTTCGTTTTCGCCAGCGAGCCCTGATAAAGAGCATCGAGGAGACAGGGGGATGCATGGAGAAGCCCTCCTCCTCAGTCTTCTCCAGGGCCAGGGGTGGCACAATCTCCTGGACCAGAACAGGGCACAGCAGGGACCTCAGGCAGTGCGCGGGTAAGAGCAAGAATCACTGGATCTGGAGCAGAAGTCACCGGTGCCACCTTTCTGGGGATTCTGGGGACCCTTCAAGGGCTAGGCACGTACCCAGGAAGGGGTGAGCTGCCGGTGCTGGCAGCATGGCGGCGGAAGCAGGCACATGCCCGTGCATCCAGCACCCAGTAGATCGCCTCATTTACAAGACTGAGGTGTTCAGCCTCAGTCAGCGGAGGTGTCTTGTTCGTGAGTCTGGTCATTTTGTAAAGGGCTGCCAGGCACTGGGCAGGGAAGCACCAACAGGATTCCAAATTCCATGAAAACACAGGATTTATTTAAGAGAAATGTACAGGCAGGGAGCAGCACGACAAAACATTAATGACCGGACTGGGGAAACATACTCAAACGCGGACTTAAATACACAGGACTGATAACCGATAACAAGAAACAGCTGGCAAATGCGGGGATTTCACATAAGGTTAACGAGGGGGCATGGCACACAGGGAGATCGGACGGGCAAGATCATGACACATGTCGTCCTGGGGTTTCCTCCGGGTACTCAAGTTTCCCACCATAGTCCAAAAACATGCTGAGGCTAGTTGGAGTTGCCAAATTGCCCATAGGTGTGAGAATTCCCTGCAATGAGCTTGCCCCCCGTCCTGGGTTGTTTTCCGGGATAGACTCCGGACCCACCGCGAACCAGAAGGGTAAGTGGTTTCAGAAGATAAACATATTTTTAGTTGTATTGTTCTACTTTGTTCTGTTGTTCTGTTGTGTTTTTAATATAGGAACCACAGCAGTAATGTATGTTTTCTATCTATATGTCCAACTTCCAGCTACTAACAGGATAAGTGTGAGCTGGGAGCCAGTCCCAGGAATTACTGGGAACAAGGCGAGGGAGCATCCTGGACGGAATCCCGGTCCATGACGGGGGCAGACGTTTTGTTAAGTTCCGTCATTGCTCATCAGAATGGATTATTTGGATGTCTTGTGCAGCATTCTTTCTTGAGACCCAACGCATTGCGAAGGAAGCATTTTGTGGTTTCAGGCTTAAGCATCCTGGATTGTAATTGGTTCAGGACTTTTGCACAGCAATCAAGTCAGGTTGCTATTGGTTTGAAGGCAGTCATCCTCTCGGGTGGTAACGATAGCAAATTGCTAAGTGAAGCTCTTCAGATACGATTACATCAAGAGAATTAATGGGGCAACCTCCAGAACAATCGTCTTAGGTCGGGCCTAATGGAGCAGAAGGTCCGGCGTCTTGCCAAGCAGACAAATGTTCGCTTGCCGCTGCGGTGTTTTAGCTGCAGCTCTCGGGCACACAGCCGCACAGCTCGCTGGGATCGATCCTGCGCAGAATTCATTCTGCTGGCCTTGCCGATTCCCCTTCATTATACGACCGGAGTGCATTCGCAGAGACGAATTTGCATTCTTATTTATTTGTTTGTTTGTCAGTTTGCAGTGCCGGGAAAATCGGTGAGGTTCTAATGACTGCAGAGTATAAATTTCGAGGACGCGCCGGAACTTGCGGGGGGGGCAGCACAAGGTCAGCGCATGAGAAAGGTGCGAAGTTTGAAATATAAAGGTTTAATGCAAAGTCATGGTGTGGTGCAGGCCTGAACCTGCCAGCAATCAGGACTCTTAAAGGCCTGTCAGAAAATGTTATTCTCTCAGGTTTTTCCGTCTGCTGGTGCTTTCGTCTCTGCTCTTTAACAGTGATGCCTCAAGCATGATTGGAAATCTTATTTGACGTTTTCGTTCGCAGCTGATCATATTCTAAAGGGACTTGTTTATATTTCATTAAAAATTAAATCAGAAGGAACCACTTCAGCCTCAGACCTCAACATCCTCCCTATGACTCTGGAGTCTGCTTGAACCATTCAAATTTGGCTATTTTGTTTTCTGCATGGCATGCATTTGAGCGTAACCTCCAATGGAGTTCTGGGTGTTCTATGCCTCCTTTCCCTGATGGGTAACCGGTTACGGGATGGATGGATATGACAAATTTCAGTGTACAAACTCCCCTGATTTTACCTTTCCAAATTTACCAAATAAAAAAATGTGTGCATGTGCCAAAGGGCCACAGTGAAATCCTTGTACGTCATGAATAGGTGAGGAATTCATTAACATTTATTTGCATTCATTTTTTAAGCAGGTGCTTTTTTTCCCCAGAGTAACATTATAATTAATGCAGGCAATACATCATAAGCAGATGACTGTAATGGAGGCAACTTTGCTACTAGTGTTGCTAAGCTGAGTCACCAGTTCCAAGTGCAAGATTACTGGAGCAGCCATTTAGAATTTAACATCAGAAGCATTATACTGTGGTTTGAAATAAAAGTTCAGAACGCGCATGTATGTGTTTCTGTACAGATGGCCTCCTCCTATGGGAAGATGGACTTTCTGCCTCAGGTGCTAATTTCGTAATACTCCGCAGCTTCTCCAAGTGCAAGGCTGAGGCCAAAGACACTGGCATGCATGCTGCGGGTCATTAATGCGACACTGTATTGCATACATGTATGAGTGCATTGCATGGCGCCGTGCAGCTGCTAAATAACCCATGAGCGGCGCTGGGAACGAGTCTCTGAATCGATGTGATGAATTTTCTGCCCACGTTGCACGGCACGAATCGTCCGCAATCCAAACTTCTACTGCTTTTCCAGCACCGTTGTCAACATACGTAGTCAGGAAACTTATTTACTCATGAATTAGTTCTACTCATTGCCATCTCTGAGTAAGAGTTGCCGTGCCAACACAATGGGTTTGTCAGCCAGGAGGTATTGCCGATATGGAGCGCAGCCGCAATGTTTTCCTAATGGCATTTGATCACCGTTGTGCCTTTGCAGATCTCACATGGTAAGACGACACCACGTTCATGTCTTCGCACAACTGTTTATTTATCGCTCTATTTTTAAGATGTCGACAAGTACACACACAAGGAACTCTCCCTGTGGTTGGCTTCGGGAGGATGGAAGTTTTGCCACCGGGGAAATTAAAATGCTGCTTGATAGCTGCAGATGAGCTGAAAACTTTGAGGAAGCAAAGTTTGTTGGCATGTATTGGGAAGTTTGTTTCGGAGACTGCTTTGCATGACTTGACATTGCCTAATTACCCATAATAAACAATGGCCCTTGATACGTCTCTGGACCATTAGAACACGTACACAGATCCTGTTGAGCGAGCCCCCTCCCAGCTGCAGCCCATTCCGCCATCTAACATCCCATCTTCATCTGCGTCCCTCATCCAGAAGTCGAAACATCTCTCTCTCTCTTTATTTTCTCCCTGAAATTATTTTAAGCCCTTTTCCATTTCTGTGCCCAAAAAAGGGTCCCTGTTCCCTCCTGCCATTATGATGTCATATGCTTCTGTTCACCAGCCCGCCCCAGAGCTACTCCTACAGAGCTTAACTTGCAGAAATTCATACATTCTGATTTATGCACTTCATCAAAACAAAGCTATATTATCCATTCATTAGTATCCACCATTTTACACGAGAGCTTCTTCCAATCTCTTCTGAGTCATTACAGTCTGATTTCGGCAACATTTATTTACACATTATTTGCTTATTAATGAACAGTAATATTTATTATTATTCGCTTACTGTTAATATTATTAGACTCCCTGGTCGAGTTTATTTTCCTCGTTTTGCACTGTGTGGGAATGTGTGAGGAGCTCTGCACGGCTGAAGCCCATATCCTCACGTGTTTTATGGGATCCGATTTCCTGAACGGGAGACATATACAGCTTGTAAAATGCTTCCCGCAAAAAAAAAAAAAAAATGGCAGTCCATAACGCGCTAGGAGCTCTCCGGTAACACAAGTGCAGTGGCAGCAGCCAGGGAGGGGCCACCCCGCTTTGTAAGGAGCCACAAATCTTGTTAGGGTTTGCGTGGGAGCTCGGAAAGCGGAAGATACTGGGCCCCAATGTCGTCGTTCCGCCAACCATGCATGAAAAACTTCACCGTCTCCCATTTCGAACTATGGGTGCCGATGCGCGGGTCCGCGATTGGGCAGATCTTACTGCGACTTTTTTATCAGTGTACTTGACTGTATCCTAATCTGCACTTAGACTCACACATCCCTTCTCAATAGTGATGGGAGAATAAGCCTACAGTGGGTAGAAAACCACCAGCTGTCAGCTGTCAGCTACCGGCCTAACCCACATCTCAACCAGCGATTTCATTAATTCCCCGTTGCCTTAAAAGCAGCCGGTGACTGACAGCGGACAATTACCCCGCCCACTGTGGGTTTCTGATGCCTCATTTGTCTCTTCTTTTAAATATCTGTTTTGCACACCGCGGGCCGGAGACATCACAGTGGGAAAGGACGCCGAGCCGCGACTAAGCACGTTAACCTGAATATCTTGCCGTTTGTGTCCAAATGCATAAACGGGAAACCTGTTTCATGAAGCGGCTCGCCTAAGCCGGGCTGAATGCCGAGACGCGTCCTCGTTTTAATGGAGTTTAGGAATCCGGCACAGGACGTAGCTGTCGATATTTGCTTTTAAGGCACGCTCCCAGGGCTGGGCGGACACAGTCTGCGCCTGACCGGGTTGCCATGGGAGTTATTGATGGCCGGGCTGTCCCCTGGCCTGCGGGGGGGACTGATGAGACCTCTGCCATGTGCCCCTCCTTTCCTCCACCAGCCACATCGAACAATCAGCCCCCTGTGTCCAGCCCTCCTTTGCCAAGTCCTGTTAACAGCCTGCCCGCCCACTCCTGTCTACCTGCATGGAGGCTTGCAGTTCGCTCCTCTTTGTCTTTCTATCAGGTATCCCAGAAGTTGTTTTTGTCACACCTGAAGTGCAATCCTATGAGGAAGGGGGGTAGAGAGGATTTGGGACTGATCTCGGGGTGGTACGACGTGATACACTCCACGCTGCACCGGTGCTATTTATCACTTGGGGGGGTTTGGGTATGCATCCTCTCTCGCTGGAGTCCCCGCCCCTGAGAGATCTCCCCACCGCTGTGTGTATAATGCCTTGTGTACCGCCAACCCTCCCCCAATCCACCCCCCACCCCAAACGTTTCAGTTTATCATGAATCCACACACTCTGGCATGCAGACGCCGCCGTTGACTTTACACTCGTGTTCAATTTACCACCTGCAAAGACTTTTTTTTTTTTGTCACTTCATGCGGTGGATAATCTCTATAAGTTTTTTTTTTTTTTTTGGGGTAAAGAACCTCTTCGCTTAAAACGTGTCTCTGCACACAGTTTAAAAAACACAGAATAAGGAGGAAATTAGGTTTCTGGGTGTGTATAAAAATAAATAAAAGCACCTTAAGTCTTAAGTTGCACCCTCACCTTCATCACGAAAATCTCCTTAATATATTCTCGCCAAACGGCACTCGTGCCATTGGTCATGGTTTTGAAACCCGTAGTAGACAGGATTACCATACTTGTCAGTCATTGTTTGGCTTGATCTAATAGAAAGTGACAATAACTCACCATGGTGTCGCCCGATGTCACTACGTTAGTCAGTAAAATACAGTGAAATTCCAGAATCTCACCCCGGACTAAGTGTGTTACAAAGAATGGAGCCTATCACCTGTGACTGGCTACAGTGGCACAGCATATTATCATCATTATTATTAATATATCAGTATTTAGTTGACATTTAAAAAAAAAAATGGTTTTAGCGCTTCGGTATTAAATAAGGTTAGTTACAACGCTGTCAATTAGCAGCTATTCGATTTCTTTGTCGCTCTGGGTGTGAGCATTAAGCGCGGCACAAACAGCAGCGTAAAAATAAGCTTTTCTCTTTCGGCTAAGTAACAGATTGTTCCGGAAGAATGGAAACTGTGACTGTGCTTTCCCGAGCACTCCTTGGGTACATTCTGCAAAACTTTAAACTGGGTATGGTGAGGTCATATTAATGAGGCTTTGCCATCCTCAAAATTCTCCTTTTTTTTGGCAAAGCATAACAGGGTACGTTCGACACGTTGTCTCTGGCAGCTTCTTTCACCTGCAGTGTGGCGGGGCCTTTATGAAAATAGCAAAATTTCCAGATTGTTCCATGGACGTAATGACCATTAAGAGTGTTCTCAGAAGCATCGTAGCATCCTGTTTTCTGTAATGAAAGCATCCTTGAAAAGCGAGGTCCGCATTAACTTCAGTAATGAGTGATTATTTCTGGTGAATAATTTGTTCGGTCAAGTACTTCAGTGCATTAACAGGTCAAAGCTTGCAAGTCGAGCGGTTTGTTTGCGGAGACTGGGGACTTCTGCTTTAATAGAAAGACCTCACCAAGGTGTTCCAAGCAGGGCTGGCTGATGGACAGGTGGGTAAATGAGTCTGATCGGTTGCTGATGCATTTGATTGGTCTGAAGTGGTGAGGTTGGACGGAGTCCATACTTTTTAGCAACTTTGTGCGATGGCACGGTAACGAGACCAGAGGATCTGAATCCCCTTCTCTAAACCCTCAGACACATTAGCAAAATGAGCATTGCTCTTTTTTTGCGTCTGCCGAAAAGATCTCTAACAGATGAAGTGCACCTCCTGCAGGTTATTCTAGACAACTGCAGTGTCAATAGTCAATTAATGAATGGCATGCAAGAATACTGAAACAGACTATACACTGTAAAACCTCTATGAGGTAGATTCTTTTTTTTTATGAGGTAGATTCTGAATTGTAAGGGGTCAACAAAATTCCATTTAATTAATAGCATTAATGCATTGCATTGCATTGCATTGCATTTTATTTAGGACGTTCCCAAATCCCCGCTGAAACCAGGGTATAGTGTCAAAATTACGGTTAACTTTGCATTAGTGACGATCTGAAACATTTACGAACAAAAGTGCAGTTGGACAAAGTAGCAGTCAATGTTACACATGAAAATTCACATGGGGAGGGAAAATAGGTGTAAGGCAGCTTTTGTATAAATAAATCCCCTGGTTTATGTAACTTGAGTGTCACAAATGAACCTTTTGGAAGTGTAAAGCCAAGAAATGTAATCGTCACAAGTCGTTTCGGGGGGGGGGGGGGGGGGGGTGGTATGTGTGGGGGGGGGTGGGGGGGGGGGGGGG
>JAODKM010000037.1:15831780-15853207 GCA_026780845.1 Petrocephalus sullivani
GCAAGCGGGGGCCCCCAGGGGGCACATGGAACGTCAGGAGGTGGGGGGGGGGGGCGGGCGGGGGGGGGGGGGACGGGCTGATGTCAGGCTGATGCCAACACTTTTCTATTTCTCAGAACAAGGGGGTGGCAGCTATCGCCGCCATCTCTAGGCTTATTTTTCATGTCCTGTTCCCTCAAAGTGCCATTAAACAGCTCTTAATTACAGACAGGCTGGTCTCTCGCCGCCGTTAATATTTGCAGCCACTTGGGTTGTTGGACCAGCGCTGGTGACTCAGCTGTGAGAGTATGGGAGGGCGTTGTGGGGGGGGTTCCCGTGCTTGTATTGTGTTTGACAATCTAACTATAGAGGGATGGAAATGAATGATTTATGTGCACAGAAACTGTCAATATGTCAATTACATGGTGCAGGGGTGTTCTGAGGGTCTGGAAGTTCTTGCTTATAACACCCTGGGGAACACAGCTGGGAAAATAAAAATATGGATGAAAATGTGTTCCTTGATTGCGAGGCCCACCATCATCACATTTACATTGCATTCATTTCACCCCCAACACCCCCAGCACCTAAACCACTTCCCCTACCAGGACCACCATCTCGATAAGTCTGGGAGTCTGCAGGCTCTCCAGGCTCGGCTGACCGTCGCAACAGAGGGAAATGGCCTAACAGTTTTCCTGGGATTGAAGAATTGGGTGACTGTGAAAATCACCACTACTTGTCGGCTCCTTGTGGTGCGCCAAGCAGTGCTTCCATTATTTAGGCTATTATTTCTAGGAATATATGTAGAATTTAGCTGGTAATTAAAAAATAATTGCATTTTGACATTGTAAGGTGCAGGTTTGGTTAATAATAGCAGTTGGTGGTATGTGGCTCTATGGGTTTGGACACTATACCTGCTGACTGATTCAAATTCCGGGCAGGTGATGACACCACTGGACCTTTGTACAAGGCCCTTAACAGCTGCTCTAGGGAGTGACTGACCATGTTGTCTGATCCTTACTAAAACATCACTTTGGATAAGCAGGTCTACGAAATCAGTAATAGTAATAATAATGAAGGTAGTGTTCACAAAAGTGTCGATGGAGTCAATGATTTCTTGAAAAGCTGACCCCCCCCCGACATGATTTGTGCTGTTTAAGTGCTTCAGTTTGTCACACTGGCTCTTGAAAGTTGAATGCAGCCTCTATGTCCGGGTTCAGATCCGCCCAGTAAGCCTACATTGCTGACTAAGGCATGGTGTCAGAAAGGAGTTCGTTTCTTCTTGGTTTGTGATTGGGGGAATTTTACTTGGTATCTGACTGGAAGATTCGTCATGGTTTCTGATTGTAGGATTCTACTTGGTTTCTGATTAGGGTGTGATAGAAGCAAAAAGTATTGGAGGCATTGGGGGCAGTGGGAATTAAAAGCTCTCTGGGTTGGGTCACCTCTGAGCATCTGTTCTTCTAATCACTTCTGCAAGTCGAAAAATACTGCAGACAAAGCGATATGTGGTGCTTTGACTTTGGTGCTGCTGCGGATTTTTATAATAAATGTAGAAGTAGTTCTGTCCCTCTGATACAGACAAACCACCCAATACTGTGGTGAGAAACAGATACATTCGTGCCTCATTCAATAATCACCAATATGGACCTCTGCCCATGTCCTACTTGCCTCCTGTGGACCTTGATGAGTGCTAGTAGGTATCACAAAAAATGTACACTAATTAGTTTGTGTTCTCATGCATTTTCACAAAAATAAGACCCTCCTAGTAAATGTTTAGCCCCCCCCCCCCCTCATAAATATGCAATGATGCTTCTGATTTCTGCTAATAAATATATATAAGCCGATTATGTATGCTTTTTTCTGTGTGTTTATTGTACTTCCATTTGTGGTCCTGGCTTTCACGTTTTGATGTCATGCACGGTGGTTCTTCACCCTCCTGTGCAGGATAACCGGTTGCTCGATATGCGGATGCTTCTGGCACTGTCTTTCACACAGGAGTTGAAAAAGTGACTCTGATTCTTACCCCGTTTCCTCACTGAGGCTCCTCTTGATCAGAGGCTGCAGCACACTGTACTGTAAGTAGAGGTTTGCATCAAAAGTGCCCCCCTGTCTTGGCATCGCTGCACTAGCTAATAAAGAATCGACTTTAAGATTGCATCCGTGTTCTAAGCGCATATCTGGGTGAGGAGCCCTTCCCAGCATGGGAGACAAGGTTAGGAAACACACTGGACAGGACGCCAGTCCATCACAGGGCAAGTACGCCACGGCTAATTAAGAGACGTGTTATAGTAGCCAAATTGCTTGGACTGTAGGAGGAAACCTGCATTGCTTAGGATTCAAACCTCTAACCCATGAGGAGTGAGGCAACAGCACTGCCCCCAAAGCAGCTGGGTCACCCTTATTTAGAGGCTGCCGGCTTTTAAGGCCTTTAATAGTACCGATCATGCCTTTCGCTAATAGCTGCTCTCTGCTCAGAATGTGATCATTAAGGTCAAACAGAGCAGTGCATTTGGCACTCCGTGGGACAAGGCTGGGTGCCGCGGGAGACCTGCTTTCAGGTCTTTCTCCCCACGTTTAAGGGTTCCACAGTTCACTGCCGCAGAATCGAACGCCGGGTCTTTTCACATTTTCACATTCTTTATCCGTTGCTTTTTGTGTGTGCGTGTGTGTGTGTGTGTGTGCATGTGTGTGTGTGTGTGTGACAAGTGTTGGGGTTACGTTATGTAGGGTAGATTTTTTTTTCTTCGTGCATTTTTGAATGGGAATAGATTCTGTTGGCTGTGCCTGATTAAAGAATAGCTCAGTGCTTTTGGCTTAGCTTATGGTCTACTTATCAATGTTTTTTTTTGGAGTTTTAGCTGAGTCTGGCTAACCTACACCTCTTCTTTGTTTTGAATCCCAGGACGTGAAAGTTCTGAATTCTCCCTCTGCACACACACACGCACACGCACACACACACACACCCATGTTTAACCATCATTACAGACACCTCACCCTGGTACTTCCTTTAACTCTGTATAACTTTGTGCACCCCAGGAAAACTCCCAAAAATGTATACGTTGACAAGTTTTTAAAACTTTTACTTTTGCACTTCATCTTTTCAAGTTTATCATTTACCAAGCTTCACTATCCATTTGTGGACAATTGCAACCAAAAATAAGCTCCAGCAATGCACATAATGCTATTGAACATTCATATTTTAATCAAATAATAGATTGAAGTATTGCAAACTGGTATAATTAATGCCTATACCTCTTGTTTATCTGACAATCATTTTTCCCCCCAGTGAGGTGTCGCATTGCGCAGCAGTTTTTTTCACATAAAAGATGACTTTGGCTAGTGTTTCTTAACTTTACTCAGAAGCTGTCCCCCCATGATGAAACTGCAGCAAATCAGATTGTGCACCACTCTCAATGTCGCATTTCAGCACAATCTGCAGGTTACTAGGCTTTACAGCTGATAAACGATTGCCTGCCATTTTGACTTTTGATGGAATGAATAATTTGTCCCCTGAGTAGTTTCAGCCAAAGATGAGATCTGGAGCCTTTGTGATGCACCCTCTCTAAATCATGTCTTATCTTCCCTACACTTGTTCCGGTAACTGTATTGCAGAGGGAGAATTGTTTGACGGGTTTTGCTGTTCAGATAAACAGTTGGGGGAGGGGGAAAAAGGCACCTGAATCATGAACAAAAGGATCTTTATTTTTCCGACATAATGAATGTTTCCAGGGCGGGTTGGAGGAGCAGTGACTGACAAATTAAAAGCTTTGCGTAGGCAGTTTATAATGTTGCTAGGTGCGGAATGTGACCTTTAGAATGTTACAACACCTGTAGGCTCTGCCTGAAAGGACAGTTCCAAATTTAAGAAATACTGTGATTCTGGGCAATGTGTGTGTGTGTGTGTGTGTGCTTGTTTATGCTAAACTGCATGACTGGAGGTCACTGGATCCCATCCGTGATAAGCACGGTGCGTGAACATTGACTTAGAAACATGCGGACGAGTGCTTCAAGCAATGGAGGGTAAAACAGAAGAAAAGCGTTTGCAGCAATTACCAAGCCTGAATTGCTTGAAATTTCTACTGCTGTCGAGTAAAAATTTTAAAAGGTTTATGCAGGTTTATAAAGATTTTATGGCGGTACAGAGAGGTAAAATCTCAGCGTCGCCAATTTATTATAGAGCACTGGGGCTTATTTGTGGGGTGGATCTTTTCCTCACATGTCACACAAAGCTGATCGCTCTCTGTAATACGGTCATGGGAAACTGAGGGCTAAACAAATTGAACTGTGGGCAGAGGGAAGGAAAATGGCCTATTTCACGGACGTGGACAGCAGTCACCGCCTGTAGAGTAATGACAAGCACGCTGAAATTTCCTGTGACACGAAAGATGGACGGACAGCGTATATGTACGCCGCGGTACAGAAGCGGAAGCCAGGTACGTTTCCTCCTATGCCTTTGAAAACTTTTACTTCCCCAATCTCCCTTCCTTAATCTCGCGTGCCAGCAGACCACAGTGCCTGTAATCCAATTGTGTTCCGAAGGAGAAGAACATAAAATTTCTTGGTTTTTTAATCTCCTCCATCTGCCCGCGTGTGTGAATTGGCCTTAGTGAAATACTTCATGGCGATGGCTTACAGCCATCAGTATAAATTTACTAACAAAAATCAGAAAAGAAATGTTAAATTGTTCATCCTGTTCCTGGTGAATAGTCTGAGCTGTCTGAAACCAGACTGTATGCCCTGTAGTGTTGCTGTCTTTAATTCAGCGGTTTTGGAAACAGATTCATCGAAAGCAATTTACATAGGTTACAATTTTGCTGCTCCCACTTAACTAGCTGTTGTATGGCTTGGTATAGAGGCTTGCCCAAGGCTAAAATGGCCGAGCTTTCCCCTGGGACTTAATCCTGCAACCTCTCTTGTGCCAAAATCCACATCCCCTATCCAGCGGCCTGCCTTGTAACCGTATGGCAGAATCTGCTCTAGCTCCCCAGTCCCAGTCCCCACTTTGCTTGAAATGTACGGGAAGTCCTGCAGTTTTTAATGATCTTTAAAATAAGCGGGAGCACAGTACATTCCCCGGAATTTTAAACAGACTGTGACTGGCAGGTGACAGGTACGAGCTAAGGCAGGCAGTCGGCTCTCTCTGTGTGTCTCCCCTTCCAAATCGCACTGTCCTCTTCTGCTTTGCGGAAGGAAAGCTCAGTTCTGCAGAAGGACCTGAGCCTAACCTGGGCCTGGCTGGAATTGTGACTTGGAATTTTGCAAATAAAAGCATTAGCATTTATCAAATGAAATATTTTCTTATTATGATTGGCTTTTCTGAGGAGATTATAGTTGACAAAGCTGCATGAGCGAGCAAAAGGCATTAGGAATGAAATGATGCTTTGTCTGCTATTTGCAAAAGTAAAGGTACATTGGAATCTTTTTGCATATTTCATTTTGGAATAAAATGTCAGCTTGGGTCCCCCATACATTATTTCATTTTATTATTTTACGTGTGCTTCTGCTGGGAGAGAGGTTCCTGCAATTCCCACCTTCGCCCCTGTAGCGCCTCCTGCTGGCCAGGTAGTGTAGGTGGCGGGGAGGGTGGGGGAGTGCACTTGCTGTCAGTGCCCTCTCTGTCAGAGACGGGGGGGTGCTGCCTCACTGCACCCTGGCTCTCTGACCCGCAGCCAGACCCTGCCCACGAGAGACTCATAGCAAATGTCAACATGGAAGGCTGGCTCTCCGGAATGTGCCCAGGCTGTCTGGAGGCTCACTTCCCTTAACCGGCCACTTTGGATGGGCGGATGTGACTTGAATAACAGTCCGAGTCGGAGCTTTCCAGAGGGAGAATAACCTTGGTCAAAATTCAAGTCACCTTTAGTAATTTTGCCAAGGAAAAGCATCAGTCTATTTATGAAATGATCAGTTTCTGTTTAGGACTGACTTTTCGCAGGAGATTATAGCTTACAAAGCTGCAAGAGCCAGCACAGAACTCTGGGAATTACACACTTTATTTGCCATGGGCACGAGTGCAGGAACATTGGGCTGTTTCCTTATCAGATATTTCATCGCTTCCCCATGTGACATCCAGGTTAGGGTAAAGCTTGTGGTCTAAGCACTTGGTTAGCCATTTACTTAGCATTTTACGGGCTTACAAGCTTTGTTATTCAGCTATGGACAGCACCCTTCTGATCACAGGCACAGCACAACATTAAACTACAGCATGCAGTGTTTTTGGGTGCACAACTGCTATCAATCAAAGTGACTCTCATTAACCTCAAATAAAGTACAGCTGTCCTAGTAGGATTGTCTTGACATTTACTCAGTTGCATCCTACAGCAAAAGCCATGGTCCGAAGAGAATATACAAAGCATCAAAGGGATCTCATTGTTGAAATGTATCAGTCAGGTCAAGGGTACAAAGAAATTTCCATTAGATATACCATGGGACACAGCGAAAACAGTCATCAAGAAGTGGAGAAAATATGGGACAACAGTGATATTCCGAAGAACTGGACATCCATCCAAAATTGAAAAGACAAGACGAAAACTGGTCAGGGAGGCTGCCAAGAGGCCTACAGCAACACTGACGGAGATGCAGGAATTTCTGGCAAGTACTGGTTGTGTACAATCTCCCATATTCTCCATATGTCTGGACTACAGAGTAGGGTCACGAAACGAAAGCCTTTTCTTACAAAGAATAACATCCAGGCCTGGCTAAATTCTGCAAAAAAATACATCAAGTCTCCCAAAAGCATGTGGGAAAATGTGTTATGGTCTGATGAAACCAGGGGTGAACTTTGTCCACAATCTGAAAAGGTATGTTTGGCACAAAAGCAACACTGCGCATCACCAAAACAACACCATACCCATGGTGAAGCATGGTGGTGGCAGCATCATGCTTTGGGGGTGTTTTTCCTCAGCTGGATCTGCGGTTTTAGTCAAGATGGAGGAAATTATGAAAAGTTCCAAATACCAGTCAATTTTGGCCCAGAACCTTCAGGTGTCTGTTAGAAAGTTGATGATGAAGAGGAATTTCACCTTTCAGCATGACAATGACCCCAAGCATACCTCCAAATCAAAAGAATGGCTTCACCAGAAGAAAATTAAAGCTTTGGAATGGCCCAGCCAGGGCCCAGACCTAAATCCAATTGAAAATCTGTGGGGTGACCTGAAGAGGGCAGAGCACAGGAGATGCCCTCGCAATCGGACAGATTTAGAGCGCTTTTGCAAGGAAGAGTGGGCAAATATTGTTAAGTCGAGATGTGGCCTGCAGATAGACTCCTACCAAAGAAGACTGAATGCTGTAATTAAATCGAAAGGTACTTCAACAAAGTATTAGTTGAAGGGGGTGAATACTTATGTGACCAGCATATTTTATGTTTTTGAATTGAATTGTACAGGTTATAGGTCAAAGGTGGGAAAAGTTTTGAGATTATTTACCGTGGTCTCAATTTTTACATCACAAGAACATTTTAACAGGGGTGTGTACACTTTTTATACCCACTGTATGATTGTTGTGGCAGGTTACTAGCTCAGTCAATACCACGGGCACTTCTTGAAGTTTGCATGTATGCCCCCCCAAACCCCCCTCCCCCCATATTCATGTAGGTGTCCTGCGGGAGTTCTAGCTTAACGTAAATGCAGCCTGTGTTTTCCCATAGTGTGACTGCGTGCCCCGCGACGGATCAGCATCTCCTACAGGGCGTTCACCTGCAACATACAGTATATCAGAAGCTTGGGGTCTCAGCACAAGGTCAGGTCACATTCCAGGTCAACTCACCCCCAAACTGCTGCAGGTGTGGACTGGCCGGCATTTTCTCCAACTTTCACCAGAGAAGCACCATTCATTCTGGCCTTCATGTGGGTGAGAGACCTCACGGGCTGCAGTCAGCTTTTAACCTGGACCCTGGCACTCCTCTGTGTTCATGCAGGGCATCATTTTGTCGAGTCCAGCAATGCTGACCCGGCAGCCTCATAGAGAAATACACCCCTGCACTTCGGTGCACCGTAACATGTACAGCTTTCGGACCAGCTTATAATTGGCAATTAGCTTTGGTTTGGAACTTTCACTTGAGTTCCAGCTGATTTAATCTTTTGTTGTACCTGAACATGTTCTTTTTTGCCTGGCTGTTCAGCTCTAAGGCCTTCGGAGACCCACTCTGCACCAGGGAACGTAATTTGTTCAAGAAACTACTTCATTAGAGCCATATTAAAAATCTCAGAAATGTATACGTAACAATTCAGAAACTACGTGGCGGGGGTCGAACATTTGTCACCGACCTAAGTGCGCAGACCACGATTTCTGCATTAAATCATACAGGAGGACCTGGACAACCGCGGTAATCTTCCTGTAAGCACATTTGCAGTTAATCCCTAAATAGAAGTGGCCCCCAGATAAAAAAAAAAAAAAACTGGCCACAAAATATATACTCAAGAAGGGAAAAAAAACACATTAGGTAAAAGGAAAGAGAGCCCCCCCCCCCCCCCCAGCTTAATAATAAATGTGTGATTTGTCTGGAATTTTATTTATGTGTTTCATTCTAGCGGTGTGCTTAGCTCTGTCTGGAGAAGAGCATATAGATAAACTGTAATGTATACAGAGTAATTTCACTCATGATTGATCACTCATAGTCATTTAAAATCTGCCCCGTTTCCCCATCCTGGGAAGACAGGTAGCATTATCCTCACATTTCGTCTGCATGAAAGTGATCTAATGAAAGGTGCTGGGAGGGGTTCGTTTTTTTTTGTGTGTCTTTGGCGTGGGCGGTGGTGATGGGGAGCCAGCAAGGAGAAGGAAGGCATTGATAAGCCCACCCCATCCTGCGCTGGGGCCATGCTCGTCGGAGGGGGGGAGGGGGGGACCCGCTGAAACTTCGCTTTCTTTAAAGCGGCTCGTAATTCGATCTGAGTGGCCGAATTATCCTTGAGAGTTTCGCTTTGTTTGTTTATTCAATTTTGCAGAAGCCGGCGCAGCCGTTCATGTGCCATCCAGGGCAAAGTAATCTGGCGAAAGACTTTTAAGTTACACAGATCTCCGGTAATGCGGGAAATAAATGGCTTTGTCCATATGAGTTTTTCACTCCTTGTTTGTGGTTAAACACGCTGATGGGCCCCCGTTCGTTTTGGTAAATCGTCATTCGGGGAAGATGTGAAAAGGTCAACGCTGAAGCGGACTGTCACGGCGGTAATGCATCCTGCCCTGACACTTCATTGGTTTAGGGCAGGTCATCCATAGGGTTCTAAGCCAATAGAAATTGCTTGTACCTGCAGTGGGCGGGTCACAAATGTGTCATCACATGCACAATTCTAAACAAGAGGTTCAACTAAATGGATGAAAGTAAAAAAATCCTCAGGTTCATCTCTTAGATTGTGTTCCAAACAGACTGAGGGTCCATTTGTTGTTTGTAGGAAATGGCAATGCTTTTTTTACATGTAGGATAACTGCTGCCTGATTAAATCTTATTTTCATTTTCAAAATCATGAGAATTTCTTGGAACAGTACTTTGTAACGCATATTTGTACAAAACAATTTCATAATCGCCTTTTAACTCTTTTCATAAATATTCATATCTGAGCATGGTGGCTGAAAGTTCCCTGGTTTAGGAGGGTTTTGGGTTTTTTTTTCCCCTGTTGTCATTGCTGGTTATGAATATTTATGAGTGCTTACAAATGACATTATGTTCTGTGCCACTTCTGAAGGGGTTTGCAGTGTTATGTAAAGGACCCTACAAATGAAGTGTTACCAAATTGGATTAATTTGTTTTGTCTAGTGCCGTCATGGAACAGGAAAGTGTGTTCACTTCCAGCACCAAGGTGCCGGCTGTTGTATCAGTTTTTAAAAATACTGATGGACAAAACTTGCCCAAAACTTCATATTGCAAAAAAAAAAGAAGAAGGCTTTCTGTTACTGACGTTTTGATCATTCCAACTAGTTACAGCAAATGACTTTGGGCTTTTGTTTGCAATGACTGGATATTTTTTAATGATTTTTTAAGAATTTTGTCTCCGGCGCAGAGATAAAATAGATTGCGGGATGGTCAAAGTCATTCCTGGAAGAAGTGAGGAAGCAGAGACTGTTATAAAATGCAGTCTTCTCTCGAGGATCGCCAGAGGAGAACCAGCTGCTTATAAAATGATAAACTTCTCTTTAGAGACACCAAGATTGGCAGCACCAACCTGCTCCTTTTTCAAAATACTTACAGCCATGTTTTGTAAACCACGCCCCTCTCACAGATGATTGGTTAACATTCAGCTCCGCCTCCAATCGCTTTGGGATGCCAAATTATTATGGTGTTGACAAAGCCCACTTCTTGAGCCTCATGGTCATCCTAGATGTCACTCCACCAGCACCTGAGAGGTGGGCACCTCACTTTCGCAGTAACTATGGGCCATGAGGGGACAACCCAGCCCTCCCAGGGAGGCAAGATTGTCCCGATCCAGCTGTAAGCTCCCCTCCGCCCATGCTAATGCTAACTCCTTCACGGTTCGCTGCATAATCGTTCGCCCCTTGCGTTCTATTCCTCCTTCTCATAGTTCTGACCTCCTGAAATAGGTTTCGGATCACTGAGGCCCTAACTGAATAAACGGGTCGGGGGAAATGAAAAGATTCGTCGTCGTGTTTTTTATTTTTTTCTGGCTTGCTTTGAGGAGTATGGAAGCTGACTGATGCACCGCGGGTCAAAATCATCACGCTGGAGTCTGTTTATTAGAAGGTCGCATTATTCATCGACGCTAGAGGGCAAAGGAGACAAACATTTGTGGTGTTCCAGAGGACCATTAGGAAGAGATGGCAAATTGCAGTTACATTTCAGAACGGGACTCTTTATCGTCACATGACCAAGGCCAGTGGAAGTCTTTGCCAGCACAGTTTGTTACTGTCGGAGATACCATGATAATAGACAACCAAAGATTAAAGCGTAGCGCCGACAGAGAATAAACACCAGAAACACTAGTAAATACTATAGGGTTCCAGCACTGCGTGCTTGGACCCCTACAGATACACACCAGAGAGAGGTAAACGGAAGGCATGTGATAAATACAGTAGCTTAGTTTTCTTAGTAAATCTGTTTTTGTTCCCCTTCTGTTTTTTTGTTCCCAGTTCTCGGTCTAAGGATGATTAAACGGCACCCTTTCCCAGTGTCACCAACTTTGGTCAGCTGGCTGGCGTGAGGCTTTCAGTCGGAGACAAGTCTATACCAACATTAACATATATGCAACAATTTTATGAATTTGTAAATAGTCTGTATGGTTTGCAAAATACCCCGATGCTTTTGATGTAAGTAAATTTTAGGTTTATCATTGAATAATATAGATTTGCTGTAAGATTTCATGTGCGAGCATGAGAGTTTGAAAGTGTGAGTGTCACGCCAGATGCGTGAAAGATGGCAACCCTGCCTTCCAAGCTGACAGCTTCCTTTACACTGTCCCGGGCCGGGCACTGGTAAGTTTTGGGAGGGGGCCGGCACCACAGGCAATGGAAATACCTCTGCCAGCTCACCACCCCCCCACTACCCCAAAGTCAGAATCACAAGCAAGCCATCAGTTCACCAAGACAAAGAGAAACTTAGCAAAAGATATTTACATTTTTCCATTACCTTATAATTAACACCCGCCTGGCGGTGCGAAATGGCTACTTTGGAGGAGACGAGACCTCTTCCACTCGCAAGGGTCTCCTGCGACGAGGAGAACAATCGCAGTGAGGTTCACGCCGTGCTTCTGGCAGAGCCAAGCTCGCCATACCTGGCTGCCTGCAGCGTGGGCTAGGAAAGTCGTTCTATGAATAAAAAAGGATTGGGGGGAGAAGCGGGGGGGGGGGGCTGCCTCGGAGTGCCAAATAATGAAGCACAGAGGGCCGGGGGCCAGGAGGGGTGTGTTGCAAGAGAAATAAAAAGCCACTTCTAAGCCAGGCCTTAAGGTGCATGACTGCTGCCTGCCTCATGCTGGATGTCATTGGTCAGCTGAGCAGTGTGACTGGCACAATAGCCAATTAAGGAAGAGTATATTCTCAGTGCCCCTCCCCCTTTAATGACTTACATTTACGACTTACTTAAGTGCTTTAAGACTCCATTAGTGACTACTTTCTGATACTGGCTCAATAAAACCCAGGCTAAGAATCTGTTTTATACTGGAAAATACCAGAATTTTTTTTTTTAAAAGAGTATAATACCGGAAGTGCTAAGAACGACTCAGCTGTTCGAACATCTAGGGGGAGTTCATTCCACAAAACCAGAGAAGAGCCTAGATGCACGTCTTCCTTGTGCCTTCTCCTGGTGTAATATTCTTAATTTGTGCACAACCACATCATTAACCACAGTGAATTGAGATTGACTCTCTTTACTGAACACCACGGTATAAATGGGCAAACCGACATGTCGTGCTCAGCCCCGCCCTTCGTGTCTTTTCCCCCGTTTTGCCCTCAGGCGGGGCTTGATTCGCTGCACCTGTCCCTCGTTGTGCTTTGCCTCATGTTTTACCCCGCTTGTTAGCCATCAACACCTGCCTTGTGTTTAATCCTTGATGTCCTGTTGGTCTGTGTCCTGTTTCCCCTGTCGGTTGTTGTCGATGCATTTGTACGCTTGCTGTCTGTGCTGCTCTCGTGTGTTCCCCGATTCCCTCAATAAACGCCCCTTGGAAGGGCTTAACCCCAACAGCTGCAGTCATGGGTCGTTCATCCCGCAGCCAACATGACACAACACGTATGCTACAGGAATACCCGATATGCAGATATGCAAATTAATGTGTAGCATGTCCGATCACTGCAAGGCGTAGGTCCCATCTGTGACACCTGATCTCCCCCACCTCTCATGTACTTCCATTGCAGTCCACTCAGACACGGCCAAATGGCTAATTCCACCATTTCAGCCGTCTCGGTCTCAATTATTATTACCCATCGCT
Source organism: Petrocephalus sullivani (assembly GCA_026780845.1). Taxonomy (NCBI): domain Eukaryota; kingdom Metazoa; phylum Chordata; class Actinopteri; order Osteoglossiformes; family Mormyridae; genus Petrocephalus; species Petrocephalus sullivani. Next base: position 15,844,638 of record JAODKM010000037.1, read on the forward strand.
ATACTCCGCAGGAAATGATCTCTATGCTATGGACAGCTCTGTTTATCTCCCTCTCACTCTTTGTGACCCTTGTAAATATTTCATCTTATTCAGTGGATTCTCTTTTACGTTTTCGCTTTGCCATATTCGTATTTTTTTTGTATAGCGGAAATGACGCCGGCTACCATTAAAATTGAAGTTGAAACTGTTTTTTTTTTGTCCAATCGTTACGAAAGAGAGAGGAATACACCCATAGCTGTCGTTATCTGTAACAGACACTACGGGAGATAGGCCTGCTGTAAATCTTGCTAGATTTACACCGCAGTTGAAATGCAGCTGAATTCTGACATGCACCTGTTGCACCCCAGCACAGGAAATTGTACATATTGCCGCCCTGGGGTGGTCATTTCTTTATTTTGTCTCTGGCAAACACTGAGCTGTGCCTGTCACGGGTTATTAAACAGATTTATAAGTGTACCTGAGCAGTTTTCATCCCCAAAGCGAAAGCCTGTCAACAAAAATGGTCCCATCAGGAGGGAAAAAAAACCCCACAGGATTTGCCGGGTCGAAATGGGCCCCATTGTCACGGCCCAGTGTTCCGGGTGCGGACTCTCTTCACTGCCACCATGCCAACAAGGACCCCAAGACCCCAGGAAATGGGCATGCGTAGACAGCCTCTGTTCTGTAATAGAAACAAGCCCCATTGTGGATGCAGATGTGGCCATAATTGAAATGTGCCAAAGCAGGGAGGAAATGAGGTTGTACTTGAAAACGGCGCCGACGGAAAACAGCCCTTTCAAAGCGCTGTTTACTTTTTTAACGCGCGTGTTTGAAGGCCCCGTATCGTTGTTTTCTTTCGGCCTTTCTCGGCAGTAATTATTTCTGGGTACACAGAGGAATTGGCGCGTGCCTTATGATGTATTGATTTTTCAGTTGAAGAAGCCTTTTATCTCAGGTTTTTTTGTTTTTTTTTTGTGTTGTAAATGAGTTGGTTTTGTGGAGGGTCCCCCCCTCACAGCGCCGCGCGCACGGTGGCTACCCACCACATGTGCCGCACAGTCCCCCCCCCGAGACTCCAACAAAAAGGCCAGTACAGTCATGCCGTTTTCTGTTCGGAAGATACATCCAGCTCTGGTTTGTACGAATCCCTTGACCCTATTCAACTCCGGTTAGAAACAACAACAAAAAAAACTAATAAAAACCAAATAAAAATGCATAGTGGATCTCCTGAGGCTTCATGGAGGCCCGCGATGATGATGCTGGCGATGATGCCTCCACCTGATGACCCTTGAACTTTGCTGACCCTCTGGCTCCTTCGAGATCAGCAGTCGGTCACCTATTTCTGAAAGCATTCGAAAGCAGGTCTCTAAAAGGCACCGCACCCTTGGGGAAATTCCGGTATAATTTATAGTGGAATTTCAACACAAATGGAATTTCCACTAGGCTCCCAAGTGTTACGGTGGCTTTTAGTCGCTTTTATTTCCTCAGGAAAAAAAAAAAACACATTAGTGCTCTCTTTATGTGGTGTTCAGGAAGTGGCTTTCAGGCATGGTAAGCAAGCGGGTCCAAGTAGTAATTAATTACGTGCCATGAGCATCTCCTCATGTCTGTGATTATGTGACCGTTACCTTCGTTTGCTGATTATAAAACAATAGTCTGTTCTTACCCAGGCTTGAGTCTTCTGAATGTGGAGAATAAAAATCCTTCAAAGTGTTAATTGGACATCACAGTGGGAGTAAAACTGAAAACAGACCCGGACAAATTAAACAAATGGTTTCTGCACCTCCAGTCAGCCTTTTCATACTTGCTATGGGTGCAGTGTCTGATTGAAACAAGAGTTAAGTCTTTGGCTGAGATAAAATTTACAGATTAATTCTTTAAAAAGAAAAAAACAACATTCATTGACATTTGATTAAAAATGCAGATATAGGGATGCTGAACACCTCTTTGCTTGAAAAATGTAAGAGATAAACTGTAGTTTGCTATTTAGCCGGTCTAGTCACTTAATCAATACATCTATTATTTCCTGTCTGGTAATGTTTGTAGCTTTTCGATATGAAATATACCTCTGCTTAAAACAGGAATTTCAGCCTTTACTGGCATTTACTGTCCTCTCCTAAATAGATTGTGTATCACCAAAGGCTACACTGGGATAGTACTAAGGGTAGTTTGCAATAAGGTCAGTCTTAATTGCTATAATGTAATGAGGGGGTCAGTCTTTTGGAGTCACTCTGTCCAGAATCAGTAGCTCAGGATGTTTCTGTAACTGTACACCACCTTTGAGTGCTCTGGAGTTGGTGGGAGTCACAAGGCATTATGGGAGGGCAGAGACCCCCACTTATGATCAAGCAAAGCCCAAAGGCAGCCAACACACCTCACCTCAATATCACTTCAGCAAGAAACTCAAAGTGATTTCCCCGCATTACTTTCTGTTATGACACATTGTCTGTAACCGGCCACCATGTGAGTGTGTGTGCGCATATCTTTAGTACTTTTATAGGAACAAGATGAAACAAAACCATAATATAATGGTTGTGATTAGCAGGAGCTTGTTAGTGGTCTGTGGGAATATATGCCTATAGAATGTCCTAGACTTATACAGTTCACCATGGAATCTGCTGCAACTGACCATAAGAGTCATAGACCACAATTCAAGAGCTTAAAGGCACTTTCATATAGCGGGAATTTTTTCCTGGAACAAGAACCTTTTTCCATAATCTGGGACTATCGTCACGTTCACACTGCAGGAACTCTGCCCTGTTGTGGTTCCTTGGAGACAGTTCCAGAACCCTATCCAGACTAGGTACTTTTTGCTCTAACAAGAACTACTGGGGCGGCACTTACAGTGATCGATAACCAATATACTTTTGTCTAATATCCCCGGTGCCAACGGTGAAACTTGCCAGCACTTATTGGTGAAATAACATTACATCACCTTTTTACTCTGAAAAACAAAAGACCTATCTGCTGGCCAGATTTAAGATGAATCAAAACATACTGTCCCATTTTGATCGCAATAGATCCACCCAATAATGTTCGAATAACGATCAAAACAACTTCTTCATCCTCCATTGTTTTGGGCTGTAGTTTCACATGAAATTATACTGTATGTGAAGTGTAACCAACAAGCTTTTTCTGTCTCCCACGCTTATTTAGCATGAAGGTTCCAGTTCCAGTTGTCTGGTGTGAAAACTAACCAGCAAAGTGGCCAGGAGCTCCCAAAGTTCCATGTTAAGACAACCCAGAAACTTGTAGACAGGGACCAGTTCCGGAACTTCAGTGTGAAAGGGCCTTTAGAATCAGTACTAGGCCCGACTCTAATCACTGCCACCCCACTTTGAGAACTCCCCACCAGGGGACTCCATAAGACCATTGGGACAATTTGAACACTGGTGCCCAACCATCATACCCAAATAACCCACCCCACAATGGCAGCCTGGTAATACCACTGGTCAACGGTGTAGGGTGGGTTTCAACATTAAGAGGGATTAAATACGCCTCATACTCTCCACCCCACTGAACACACACAGTACTTCCACAATGTTTGACCCAGTTGTTGGATTTGTTCTGCAACCGACAGTAGGCCGGACAAAGAAAAATCCAGAAACCAAGAAAGATATAGTATAAACTGAAAGTGGGATGCCTCACTGACAAATGAATATCAGATATCTACTCCAGCAAAGCTGCACTTTTGTCATAGTGCTCATGAGGAATTCGGATCCTCCATTGTCCGTGTAATTAAGTGCATATTCCATCAGCCTCTGGAAAAGCTGCCTCACAGTTGTAGAAGTGCTACCCTAACCCCCACCCCACCACCACCACCACCTGGTTCCTCCTCCTCCTTGTGTCAATGGTTTCAGCTAGCATATTTTTACCTTGCTTGGAGCGTTCCATTAGATCATTGGGGGGGGGCAAAAAAAAGCATGTGAAAAAATGCAAATCATGTAATGGGAGCCTGTTCCTAAACCCCGAAAGATTAACATTTACTTTAGCAGATGCTTTTTCCCAAAGCAATTTGAAAGGGATAAAAGTTTTCAATCTGTAAGCATACAAATACAGTGAGAGTAATGCATGTTTACGACCTCATTCGAACAGCCCCAGTAAGGACAATCAGTTATGAGCAGCCTTTCCCTGCGAAGTGCATCAAACAATATAAAATGCTCCTAGCAATCTATGAGACTCATTGTGGGAGGGAAGGCAAACACAGCCCTGCAGATGGGTTTAACAAAAGGGCTAGGAGAAGAAAACAGTTGTACCTTCAATACAAGCGTAATACAGGTTATAACAAAGAGAGCAGCTGGTCTTGGCCAGGCATACAATAGGGAGAGCTCAGATATCAAGAGCTAGGCATATGTTTTATGGTCCACAGGGAAAAGGCAATGTGACCGACACCTATCTTCATTTGACTCCGCCCCATTCCTGGGACATCCACGCCAACCAATCACCATTTGGATGGACCGTGCGGTGTGAACTGTGGCCTACACAGCTCATTATTATTAGTAGTGGTCTGGTTAAGACCATGAGCATCTAATGTTATGGTTGCTGCTGTAAGTCCCAAAAGATTTCCGTTGCTTCATACTCAATTGAGAAGAAGAAAATTCGAGCAAGAAAGTTCAAAAGTAAAAATTTGAGTAACAGTGACACAATAGTACTAGTAATGGTAACACTGTATTTGGGGGAGCACAAGTAACTTAGAAACTCAGTTACTGCTCAAGTTCAAATCATATAACAAATATCGCAACTGCATGAGATACATGAGCCATTATGATTAATGGAAAGGGGATCAGTATGTAACTAACACTTAGTTTCTGGTTAATTAACACATTAAGGAAGAATTATATGTGCCCCCTCGAGTAGTGTTACCAAGGTAATTATCCATCCATCGCCAAGGTGACTCCCACACCTGATTCCAGTGGTTTCAGCCTCTTTGTAACCCTGCACAGACATACAGCATAACAGAAACGGTAAGCACGCTATCCACAGACACGCTTCACACACGCTAACAGCTTACCACGCCGCGTCATTAAATGTACATTCGCCATTGGAAAATGCATTTGAGAAACTGAAATGCTCAACTGATCAATTCTAAAGATTCAGTGTACAAAAAGAAATAATAATAAATATTTAAATAATATTTTACAATAAACTAAAATAAAGAAATGCACTGCATAATACATGTCAGTTCTTGCGCATGCCTACAGAGTGGCACGTTTTAGGAGTCTGCTTGTTTCTTGCAGTGATTTCTTGCATTGTATTCAACTGTCTGACTTCTTCATCGCTCCCTTTTTTATCATTATGTGTGTGCATAAAACTAATAAAGTACCTACACTATATGAACAAAAGTATTGGGACACCTGGCTATTGCACCTACATGAACCTTTATGACACCCCATTCTAAATCTATAGGCATCAATATGGAGCTGCCCCCCCCCCCTTTGCAGCTATAACAGCTGCCACTCTTCTGGGAAGGCTTTCCACAAGTTTATGGAGTGTGTCTGTGGGAATTTTTGCCCATTCATCCAGAAGCGCATTTGTGAGGTCAGGCACTGATGTTGGATGTGAAGGCCTGGCTCGCAGTCTCCGTTCTAGTTCATCAGAAAGGTGTTTGATGGCATTGAGGTCAGGGATCTGTGTGGGCCGGTCAAGTTCTTCCACCTTAGACTCACCCAACCATGTCTTTATGGACCTGGCTTTGTGCACTGGAGCACTTCATGCTGGGACAGAAAATGGCCTTCCCCAAACTCGGCCATGGAAGCCCATTCCATGAAGCTCCCAGCACACAGTTTTTGCCAGAGACAGTTTGGAACTCTGCACTTATTGAGTAAGAGTGTTGGCGACTTTTACACACGATGCATCTCAGCACTACCCCGTTGTTTTATATGGTCTGCCACTTTGTGCCTGAGTATCTGTTGTTCCTACACACCCCCACTTTACAATAGTACCACTTACAGCTGACCCTGGAATATCTATCAGGGAAGAAATTTCACAAATTGACTTATTGCAAAGATGGCATCCTATGACAGTATGACACTTGAATTCACTGAGCCCTTCAGAACAACTCATTCTTTCACAAATGTTTGTAAACCTCACTGCATAGCTAGGTGCTGGATTTTAAGAAATGTGTTACAATTTGGTGTTTTTCAAGAGTAACAACCAAGGGTGCCGTAAGGGGTAGGAAAATTAGGACGATACCTTTTTTTAACAGTGACCCTAAAAAATTAGGAAGATTATTGGTTTGATCTGGGTTGGGGGCCCAATTTGACACGCTTTCATACAGCCCAAAATCTTTGTAGTACCCCTGCATTCAACTATTATGCCCGGGTCACAACATTGCTAGGTATGATATTTTTTTACTGCACTTGAAAATGACCTTTTATTACTCTGGACTTTTCAGTTTATTGGCATGAAGATATTTGGTACACTCCATTATTGAACACAGCCTGTGTGCGATTCACACAAAGGATGTTTGGTTTTGGGATTTTACAATCCATCTCACTCACGGGCAAGATTTATAGCCGCATAAAGCCGAAACGAGAATCCGCCTGAAGTTTATTTTCTTGCTTTTATGCAGACGCGGGAGTGAATTAGCAAAATAATGGATTATAGATTTAAATAATAGACTGTTACCATCCAAGGCCACAGAGTCAGTGCAAGAGTGGGATTTTCAAAGTAAAAATTAAAGACTACCAAGCTTTGTGATGTTTGAGTCATTTCTACGACATGTCATATTTAATTTAAATGGAAAACTGTTCAGGAGCTTGTATACCTGCCATACCATTGTGCATTTGAGATACGGGTACAATAGAGAAGGCCAGCGACCAAAGAAAGCCATTTAATCAGCATGGAAAAATACAATAAGAACTTTTCACCGACCCCTTAAAGTTACAGTTCTCTGAGGATTCTTGTTTTTTTGCAAAAACAAGGATAACAGAAAACATCATGTTCTAAGATTAGCACGCTGACATTATTTAACAGTCAGATTTTACCAAGCATTTTCCTAGCCTTCGAAAGACTAAGGGTGTTACTCCAATGTCCTGGCTAGTATTGCCCACTGTGGCCCTCTCAAATCTGGCCTGCTAATCATCCTCTATATCTAACTGGTGAGTTTGCGTCTTCACCACCTTAGCTACTGTGTGGTGAGCATACTGGTGCAGATTGGCACCCATCGCATCATCCAGGTGGGGGCTACACAGCAGTGGTGACTGAAGTGGCTCCCCATTGCCTCTGTAAAGCACTCTGGGGGCCTTTAAAGGTGCTATATAAAATCGCTATATAAGTTCATTCATTCATTCATTCATTCATTCATTCATTCATTCATTCATTCATTCATTCTGCCTCCAGCACCCGTTCTTTAGAGAAATAAAAGAGAAAAAAAAAAGATTTCAAATGTATATATACCTTTTTTAATCAGCCCAGCTGGCCTAACATACGCTTAGCTGGTAATCAGGCTGATTAGGCCCAGCTGGCTTTCATTAATCAAGGTGACTATTGGCACATGGCTAGTGATTATTCACCATAACAACACAAAAAGCACCAAAACCTTTCTCTCCTTTCCCCTGCTATGGGTCTCCCAGGCAGAGAGACCTTCTTACTATCAACTGGATTAAAATGTGCTCAGAAATCAAGCTGTCCATTAGTGGCATTTCCGTTGACTTTGATTTTGCACACTTTGAAGATGAACTGAAAGCTTATTATTGGAAACACAAGTTTAAACTGCAATGGAATCAGAATTTGCAAATTAGTAAAAGCATAGCTAATCAGCTGATGCAAATCCAGAGCTTCAGGTCCATGGTGAAATTTGAGACATTGATTTTAATTCACAGGACATTCATTAACGGAAATATACTTTATTTGCGACTTAGTTTTGTCACCATGTCAAAATTTTGCTTATTTGCGCAAAACTTTAATGGAAACACAGCTATTGAAAATCAATGAGGATTCATCCTAAAAATCATTTCAATCCATCACAGCTCATAACTTTCACCACAAGAAATAGATGAAATGTTCCTGTTTTTTCCTCCTTTCTCGGTTGCGTTTTTGGGGTTTGCTGGCTTTGACCTACATATTTCTGAGCCTATTGATGTCAGTACAGTCTAGCTGAATGGTTCTCTGTGTTCTGTGTTTGTGTGCCATCCTCTTACTCTGAAGCTGCTGCTCCTGGTTGTTATTTGTGACATTAATTAAAAATCCACAGGGTGGTTTGATCCAGGAGGCTCACCGTTTCAGACTGACATATCTGGTCATTAACTGACATTAACTGGGTTTAATTAAGCCCTACTGGGACTAAGCCAAGTATAGTTTTCCCCAGAAGGGAGGTGGGGCATATCTCGGTGGGTTGTACCTCCATACATGTGCTCCAGAGGTCAGTGGTTTGAATCCTGTGCTTGGCAAAATAGCCATGCCTCTGCTGGGCCCTTAAGCAAGGCTGTAACCCCCCTAAAATGCTCCACAGTGCTGGAGGGATGGTTGACCCTGAAATCAGTCCTTGTTTTTGACCTCCACCAGCCTGTGTCCCACCTGACGCCCCCCCCCCCCCCCCCCCGCCCCCCCACGTTGTTCTTGACGGGTGGTTGTTTATCTCCCTTCTTTCC
>JAODKM010000037.1:15853307-15866996 GCA_026780845.1 Petrocephalus sullivani
AAGGCTGTACCCCCCCAAAAATGCCCCCCGGTGCTGGGGGGGGGGTTGCCCCTGAAACCACTCCTTGTTTTTGACCCCCCCCGGCCTGTTTCCCCCCTGCCGCCCCCCCCCCCCCAAGCTGTCAGTATATGTTAATCTGGCATGAGTATTTTTAATCCCCATTTTGTCCAAAGTGCTGTTTTTTTCCATTTTCATTTGCCAGCCGAGACATCAGACGTGACTCCTGTGTGTAGTACCATCTAGGGTCCAGCCCATCACTTAATTAAGCCCCTATTATCCGATTTTATTATGGCGTCCCCGGGGACCGAGACACCATGCCAGCTGATGAGGGGTTGCAGTGGACAGCGTGGCAGAACAATAAAGTTAGCCTGGTGATGCTTAGCATGTGTGGGGCTTCACCAGGGTAACGGCGGGTCAAGGTCGGCGCAGCAAGGCTGAGCGTTTATTTTCAGGGAGTTCAGGGGCTATTCTGGGATTTTTAAAGTGGGAGGGGCTTAAGATGGGCCAACCTTATCCTCTGCTAATAATATGTTTTGATTCTGTGAATCAAAGAGGAGGGGACACTTTGGGGTCCAATCAAGGGGGGCCAGTGCCCCTGTGACCCCGCCCCCTAAATACACGCATAGAAGTGTTCCCTTGTTAGTGAAGGGTGATTTGCCATCGAGGCCGCTCTCTGTAATCTGCCCATTCTGAGCCCATGGGTTAAAAGCATTGGCCTGTGTCCACCGTTAACCTTTGGCCATCATCTGATTTGCATCCTTCAATTAACGTCTCTCAAAGTGACTTCCCCTCATCTTCAGGGTGGGCCGGCCCTCAGGTTGCCTCTCCGCACACGTACTGAGCTATTGATGCTCCCAAGCCGTAACCTTTAGAAACAGACCTCAGCGTAAATCAATGGATTTTTCATAAGACGGGAAAACCTGCCTCGCTGCCTTTACCGTCAGCTTTGAAATGAGAGACGGAAATAAGCACTTGGATTCATGCATGTATTACGATAAGTATAACGACAGGATCATTTTACTCTTATTTGCATTCATATATTCATTCCGATAATTTCTACACTGTCTAAGCCTTCCCACTATTATGTAACCCCTTTTATCCGCTACTTTTGGTTTCCACAACGCCCAGGTGCAGAATAATTTAGTGACCTATTAAAAGATACACCCTCTTTGTGGTTTTCCCCCAGAGACACCTAGATAGCTGTAGATAGATGCAGTCCTGTGTATCTAGCTGTATTTCTGACAGACATCTTGAGGAAAAAAAGAATGTACAGTATTAATTTTATGGAGACAGTGTCTCTACAGAAGACACAGCAAGACCCCTGTAGTTCACAAAATACAGAGATTTCAGTTTTATTCAGCTTGACACTGATATGAAAACCTTTTGAAAACCTGGTGTGAAAGATCAGCAGCAGTATCTATGCTAACCTTGTAGTTAAAGGTCCACGATTCTCAAACTTGGTCTTCTTCATCTGTTCTCCAGCACTGTACTTTGCTTCTTGAATTGTATCCATAGCGATCGTGCGCATACTAATGAGACATCTTACTGCAGAATATCTGTGGGAGTGTCACAATTATTCTTGCAAGCATTAAAAATGAAGTTGTTAATTTATATTAATGCTGACTTTCCGCGACCTGTTCATCCATAAATCTCAAAGAAAGGCTGATATATCGGTGCCTCCGATTTCAGGGCACTGCGGTTTCACACCTGAGTGCGGCCCAGTCCCTGCGCACTCTCCGCACTCCTCTGGCACGACTCTCACTCTTTGTGCCCCTCGCAGATCAAAGGCATCGATTGAAGCCGCCTTGGCCCTCCGTCGTACAAAATGTTTCTTGTGTTCTGCCCATGTTGGAGAAATCTTCCTTGCATTTTTATAGCACAAAAAAGGGTAAACGGCAAGGATTAATCTATCAGATTCCTTTTTTACTTTTTTTTCCTTTATACAATCGTTCGCCATATCCAATGGACAGGACCACAAGTAGTTTCAGCCAACGCAGCCAGCCTATAACAAAAGTCAGAGCTCTTGAGTAATTTCTTACTGAGCTTTTTTTAGATCACTGGCTATCATGAGCCATGGAGGGGACACTCCCCATGACTAGACAGATTGTGCTATTCCTTTGCTAATGATTCCTCTCTCCTTTCAACTTGCAGTATGTCTTGCTAGAGCTCACCAATCACCGAGGCGATGGTTCGAAACAGACAGCTACAAAGCTATCAGCTTTTCCGGCAGCATTTTTAATCATGCCACTTTGATATTAGTGATCAGAGGCCTGTCACAAGGTATTTAATTGCCTCCCAAATTTTGAGTGACTCAGGATGAGCTCTGGTCACCCCTCATGCTCGATTCCAATTTGGGGTTACACGTCAAGTGCTACTCTCACATGCAGAACACCTCCCCACCCCCCGCTATAATGTGAAGAATCCCAACTTTACAATAGTAATTATCTGTTTTTTTACTGCATAATACCATACACTCATAATAATAATAATAATAATAATAATAATAGTTATTATTGCTTTTGTTGTTATTGTTGCATTTTTCTTGATATATATTTATTTAACATTCCATTATATGTTGTTTTCAGGATGTTCGACTTTACCATGCACTTTGTAAATTGCTTGCACCATGCTTACACCATGCTTACTTGCTAGACACTTTGTTTACTGTCTCTGCACCTTGTCTGCTTTGCACTACAGGTATGTTCATCAGTGCTCGACGTTCCTGATTGTCCCGCTAGAATCAATATGGTTTGTTTAATATAATCTAAAGTAGAGAATGTATAAAATAAGTGTGTCAATGTGTATTGTGTGTGTTTAAATTGTGTCAGTCTATACTTCTATAGTATGTGTCTAGTCAAGTCACTTCACAAACATAAAACAAAATTCTGTTCTGCAAAGCATCAGATAGAACAAAGGACAGAAAAAACAACAGTACATAACAATAACTCAGAGGAAGTAAACAGTATATATGTAAACAGTGCAAAATAATTATATTTACATAATGTGAATATATTTAGTTTTGCTTATGTGCTTGTATGTATGCTTGTATGCAGCCCTGTACTGGCTACATGTTTTGTGTTTCTGAGGACTTGGTTGTATTGATTTTATTGGGATTGATAAGTTATTCTTGCCCCGATTTCCAGCTTCAGGGTTATCTTTTCAGTAGAAGTAGTCTTTGAATTTGTGCAGAAAATAAAAATGGAAAAACTCGGCGCGAATTAAAAGTGTTCTGAAACACACTTTCTTGCGTCCTCCTGAATAAAGGAAGACAAGTATCCCCTTTTTAGTGGCATTAAAACAGAATATACCCACAGATAATTGACATGGGGAAATAATTAGCGGGAGCATCAAAGCGCCACCACTGTCTACAGCGATTTCTTTTTATCGCGCGCGAGTGTGCCGCGTATCGGACGCTCTCAGCTCATGGGCTTGTCAAGGTCTTGATGAGTCTCTTAGTAGATTGTCCTTGGAAACTTGTCAAGAGTGCATAAATGGTGAAAACACTTCACAATGCTGCTTTGTCACTTCGCTGACAGTTGCTTGTTGATTCGTGCTGGGACTGAATCACTGAAAAGGGAGCCCAGTAAATATAATCCCATATAACCCAGTTGCGGGAGCCATCCTTGGTTGAGGTGTACGCATTACTCAAGTGCTCGAAACATAAAATCTGTGCCAGCAGGTTTGGACAGCTGGACATCGGAGCTTCACAATAGTGCTTGACGATAGCACAGAGCGCTTGCAGCTTTTGCTCCATGGCGAATGCAGGTCTCACCTGTAAAGAGTAAAGAGGGCTTGGGACATCACTTACGTGGTATTATATGGTTTATGGTAAATGTATATAGACTCTTTTCAGAGTACACTGAAGTTATGGGCATTTGAAGCTGCCTGTTTCTTGTGGCTACAGAAGCCACTGTCTTACTATAATTCAGACCTAGCATTTTGCAGTCCAGTTCCTTAACCACCGCGCCATCTGCTGCAATACCTCCCCGCCAGCCAAGAATGTCTTTCATATGGGTCAATGCTGCCCTCTGCTGGTCACAGTGAGCTTCCCGCTTAGTGTCCCCACCCTGGGGGGGGGGGGGGATTGTGCTGTAATAGCTCACAGGCAGTGCTTAGGGGTTAATGCACAGCTTTTATCACGGGCCTCCATCTCTTTCTCTATCCCACTTTCACTCCTTATTCCCGTGACACTCAGTAGCGTTGAGCTCTTTGCTCACTTTATTCGAGTGGAAGCAGACCCCTGCTTATTTATAAAATGGGACGCCCAATCACGGGGCCCTGGCAGGCTTATCGTGGTATGGCAGGCACTTTGCCGTAAGACTGGTGTCACATGAATTGTCCGGCAACTTCGTTTAGGAGGAGGGCTGTTACGTGACAGGCCTTTTACAGTCTACAGAAGGAACTGGATGCCCGGGTCCAGCTGGAGATTCGGCCCTTCTAAGTGTAACAGACCTAAGCTTCGTTATCTGAAGCTGATGAGCGTTTGATCACCCTGATTTTAATGCCACGGAGTAGCCAGTGCCGTGAGGTTTGTTTGCACTGAGGTTTAATTCCCAGCATTCCCCTTGTTACCAGCCGCCCTGAGAAGCGATACTGCCACCCATGCATGAGAGTGTCTGCATTCCCACAGCAGCTATAAAATACACAATGGCAATCTTGCGAAGCAAGGGAACAAATGAGGCGGGTAGGCTGCGATTATGGAAAGCGTGGCCGTTGTCGTGCCCCTTTCTCCCAATCCCACCCGCCTCCCCTGCGAAGCCATAATCGGCTGCCGCGGGTCGCCGGCGGAATGAGCCGCTAGCACTCTTGGCCTCACACGCCGCCTTCGCCGTACGCGGAAACTATGTGCCCTACAAATGTTGCGACCGGACACTTGGATGAATGGAACTCTGGTTTCGCCGGCTGGAGCAAAAATAAGTCGGGCCTTCCGCAGGCCTGCTCAGCTCCGGGCAATTTAAATTGAGGCCGGCAGCTAATTCCCGGCAGGTCACCGAGACTGGAGCAGGTGCCATAGGGGCACGCGAGAGAGATGGGCTAGGGGATGATGCTGTAGAGAGGTCACCGCTATCCTTCATTGGTATGCAGCAGGGGCTACGCATCAGCCAGAGAGCCCGGCGGTGATATTGCCTTTTCCAGGCTCTTCATGCCGTGGGTGCCTTGGTCAGCTTTTATGGCTCTACCCCAGATTCGCTTAGCAGACCAGATGCACGCTATTGTTGGAGTTTACCAGCTTTTTTGTTTTTTTTTTTTCTCCTCCTCTCTTTCGTGGCGTTGACAGTGTGCCAGAGGGACCAGATCCTTAGACATCCCACTCTAAATGGTGTTTGGTCTTTCAGAAGTGGCTACAGCTTTGTCAGGAGCTTGTCCAAGTCACCCTGCTTGGACAGAATGTTGTTGAATGTTAGGGGAAGCTGGGAATTATCCCGCCAGAGGATAGTGCATGCTTTCAGTGAGTGTGAATGATTTCTTTTTCCCTCTGTGACACTTTTATAAAACCTCAAAGGGACACGCGATTTTACCTATACACACAGCTAGGTATTTTACCAGCCTGGTTTAGATTAAGTCATAATAAAAAGGCCCCTTCCGGGACCTGAACCAGCAAAATTCCAATTGGTGTTCTTGACCCCCATAATCCCATCTAGTCTGCAGGGCCCAGCCCAGTCTTTCCTGCTCAGGTAACATGGTAGCTAATCTCCATGCCTCTTGACACATGGGGGGGAGATCGTTGTAGTTTCCATGGTAACAGTCCCTAACGCAGGCTTATATACCTCCTTGGAGGCATTGTGCTGGTGGTGGGGGAAGGCATGCACAGGTACCCAGAAGGTAGTGTGCAGGAGTGTGAGACATGTCTCTGCAGCAAGTGCGCTAGAAGATATATACTAGTCATCAAATCCATGGTACGTTTTCACACTTGAACTCAGGTCACGTGTTCAAAGGTGACACGAAACCAGTGAATTCGCCAAATGCCATATCACGACTGCACCACAACCCATTACTAATTTCAGCAGGTACCTCTGAATTGCTCATCCCCGAGGAACCAAACATTACATTTCTACTATGTGCATCGCTGCGTGAAGCTTATTTCTGTTTCTGTTACATTGCCTCCCTTCACAATTTATTCCAGTCATTTGATTTTTTTGAGCAGATAATAGGCAAGGGTTCTCACCAACAATGCGACACTAAACGCTTTGGGGATAATTATTTACGGGATTTTCACACCGCGTCGAAGTTGGACGGTTTAATGAACATGTCGCTTGTTAAAACAGCCATCCCCCGACTGACAGATTAATGCGTTATGTGCCCATGCATGAGGCTCATTAATCTCTGTTCCCCCATTATTAGTTAATCCTGTGACAGCAAGCTTGTCACGATGGGCAGCTGAGTAAGAGATCACTGTCACCTTTGTTTGGCATCCGTGTCCCCTTTGCGGGGGCTGGGCTTCCAAAACGCCCTCCTCTTAACAAGGAGCATTATTATTATTATTGCATTATTATTATTATTACTTTTTTATCCAAAGCGACATACATTTTTGAGAAGGCGAAGTCACCCTGTCCCAAAAACACACACTGGTGTTAAGGACCCTGCTCAAAGGCCAAACGGCACTGGTGTTAAGGACACTGCTCAAAGGCCAAATGGCCTAACGGCTCAGGCGACTCTGGGATTTGAGCAGGTGACCTTCTGATCACAGGCACACATGGCCCCATTACAGTCCCAGCTATGGGCCTCTTTGGGGAAGACCGTCACTCTAAAGAAATAACACCAATCCATTTAATGGGTCACACTACAGCCAAGATTCCACAGTCTAGCTCCACATTTGAGGATTTTTCCAAAACCAGTACATTTTACCGGCAGACACTTCTTTATTAACCTATTTCCTAATTACACCGGTCAACAAATTTGTACGTTCTGTTAAGGCTGTTAAGATTAATTTCTGTTAATCTGACAGTATCTTTTTGCTAAATTCAATTATCTCATTGGAATTTCCCTATCTCACACACAGTCAAACTTGATACTCTACAGATGCTCCTCAATTACGATGGGGATGTTTTGACCAGCCAAGACAAATAAGAATATGTTATGATAAATAAATAAATAGACATACGATACGTCGTTAAACACTGTGTGAGATGTTTACACTCGCTATCGCTATAGAGACTGGAAGCATCGCCCAGCATCGGTAGAAAATATCGTACCGCTTGTCGCAAGCCCGGGAACAGATCAAAATTTGCTCTGATGACTACTGAGTGAGCATCACTATCACACCGTCGTAACGTCAAAATGTCGTAAGTAGAACCATTGTGAAGCCGAAATGTCGTAAGTTGAGCCATCGCAAAGCGAGGAGCATAAACCCAAGCAGGTAGAAGCTTCTGCGATCCCCCTCCCGTCTCCCCTGGTTCCGTTTCAGTCCTCCACAAAACATCTTCGTCTCCTGTGGCTGTCTGATTGTTTGCCTCCCAGTTCCCTGTTTCCCAAAATAAAGGCGCCGCTTCCTGCCCAAACAGCGTCATGTGGCTCTGCTTGCTGTCCCAGGCAGAGACTGTTCCTTCATAATATATGTAATGTATCATAAAGTAAGTGGGACTCAGCTGAGTTTAACTGAATTGAAGGCGGCAGTTCTCGTACCGTCACACCTTTTCCTTTGCTGCTTGGCCCCGCCCACTCCCACCCCAGTTAGGAGTGCTGCTTCCGCTTCTCTCCGGCTTCAACCGGCGGATGGCGGAACATCTCCTTGATGGCTACTGCAACAGCAACGCCTCCACGCTCCATCAGCACCAAACCACAGCAGCGTGGGGAATGTCAGCCTTTAGAAGACGGGGCGGCTGAGGACAGCAAAATGAAAAACCGAAAACACCCTTCTCAGGCATATGTGCCGCTGCAACTTTAATCCCCCGCCTTACATTATTGAAAATCCTCCGCCTTACCTATTAATAAACTGTAACTAATCATTTGATAACATATTAATAGATAGCGTCATTCACAAACAAATTTAGAAATGTATTGCGAGCATGCTCCTAGTATTTGCAAAACAAGTTGTAAAGCACTTGCAAATATAAAGCAATGGGTTAGTAGAATACTCAGAAATGAATCAAAATTTAGTAAATACTTTGTGAGACGAGAGAGCTGTTTTTTGTAATAGATTTCTGAACTTCTAAGTGAATCTTTTTAATTTACTGATATTATCAAATGATTCGAAACAGTTTAGTAGTAGTTAAGGGGCAAACCTTAAACTTAAGTGTTATGGATAATTTGGACATCCTTATTTTGCTGAGTGCGATGTGTCCTTAGGTCGACAAATAGAGGCGCTTGCATTTTATTTTTTTAACCAATCACAGACTTTATCATCTGACATCACCACATTGGTCCATTTTTTCCTGTACTTGTGATCTCAAAGTTGCTGGTTCAAGCTTGTCGTGGTTATTGTTATTATTACTATTGTTATTGTATTATTATTCATGAAATAAAGACACACCCTTACATTGCTCCATAGAGCCTTAGCAAGTAAGCAAATTCCTGTTCTTTGTCTATGTTTGTCCCTCATGGAAAGGTGCTTTTGAAATCTCTGCCCCTTGCCACATAACAGAAAACACTGGTTTTAAATCTCGTAGTATGAAGACTGTGATTGGCTAAAGAAGTGAAACACAAGCCCCGCCCTTGTTGACCCAGGGACACATCGAGCTCGGCAAAATGAGAATGCTGCAGACATTAGTTTTAAATAAGAAAATAATAACAGACTGTGCGAATAAGGCGTTTTTGACAGGACTGTGAGCTTGGGGGTTGGCATTCCGAAGCTTGGAGCGTGTTTATGGAGATGAATCGGAAAAATGCACTGCAAGGTAACGCGAATAGAGAAGGAGAAGGCCCCTAAAGCATCCCAGTAATTATTAAAGCCCAGAGACCTTGTATCTGAGATGCTTTGTTTTTGTGTTTACATGGATTCCTGAGCGCCACCGGGCACTCTTGAGTGCTCCCGGCCAGTGTCATGGCGGCGAATGTTCAGTGCAGGCCAATTACACCCGGCCTCACGCCTGCGGTGCTAAGCGATGCCCCCCCCATCCCTGGCAGATTGCTGAGTCGTGGGCCTCGCTCTGACGGTAATCTGCACCGACTCCCAGGCGCCGGGAAGTGAACGGAAGCCTCCAGGCATCGCAGAGGCCGCGAAACATCAGCGGTTGGTTTCCTGAAGCTCTCAGTGCGGTGTGCATGAAGCAGAGGCTTCTGGGAAAATTACCTAGTAAACTACAGAAGTTGACCCCCCCCAACTATTTACTGTTCAATCCTCCTTAGTAGTTTGGTGTCAGAAAGAAGCGCGTTGTGGAAAAATTCAGCCTCACATTCCTGTCAAAGAATCAGCCAATTGGATTTCATTCATCGAATTTTTACGAATGAGCCAAAGCAAAGTGCTTTGCAACAGATTCTCTAAACTAAAATGAAAAAACCTTTTGATCGCCAGTTCTTTTTTTCTAGATCTTTCTTTATTATTTGAGTTAAGCTATCAGTCTTGTCCTTTCCTACTTATCTATAGAACTGAGTAAGAACAAAGCGGTACATTTAAGATGATGGTGCCTTCCTCATCACCTCCCACAGAGCTGAAATGTCTGAGATGACGTGCAGATGAAGTGCCAGACATTTGCAGGAAATGTCCACTGACATTAGTTAGACTGAATCTGTCCCCACGCAGTGTTACACACATCTGCATCCCAATTGCATAATTGATTGCGGCATAATGGGTGTAAGAGAAGCCTCTCGATGCCACACCACTGCTAGACCGATCTGGCCCCATACTCATAGCTTCAGTCCTGAGTGACGTGGGACGTGGCTCCGTCCTAATTAAGAGCGAGTGGGCGACCGTATGGATGCACATTGCCATCAGCCATGACGTGCGAGAAGTACAGGCAGAGGGAGCCAGGTTGCAGGTTGCCACTCAAAAAGAGAATAAAGATATTTATATTTACGTGCATGTGAGAAGAGGAAACCCTTTTGGGCATGGCTTGAGGGAGTAAAGGAATGTGGTTAGCTATTTTGGACAATTTTTGCTCATCCCGGGGCAATTCTAGGATTTTTTTAAGGTGGTGGAAATAAAAGACCCCACAATTCATAGACAGAGTCCAACTTAAGCACTAGCCAATGACATGTATTGAATCAATGAGTGACAAGGGAGAGGGCACTCCAAGGGCCAATGAGCTTTAAGCCCCTTTATACATCCCTGAACCCGTCTGCTCTGACAGCTAAGCAGACCTGCCTTTGTCCTCCACAACAGGCTGCCTCCACCCCAGAACGACACCAACCTTCAGCCACGCCCACCAATCTCGGCTCCCTTATGAAGTATGTGATTAGTTTTATTTTCCTTCCATATGTCCACATATTAAAATGGGTTAGCAGACAGAAGGCTGGGTAACGAAGGTGAGAATTAAGTGAATTACAATGATAATTGGGTAATTAATACCTGTGGAGAGTAAGCTGGGGCTTGGAGACACGAGTGGGGTTCACATTGTTCCTGCCCTCTAGTTTAAACCCCATTTTTTGCCTCTTTAATGAAGACTTCAGCCCCATCCCTCCTGATTTTGTTCACTGCTCATTATCACTAGGAAGGGCTGCGTTAGCAATAGAAGTTATTATTCATTTATTGGCTGAATTCCCTGTGAGTGTGTTGGGTTGTCTTCCGGAAACATTCGCGTTCCATTCAAGGAATTTCACATTCACCGAACACATTTCAAAGTCAAGCCAGGGCAATGTCAACGTGTCTTTATTGTAGGGTGAGCAGATAATCCATGTCAGGGAGGACGCTTTGGGCTAGGCCTGGGTTTGTAAACAACCCGGATTTCACTTAAGCATGGAGTTCTTCCTGCATGCTGATTGGTCAGTCTCCTATAATCATGCACATGTCGCTAATGTTAATGTGAAACAGGTGGATGAGTCTTTCAGTCAAAGAAACAAACCAGTCAGAGCACAAGAACAGAACTATTTAGCCAAGCTGAGCCTTTCAGGTTTAAAGCAGTTTGTAAAACCTGAAGTAGCTCTAAATGTCCTTTCTGGCATGGCTTAAGTGCTCACCCTACTTTATTGTTGTCCTTAGCTATATGCGCCATGGGTGTGAGATTCACGGAGATGAAATTACGATCTCGCTGGTCATAGTGCAAGGAAAAACAGTGACAAATATCACATAAATATGAATGTGAAAGACATTTAAACGGACATTTCTTATGTGGCAAGGTTTTAGTGCTAAATGGTAAAAATGCATGCTATTAACAGAGGCACACAGTCCTGCAGTCAGTGTAGCAGCAGAAGATGTGGGGAATTACATCCATCTGCTCTACTGTCTTGGGTGTCTATCTATCCATCACCTGCCTGTGCTTACAAGATGTCTGCACAGACATATTTGTCATATTTGTGCTGTCTGGTTTGGAAGGAAGAGTTCAGGGTCGAATACCTTCTCACTGGAGGTGTGGACCCTGATGGATGCAGGTTAAGCAGCCTCCAACCCTGGGTCAGATTTTTATGGGGGGGCATTTTGTGGGTCTGGGTCCCATGTGGAGGTATGTTGTTTTACATGCAGCAGTGGTGCATTATGGGAGCAGCATATCTCACCTGGTAAGCCCTGGCGAGCAACAGCGCATTCTGGTTTCCCGGTCCGTTTTGGAAAGCTGACCCATGCCATGCCTTTCTGGAGCTGTCTGGGTCCGTCCAAGGGGGTCCACCCTCCATCTGTTCTGAAATGAGATATCTCAGCTGCCCGCCTCATACAGAAATCCATCGTGTCGATGGCCTGCCCGCAGCTGAATTCCGAGTCACTCAGAAGTCTAACTATATGTTGGCATTTTATTACGAGACCTATAACTCTCCTTCAGCGCTGAAAAAAAAACATTAGTGAAACCCCTGCAGAGATTTCCTCTCTCTTAAGCAATTAGATCATTTGTTTGGGGGCTTTCAATCCTCACTTCAAAGGGGTATTGGAAAGCTTTATAATGTTCTTTTGCTTGCAGTTTGATTTATACCTATATATGTAAAATATATTATTTATTTATATATCCATTTTTAGGCAGTGTTGATCTTGAGCAGGTTTGTATCTGTACCTCACCTCTTATGCCACAACCTAATCTTTTTGTGACATATGCCCTCTTGAGTCAGTTAGCATCCACTTTATCGAGCACCAATCTGTAGGAAAAATATCCATCCATCCATCTTCCAACTGTTAACCCTATCAGGGTCACAAATGAGCGGCACAGGGCACGTGCCTAGGCCGTACTGCGGCTGGCATGTCAGTGCTGCCATATTGTCATCGGTATTTACTATATGGGGTGGCATGGTCGTGCAGTGATTAGCACTGTTGTCTCACATTTCTGGGACAAGCCGTCGCGTCCCATCCATGGCTCCCCATGTGTGGAGTTTGCATGTTCTCCCCGCTTCGCCGTGGGGTTATCTCCAGGTGATACGGTCTCCCCCCCACAATCCAAAGATATGCTGAGGTCAATGGGAGTTACCAGATTCCCTGCAATGGGTTGGCTCCATCCTGGATTGCCCCCTGCAGTGCACCTGTATCTGAACATGGATGGATGGATGGACGAATAGATTTTTCTATGCAATAAGAGAAAGTGCTGTGCTGCTCATGCCAGTCTGTTGTCCCCGTGACAGATACAGCTACGGTCCCAAAGGGCTCCATTCTCACTATTCCTCCAAGGCCATCAAACTAAATTGATGTTCCTTGCACTGCAGTCGCTGCTCCCCTGTTCACAAAGGTCAGCCCATTATCTGTCCGTCAGGGGAAAAAATCATATATCATAACCTTGTGTGTTCGATCCTTATTGTCTTGACACAGCTGCCAGAGTCGGTGATGTTTGCAGCTGTAAATAGAGGGGAACATGACATCATGAGTCTAAACAATGTATCTGGCATGATTTCTGCCTCTCTCCACCCCAAGACGGCTCTTCAGGCCCTATAATGTTAATAAAAAATAGTCGGAGCATCTGAACCTAGCACTCCATCCACCGCTAACACCCCTGACCTTTGGGCAAAGCATGCTGGGTAAAACTCTCGACTCTCCGGTGCTTCACTGCCTTACCTAATCTTGCCGTACCAAGACTTGAGCATGGGGCTTCGCTCACCTCCTCCTTGCCAAGGCCCAGCCAGCTCCTTCCGAACCCCACAGAGCGGGACGTGAAATTTTCCTTCGGATGGATGACCCCGAAAACTTGTGCAAACTCAGCCCCTTTGCTCTTAATTATAACATGACGTGAGGCTTCTCTCGTTCCCGAACACTCGCCTCGCGAAGACAATACTATTAGCGATAATTAACAGCACAGACACTAGAAAACACATAATCGTTATT
Source organism: Petrocephalus sullivani (assembly GCA_026780845.1). NCBI lineage: Eukaryota > Metazoa > Chordata > Actinopteri > Osteoglossiformes > Mormyridae > Petrocephalus > Petrocephalus sullivani. Next base: position 15,866,632 of record JAODKM010000037.1, read on the forward strand.
AAGTGTGCTCTGCGAAATGACCCGCTGGCTAATTATTTCTTGGGCTTATTTTCAGGTGTTGGCTAGTTGTAATTTTGATTCATTTGTTTAAGCAAATTAACTTGAATTATCTACCGTCTTCCACCAGTAAGTAGCCCTTTCCTCCAGAGTAACAATTAAGCTAACCATAAAACCGTATCATGTATTTTTTTAAAAGCTTCAGAATTTTAACTATTTCATTAAAAATGCTGATATTGTGGGTCGAGTCCTAAGAAGGCGTTTGATTTATTTATTTATTTATTTTTTGGCCGATATCATTAGTCATACTGGGCTTGGCATGTGAGGCTTGGGGGGGGGGGGTCGGTGGGGGCCTTGGGGGGCCCCTT
>JAODKM010000037.1:15867006-15884037 GCA_026780845.1 Petrocephalus sullivani
AAGGGGCTGTTTTTTTTTTTTTTTTTTTTCTTTTTTGGCGGTCATAGTTGGGCCTCGCGGGCGTGGCGGCGGGGGGTGGGGGGGGGGGGGCCGGGTGGGGCCTAGTGGGGCCTACTCTGACAAGAAAGAGTCGTCTTTTTTTCCTCTGGTCGTCTTGCCAAGATGAATGTGCATCAGCAAGCCGGCTGTGTTTTATCGAGTAGGGACCAGTTAATGAGGACGACACCCTGACGCTGCAAGGAGCCGGACTTCCTGTTCTATCGAACGTTAGCCTTGTAAAGCAAATTAAATCGTTAAAAGACAAATATTGAGTACAGGTGTCCTTGTTTTGTAAATGTGGGCTACAGAGAAATAAACAGGCCTAAAAAGATATATCCCATGACTCCATGGCTCCATGAAAAATTAAATTATAAACTGTGTAATATGCCATACAGTTGCAACATTTGGGTTTAGTTATGCCATTTCAAAGCAAATATGACTGCCTTTATACTGAAGAATATTAAAAATTTAGGTTACATAGGTATTTTTTTCTCTATTAATGTGATTAAACAATCTGTTGTATTTGTGTTTCCTAACCTGCAACAGATTTCCAGTATACTGTTATTATAACTTTCATTTTAATATTTATGCTTTTTGTCCACTCATCATGGTCAGTGAAAAAAAAAATTATGTATTTTTATTCACAAAATTCTTTAAAAAAATACATACTTTTTATGTTTAAAAAGATGCCAGTAAATTATATATAACTTTTATAGAAGAAAGCCATGTCAATATGGTATGTCCTGAAAATAATTCCTAAACCAATGATTTAGAAAATTATCGGGGTTGCAGAAAAGAGCTGGCTTTTCTCTCCTGTATAAAATTTATCTCCAACTCTGACTTTTATTTATGATCCTCATAATTTATTTTATTTATAGAATCTCCATCCATCCCCTTCCATCTCACCTGTCATTTCCACACTATTAGCTAGTGACATTTGAGCCGGGCTCACTGCGCCCTCTGCTGGGTGGCAGTGGGACTGCAGGAGACGTTCGCAGACAGCTTGCCACCGGTCAGCCTCGCGTTTTCTCATCCCTGCCCAGTCTGCACTCTCATCTGCTCCCCCCGCCACCCAGCTCCCCCTCCGGCCCATTTGCATCTGTAAGCAACGACAGAGAGGTCAGGATCTGCCTGTGCCGGTTTGGTCACGGTATCAAACCCTCTACGTGTCTGCCCTGCACTTGCTGCGATGGTGGACCAGACCTACGCAAAGCTGCGGGGTCGTGCTGCCGGGGGGGGATCGGCACCTCTGCGATCCGCTCACCGGCCCGGGTGGAAATACTGGTCTCCAGCCCAGCACCGCAGCCTCTCCCTCCATTAATCACGTTATTTGCTCCTCTTCACGGCTCGTTAGCCAGGAGCTGCCTTTCATCGCGCACTTTTGAGCCGAGACCCGACTCCATCACGGGCCGGCATGGAGTAAAACCCGGCGCCCGGTCACCGGGCAAACGCACCCGTACCGTACCGTACCGAACCCGCGGCGATAAATCTAACGGCAACTGCCCACAGTGCGGCGGCGAGGATCACCTGGCTCTGTAACCTCTTTTGCTCTTTTTGTCAGGATGCTCTGACTTTCTCCCCCCAAAGCGCCATGTAATCATGGGAATCGACTTAAAAATGTTGTATTATGTCATTTAGCTCCCCCCAGCCCATTACTAGATTATTCAAAGTTTTGTTTTGTCCCTGGGGAAGCTGGGGAGGCTGAGCCAGTCCGGCTATCCCTTCCACAGCCGCCACCGCTGCCAAGGTCACCGCGCCCCCGCCCGCCAGCGCCTTGTTATATATTTATCTGCTTCTACGCCTCTCGTCGTGTCGCCATTGTTTGGCGATTTTTTTCCCCGCTGGTCTGTTTGTTTTATCGGGCGGTAGACGTTTCTGGCGTGTTTTCATGCGAAAGCCTTAAACCTAAGTCTGGCTCGTGTGCTAGAGATTTATCACAGTTCGCAATGGGAAGAGGGTCAGATGTCTCCTCTGAGGTGGCTTCCAGGAAGGTCTGGGTCAGCTGTCCTGAGTTTGGCACCGATTCAGCAACCAGCCCCTCCCCATATCGACCCCCCCTCCCGCCTCTCTCACATGCCCCAAAAACAAAACATTTATAAAAGATATTTCATCCCAAATACCAGCCTAAAAATACAATCACTGGTTTCATTCTGTCATGACCGTCGGCAGCGATATCATCCCTGCATCGGGAGAATGCATTGCGCGGCGTCGCCTTAAGGGTTAAATGAATGCTCTTGGCTCTGCACCAGGTTAGCAAGAAGCACAAAACAGAATATAAATCAGTACTGTAATACATTACACTCCATAGATAAAATCTCTTCTTTCTCCATATAGAGAATAAAAAAAATCTCAGTGTAGTTCAGAAATATGAGAAATATGGATTTTATATTAAGATGGAGGAGGTGTAGCAAAGTAGTCCTGTATGCCCCTTTTTAGCCCTTATGATGAATTGGAAGGGGGGGTAGAGGAGAGAGATGGACTGTGCCATGGAGCTAAGCACTCAGCCCCAGGTCTGCCTGCTGAAATTGCTTCCCGTAGGTGCTGGCCGGGCCTTGCTTGCAGTGCAGGTCACATCTGCACTTCCTCCTTCGGCATCCGTAGTGGGATGGGGATGCCTTTCACTGCAAACTTTTCACTGCACGCCTCAGTCCCAAGGCCTCTCACTGTATACCTTTCACTGCATGTGCCTGCTGCTCCCATATGTTTACTTGTGCGTAGTGCACACATTGCAATACCTGCACACGGATGAATATGACAATGAAGCAAATTTGACTTGACTTGATCAGCATACAGAAATCGTGTGGGTCTGATGATTGCTGTTCTTGTTGTTAATAATAATAACAATAATGGCACATTGGTACAGTGGTTAGCGCTGTTGTCTCCCACCTCTGGAACCAGGGTTCGAGTCTCTGCCAGGGTTCCGTGTGCATGCATGTTCTCCCTGTGTTGTGGGGTTCCCTCCGGGTTCTGTGTGTCCCGTGGTGGGTTGTTCCCTAACTTGTGCCCATTGTTTCCAAGATAAGCACCAGCCCCCTATAACCCTGAACAGGACAGATTAAACAAATATGGGGTTAGTCACTAATAATAATAATAATAATAGTATCTACAGTAACTCCTGGAAAGGCAGACCTGAGGCTGTCATCGCTGTTTCGCAGTATTTGTAGAAGCACATTTTGAACCAAAAGACCATCAAGGGCCAAAACAGGTGAGCAAGCCAAGCAGGCAGTACATTCAATGGGGGGAAAAGAAACCTTTGAAGAATGGAGACATCCAACCAGGAGCAGCAAATCTGGCATATGGCTGAGGTTCAGACCATCGCATTGGATCACCGGTATTAGACACCGGAAGCCACCGATTGATGAAACCAGAGAAGCCACGTAATTTAATGAGTTGCCCATCCCCTGGGAGTTTGGGACATTGGTAGGTACAGAGGCGTGAAAACAAGCTGCCTGACAGCTGAGGGGGTGGCAGGGAGGTAGGAAGGCAGCCACACACTGCCTCAGTGTCCTCCACCCCCCCCCCTTCCCGCTCCCAAGGCCGCCACACGTCCTAGCTACAGTATTCGCTATGCTCTAGTTGGCAACAGTGATACCCGCGGCGAGCCAAAAGCCGTCATGCACAGCGAAAGACTGAGTGATGTGTCGCAGGCGGCTAGGAGCAGCTGCTGGGCTGCTCTGTTAATGGGGCCGCGGGATACAGTGCTCCATATAACGCAACATTGAAGCTACACGCACACACAATGCACAGACACATATAAGCAGGACCGTGCCATGATAAAACACCAATGAGAATGTGTTGCCACATGTACAAGTATCGGGATCTTTACCAGTGGTCATGACATGGGACTTATGCCATTCCCATGGTCATCAAGCTATTAACTGACCATCCCTGCGCCAAGGATGCCAGCACTGTCATCTGGAACATCCCATTCCCACTAAGAGAAAGATGCTCCACCGTTTGATGAAGTGAGAATTGGCTTGACATGTCCCTTGCCCTCTGTGTCGATGAATAGACAGTGGAAAACATCCCAGAAGCATGTGACCCACGCAGTGACAGTCACCAGAACCTGACATTGTGAGAAATAATCATTCAAGGCTGTAGAGTTTTCTCGGCATGTTCCACCATGGTATTCACAAAGCAGGATGACTCATCTAACCGTGTGACTTCGTTTGTTCCTTCAGTAGACCACTACCCGCATTCCTCTCCTTCAAAAATGCATTTATAAGTGTGATTGGGGGGGTTTATGCACTGCGGTATCTCTTTGTAGACCTTGATTGGCTGTACTGGACCAAACTTCCTACTTGTGCCGTAAATCGACTTTTGCTGTAATCTGATTCAGAGTCACCCTCCTCGCATCGCGTCTCAAAACAACTCAAGGACATCACATTCACAGAGTAAGCATTCTTGTTCACAGTTGTCTCTTTCTTGTGATGTCTTTCCCTCAGGATATAAACAACTCCTTAGCCACCATCCTGTTAAAACATTTGTGGGGTCAGCAGTCTATGTTCCTTGACTCTCCTTTCAAGCACACTTTCCCTTGCACTTCAACTGCCGTTTTCTGATTGGACGATAGTTACTAACTTCCCTAAATCGTGTCTGTATTTTTGTATCATTAATTTACACGAGTGTTTCTTGTATCTTGGCAGTTATTTGTACATGTAGAAGGTGCAGACTGGCCATCAGGAAGTTGAGGAGATTCCTGGTGGGCCAGTTCAGTTCAATGGGGGGGGGGGGGTTCACCCCCCATCAGCAGCAGTACAAACCAAGAGGGACACCTGCAAAATATCAAACTGTGGGCCGTTTGACAGCAAGTTCCCCGGGCCACTACGCAAAAGGTACAATTGCTCTTTAGTGTTGTTGTTTCTGTGACTGCGATGGTTCCAATTGCCTGTGCCAAGGGGGTGCGCAGTAGTACACAGCACAAAGTCTTGGGATAAGCACAGCCAACCCGACTCTTTGTTCCGAGTCACACAGCCACCATCTTCATTAAATCTCATGCCCACATAATGATAGTTTTAAGATTGACCACGGCTGGCCAGTTGCTAAAATGGACGGTTGTGAGCCAGTCCGTGTTGGCCACATTCCGCACTTCTCTAACTCCTTTGCTTGCCTTGAGGCTTATTTTTGCTGTCAGCTAAGTGTGAGCCAAAGGCTTGTCTCCACCTTTCCCAGCTGCCAGATTTTAACAGGGCTTCCGGATTTAAATGTAGGCCTCTTCTTGTCGGCCATAATATGGGAAAGCGACAAGAGAGCCCATTTTCACAGGAGTTAAGCCTGGGGCAAGACATTTGAGAAGGCAACAACATTGCTAATCTCCATGTGAAAGTCCTGGAAGATAAAAAAAGAGAAGGAAAGCGAGTGAAAATATGTAAAGGTAAGTGTTGTTCGGTACTCTCGAAGACATTACAAGTGTTTGATACTTGCAAATAGGTTGGTAATGCTGTGCCTGACATTGTGAATTCATGCACGGTTGTGTGTGAGTTTTCTTTTTTAGAATAAGTGTTCTTCTGGGGCTCCTCTATTGCAATAACAAGCAAGTACTCATAAGATCCCTAGTGCATATTATGTGCTTTTCTCATTTACATGGCAGATTCCCTTCTCTAAAGCATATTTTGCATACCACCCATTGGTACCACTGGATGTTTTACTTGAAAATCAGGATTAAGGAGCTTTCCGGAGATCCGAAACAGCAGTCATTATTCTCCAGAGATTCTCCATGTCTCCCTACTGTAAAATCTTCAGAACATTACGCTAGGAAGATGCCGTCACATCATCATAATTATTGTCATCATCACACCAGGAGAACCACATATGGGTCTGACTGTGCTCATCTGCATTTACCAGCGTGCCTATGTTAGCTAATTTATAGTTTTATTTAATTTTGAAACCTAGTTTATCTACCTGGGTTTCATAGTACAGCCCTTGAAACACTGCACTAGGATTTCATTGAGGTTAACTGAGGGCTTCTGTAAGGCTTTTGTGGCTTGGCCATTCATTAAGACAATCATGTTACGTTACATAATTTTACAGTGGACACTCCTTCAGTAGGCTACATAGCTTACAGTTGTCTTTATGGCGATGCAAAATGTATAAGTGGAAGTAAGCTTCTGTACCTGGGATTGTAAATACCATGGATGCCCCAGGGTTTAAAGCAGATCCCTAGGTGGTATGCCCCCTACTGATCCACTCTATTTGATAGTCCACCATGGCAGTGCACCAGAGGTCAATATTCTGGGGGGGGGCTCGCTGGTTCCCCACTGGGGAGGCGGATGGTGTAATGATGGCCGGGATGTCATGTTCAGGGATGAGCCATGAAACATTTAGCGCCGTCAATCAATATTTCATCGCCCACAGAAAGACGAGGCAAAATTATGTAAGGCTGTTAAATGGGGGGTGCGGTGAAAGGCCCAGCAAGGCAGACGGTGTACTGGAATCGTATGCATGTTAAGTAGCCTCCACTTTCTTAGTGACTCGGCTTAAAAGCCGAATGAAAGAGCCGGGCTGCAAGCCACACCTCTGTGGCTCAGGTAAGACCGCCTGGTGGGGGACGATGGAAGTCAATCACATTGTTCAATGCTTTGACACCCCTGTAGGGGGCGCATGCTGCTCAATGCAAATGCCCCGCTGGGGGGCCCCAGGTCCCATCTCCTTCCATCCTTACTCCCCCCAAACCCCCAACCCCCTCCTGGTGGATACGCGGCAGGTGGGCGACAGGTTTTGGGAAGGAATTGTCAATTCGATTCCATGTGGCAGCAGGGAGAATTTGACGAATGCCAGGACTGTTGGGGGTGACCCCCATGACGGATTCTAGCCTAAACGTTTTCACAATAGAGCATCTAAGGGAGTAGGCAGACAACTTTATGGCTTTAATGATTATTGTATTTAGTGAAAGGTGATTAATTGCTATTGTTGACACACCACCGAGACGTGTCCTCTGCATTTAACCCAGGTGACATTGCAACACAGCAGGGGGCAGCTAATTCAGCGCCCGGGGAGCAGTGCTTGGGGACGGTGCCCTGCTCACTGCTCAGGGTTTTGAACTGGCAGTCTTTCGAGTACACAGTCATGTTCCTAACCATTACACCACCACTGCCCACTGCTAAGACGACAAAGGACACTCAAAAGCACACCATAACAATGGTAATATCATAAACATGAATAGACAACACTTCTGGTGGTTTTGCCTCTTCTGACTGTCTATCACCCAGAATAACATGTTTCTCTTCAGGTGACCCTGTGCTGCACTGTGTACAAACTACCTTTCTTTGTGATTTGAATTTGAACTAAACCCATAATTAAGTGGTGATATTTAAGGAAGACATTTGTTGTAAGTAACTGAGTTGTTTTAGAAATAAAAAAAGTAATTTAATTGAAATAATTAAAAACAAAGACGTGTCGATTTAAAATACTGATGTCAACGCATTTTCAGTGTCTATGTCATTAACTACATCGATTAATTGTGGCAGCCCTAATTATAATGCATTCATAAGGCATTATAAACATGGTTATAAACCTTTATAAAAATGCATAACACATTATACCCATGTTTATTATGCATTATGAATGCTTTATGTAGCTCTCATATATTATGCACCGTAGATACCTTCATAATCACCCAACAAAAGAGCATCTGTATGTTTTTATGATGTATTTTTATTATAATTAGTGTGTCTCTGTGACAGAGTAGCAGGAAAAGGTTCAAATTAAGAGTGACATACAAAAAATAACAAGTGGGTCGGAAAACTCATTAATTTATGAATGAGGTTACGAACTACTTTAGTTACAAAGGGTTTGGAGAAACACTTATTGATCAACAAATGATCATAAGTACGAGATAACAACCAATTTAGCATCACAAAGCTTCCCAGAAAGGCACCAAAATGTATCTAATGAAAATTTCTTTCATTTTGTCAAGTTATTATATAAGGTGGTGTTATTACATAATGCGTTGTTACGCGGTAACAGAAATAGTTGTTGTTTTCAAATCACCCCCTACTGTAAATTCTCCATTTTGGGTTGCAACCCAGCACTTGTCTAGAGTGGGGTAGTCAAATGCGGTGCTGTGAGCAGAATGGCCTTTAATTGCAAAGGGCCAATGGGCAAAATACTAGGAATTTGGGCTTCCCTGAATGCACGACTCTACTAGCATTGAAGCTGGTCCAGTGTCAAGAGCCCCACCTAGTACTCGTCCAGTAGACATAACGAAGGAGTGTATATTCTCTGAGTGGATTTTAATACCTTGCGTTTTCTTAGATGAGCTGTCTAATGGGAGTATCAAACAGGTTGTTGTCCTCTGCGTCTTCACTGGGGCCTTTTTTTTTTTTGCTGCGTGAAAGGCACTGATTCCTGACCAGTTCGCCCCTGCCATGTGTGCCTGTCAACGTTTCATTTGTTTACCATAATTATTTTTGAAACTGCTATTGTAGAAGTGGCCTCCAGCGACTTGTCCCCTGCAACACTAAGAGGAGCAGGACATGGGTGACATTGTAAACACTCTGGCCAACCTGTGGGGGGGGGGGTCCTGTCACTTACGCCAAGAGCCGCGACCAGGTAGCAGCAGCTTGAATAGGGGTGGGGGGTGAGGGGTGCATGTGAGAGAGGCCGCCTATCAATCACTTTAATTAAACTGCTATCTGTGCTACATGCCAGTGGACATTTGGAAGCATGGGCATGCTTGCAAGACCTATGTGTGATTCTCCCTGATATCCACTGGTGTGTCTTTGAATTAACATGTCTAGCCTATTTAAAGTCTTAAAAACTCATCAAAGCGCTCAGCTATTTAATTAATTCAAGTTAATTCAGGTAAAGTGTGCAAATTAGGACCGGCGCGCTGAGGGATGCCCCTAGCTGTCTAGGGTGCGCAAAGCATGCATCGACCAACCTTGAAGGAGTTTTCAAAGTGTGATTATTGGTACACAGACCTTGGGCTCGGCTCTGTTTTTTGTCACTTTTTTCGATTTTTGAGAAAACTTCACTCCAGCAGCCACTTACATTAATATGTCACTTATTAATTATAACAAACACGACAAAATAACTGGCATTTACATAGATAAAGCTGACAACACATACGTCAGTCATAGGTATGGTCTGGAAAAGATGGACACAGTGACAATTAGTGACATCATTACAACGTCTGAGTCATCCGTGAGGGTCTACTTAAGGGTAGAAAATAGTTTTTGTTTTTCTAGAACCAAAAGATGCAGGCGTCTGCTACCCACTTCCCTAATTTCTGTAGCGTTGTGCAGACCGAGACATCACAGCAGCAGCAAAAGACAAGGCGAGGTGGTGCGGCTCAATGCAGTCCTTTAATGTAGTCCTTAAAAGGACCGCACCCAAGCAACAACAACTCTCCGACCTCACATGGCAGGGAAACACAGGGAGATCCCATAGCGGACGGGAAGTCTCACACGCGGTAGGTTATTACACAAGGAGAGCATGTCAGGATCAGGAACAGACTGAGCACAATCATAGGCAAGGACAATCGGGCAAACAGCCAAGCAAGTATCTACACTGACAAAGGGCTATTAACAACATGACATACACAGGGCTATACACATGGCGCACGAGTATGCAGGGATATGCAGATGGCTCCCGCTACTCTGAGCCATCTCGCCAGAGCTACAAAATCAAGGACAGATTTAATGTTTCCCAACTGATTTTTTTTAAGGAGTAAAATCTCAATGGTTTTGAATCTTCCTCTGATTTCCCTTTGTGTAATCACAACTTCGCTATAAAAGTACATTAAACGTTTTGTGTTTTATCTATGTGTTATTCAGAAAAAAGAAGTTCAAAGACGTGATGGATATGGCTCACGGGGTCTTACATGAAGAGGCTGTTAGCTGAAAGTTGTATGTTGAGGATAGGATAAAGATTAGGTTGTTAGAAAATGATGCAGGACAATCATACCAATACTTCCAAGACCTCAAGCCTTTGGTAAGAAGACCACACAGTGCTTGGGTTCAGAATTGGGGTAAACTTGCCAAAATCCTGGGATTTTAATGCTGTTTTAAGCAACAGCATGTTTCTCCTATAGCCACCTAGTACTGCGCAGAACCAACAATCTAGATGTGTTCCGTTCCCTGAGTCTTTAGGTCAAAGCGTGTTTGAATGTGGGGCAGAGCAACCTGTTGGGCTTTCACTATCTCCCTGCTTCCTCTTTAGCAATGGGAAGGGCACACTGACCTGCCTTCAGGCAAGGGGTGGCACAATCTGTATCCCTTCGAAACAAGGGCACCGTCTGGCTTATTCAGTGCTTAGTTGAAGCTGAACAGTTTCTTTCAAGCTTTGGTCTAGTAACTAAAAAAAGACCTTAGAAAACACTGCACCATAACCTGATGAACCTGATGTGTAATCAGCGGCCACTTTACTACGTATGCCTAGCTAATACAAGGTATGACCGGCTTAAAAGTACTATTCCTGCACACCAGAGTACTGAGCCGTTACTTCTGCACCTGTGGCCTACCTGTTAGTTTTAAGAAGTGTGACTATTCTTCTGTGACCTCACACATTAGCGAGGTGTATTCTATCACAGAATCGGCACCGGCTGCGTCTTGTTTTGCTTAGTCGTATAATTCTCTGTAAACTTCACACACGAACCCAAAATGTGTGAAAAAAAATTCCAAGAACACTGCCGTCTCTGAGATGTCAGGCCCGCCACATCCAGCACCAGCCGCCGCACCGTGTTCAAAATCACTACCGTCAGGCGTCTTAGTCGTTCTAATGCTTAGCCAAACAGTAAGTGAACCCCCTGACCCCGTTTGTGTGCTGTGTGTATTCCGTCGCATTTACGAGGAGAGGAAGAACGACCCAAAATACAACGTGATGCAAGAAACCCCTCGTTTCAGACAGGCGGAGCGGGCTGGATATGACAACGCGACGGGTGCCATTCTGCACCAGTGCGCTCACCACACAGTAGCTAAGGTGGTGAAGAGGAGGGAACTCATTAGTGGGCAGTTTTAGCCAGTACATCGGCGTACCACTCCTACTCTTTTGAAAGATCATTTATGATCTCAGAAAGTCAGGACCTCGGTTTAACTTCTCTTCCGAGAGAAGGCAGCATTTTTACTGGGATTAACACAGACCACAGGATGGTGTAACCTGTTGGTCTAGGTGGCCAGGTCCAAAGCTTCAAGGGATTACCTATCTTATGTAGTGTAAGTCAGATTCAGTCAGATTCAGTCATCACCTGTTACCTGATGCGGGCGCGTCTATTCAACGTGAGCGTGCCTGACGTTCAGTCATCATTGTGCAGGTATCGGCCGCGGCCAAAAATAAAATATGTAAACATAAATTGCATGGCTTCAAAACGCTATGCATATGGCTCAGAAAAGAGAGAGAGATTATGAAAAACAAGCACAAAGAGAAGGTATGTTTATGTTTTTTTTTTTTTATCTTTAAAGGCTTTACTATTGTTATCTAGCACCGGGGTGAGCAATCTTATCTGTAAAGGCCAGGGGTGTGTATGCAGGTTTTCTGGATAACCTTTCAGTCAGCTGTACAAACCCAGGTGTGAGAGCTCTTCAGCCAATCAGTCTTCTAATGAGTAACCTAATTAGAGAGTTGCAGCGAAAACTCGTAGGCACAATGGCCCTTCCTGGATAACATTGCCAACCCCAGATCTACCACTAGCATCTAGCTAAGCACCACCGGTAGCAAAAAATCAGCGTTTACTAATGTCTGCAGCATAACTAGGCTATATAAATAATAAACTGAATGAACACTTTTGTAAAAAAAACTGAACAGGTACTACAGATGTTTGTGTTATCGTTTTTTCACGGGGGACTTCACAGGGGGCAGGTGAAAAGCTATGCGGTTAGGGGGAGGCTCTTTGCCTATGTTTATATTAATCATTAGTATCTGTCTGCAAAGCCTTATGAAGTCTGGCACAATTCAAGATGAATATCCAGTTTGAGTTGCATCTGCGTGTTATTTCAGCATTAAAACGCGTGCTTATGAACTTGTGGATTAAGAGGAAACATAACGAAGTTTGATGCCGCAGCAGATTAAAGCCATTATTAATGCGCGACGCCAGCTTTAAGCGGATAAAAGCATTTTGCTTTGCTGGGTTGGCCAGGATTTCAGAGCGTGCTAAAAACAGTAATTAAATGAAAGGTCACCACCCACCCCCCATTGCTTGTTAGCAAAAAATCTTCTACCTCGGCCCATAATGCCAACATCCTAGGCTTGAGTAGCAAACTTTGGCGGCAAGAAGTAGGAGTGGGAGTGAACAAGGGAAAGGAAGATTCCGGAAAAGTCAGAGAAACAAAGGCAGATGGTGGATCCCCCCCTCCCATTTTGTCGATGGATCAATGGCGGCAGAGTAATTTAGCCAGCGTGGAGGCAGAACAAAACATTTCAGCAAAGCAAATCAATCTGACACGTTGGGCATCAGGAAGCCCATCGGATTACGAAACACCTGTTTACTCGCAGCCAATCATTGACGGGCTTGGCCTGAGAAGACAGGGCCCCAGCCGATGGGCCGAAACTACATTTGTATTTTTGTGTTTGGAAATCTAACGGCGGCTTGCATTTCAATACAACTGAAGGGCAAATTCCCAAAGCTTACTTAGTCCACCAGATGCGTAGACGGGGTAAGTTCTTTGGATTTCATTTCAATTTCTGTGGATTTTTGAGAAAAAAAATGGGAAATGGTACTAAAGTTCTTTGCTGGATTACATGAGGACTGAGTGAGGTTTGGTTCTCAACACTGTAACATATGATGAGGAAGCCTGACTTTAGGTCATTGGCAGCCTCATCTCAAAAACAACACAAAATGCACGAAGTGGGTTTTGGTAATTTGCTATTCAATTAATAAACCCGAACACCAAATTAATAAACTGTAAAGAGACCAAAAATAATGAATTACATTAAAATGTTATTGCTTTTTCTGGGGAGGTGCAGTGGCGCAGTGGTTAGCACTGTTAACTTACATCTCAGGGTCCAGACCCTCACCATCCTGGGTACAGAAAACAGATGGGGCTTTTGGTTTTGACAGAAAACAGTTGTTTCTTGTGAATTTTCCCCCAATGTTTCTGAGGACATTTCCTTAAAATGTGTAGACTATTAATACACCAGAAGGTGCGCCCCCCCCCCCCCCGCCAAAGTCTGCAGGGGGCATTGGAGGACAGATCGGAACAGCAGACCTTTGTGTTTAAAAAAATCATCAAATCCACCTTGGTTCCTATCGATCCCCATGCAAACCTAAATCCATCCGTTCATCCAAACAACACATCGAACCCCCACCTTTCTGCCCCAGAGCAGTTTCCCTTGTCCTCTTTGCTAATTATTACGATATGCAATACAAGACCTGCTCTGCGCCCCTATAGTAGTACCTTTGTTATTGGCAATCCATACAACTGGGTCTAAAGTACAGGTTGAAGAGGTTGGATTGGGTTGGGGTGGGGTAGAAGGGTGTACAGGCAGTGATGGCTGACTGATCGTTACACCATCCTCTGTTTTTTTTTCTTTCGCTCCCTCCCACACACAAACACTCCATTTTCTAACATTCCCCATGATGCGTATTCATTTATTCTTGGAATAACAGCAGTGCATGATGAAAGAGTCAATACCGCTTTCGTTTACGCGGCATTCGCTCACAAGAGCAGTACGTTGTCACACTATTGTGACAGACCGCCATCACACACAGCTTACACGTTGGCTTCCTTTTGTCTTGGCCCCCTGCATGCAGACAGTAAATCGCACGCAGTCATCGGCTAGGAAGTTTGTTCATAAATAACCTGTTTTTTTTTTTGTGACGCAGAACAGATCCACAGAACACATCCACAGGCGATTGGTGGATAGGACAGGGTGTCTCTGTTAGCATCCTTGGAGCAAAATCTGCAGGTGAAGCTGGCGACATACATAAACACTGTAATGCTCTCTAAGTTATACAAGCAAGACAGGGTGAGCATATACAGGGGCGGGACCACAGGGGCACAGGCCCCGTCTGAAAGCTGATTGGCCCCTAGAGTACCCCCTCACTTGTCACTCACCGATTCAAAACATTTCATTGGCCAATGATAAGGTTGGCCCCTCTGTTTAAATTTTGGCCTAGGAAGCAGCCTGCTCTCACAAACATTGGAGAACTTAGATCCTCCGTGTGCCTGCATCCCCAAGTCCCTGGATGGATTTACTGTTGGCTTAAAAGAGGAAGCAGGCTGTCTAAGGACACACGGGCGTAAGGTTATTAATTTTAATTATTTGCATTAAGTTGTTTAGCCGACAGTTTGATCCACAGCGACCTTCAGCTTTTACCCTGTTATTCAGCTGGATACTTTGCTGGGGCATTTCAGGTTAACTACCTTGCTTGAGGGTAGAACAGCTGAATCTCTCTTGGGACATAAACTAGGCACCTCATGGGCCGAAGCCCACGCTCTTTAACCACTATGCCACCTGCTGAGCAATGAAATGCCCTTGAGGTGACAGATTTTCCTTTCGGGGTTGTGCATTACCCGAGCTTCATTCCAGAGATGTCTGCGGGGATAGATTCACTTTAACGGCATGCGATTGAAAAAAGCAAACAGCTAGAAAGGCCTTTATGTTGTCTGGCAGTTGCTAGGCTGATCCCTTGATTTACTGTATGTAATATTGTGTTTACTCTCTTTTTAGCTCTTAGTAATTTGTGGCATTAATGCAAATCTCGCACGAAAATTGTCCCAGTTAAAATAAAGATGTTTTGCTATTTACCCACTAATCACTTTGTTTGCAGTATGGCCAGAAAGTGGAAGTTCAAGTCAAAAGTTTCACATAAGCAGAGCAGTTTGGGATGTTGTTGTTTTCCAAAGCAGCCCTGAGATATCAGTTCTGATTAAAATACATATTTTCAGAGATCAGAGCTGCACTATATTGGCAGTAAACAAAGCTACCCCCTCCCCACAGCCTCAACACCCCCCAGGCCCCCCAAAAGTATGCATGTGAGGACTGTTTAATTGAGTTTGAAAGAAAAGCTTTGTTCAAGAAAAACTTAAATGGTTCTATTTGTGGGCGGAATAAGACAATCTTTAATCGAAGCTTGAGTTCCAAAATGACCATAATACCCAACCCCTCCCAACCTCCTCCACAAAAACACCCCCCCACACACAAAATCCTCATACAGGCTTTTCATTGGAGCCCAGTTTCTCCCCCGCATCCTTCTTCCTTACAGTTATCTCCACGTTAGCGCCAAAATCTGGATCGACACTTACATCTAGACATTCGCTGTTTTGCACACATTGGCGGCGCGGCGACGGAAACTGCGAAAGCGCACGTCACACATGTCACGCGGCCCGGCCCCTTCTTTGCCTCCCTCTGCAGTCGGTGTCTGCCAAAGTAGCTCATTACCGCAAAGGGGCATTACCCTCCCTCCCTGCTCTTCTGACACTTCCTGTGCCACCAGCGCCAGGGATAATTGCGGCTACCGCTCAACGAATAACCGTCGGCCGGTGCAGCTAATGGGGAACCGGCTGACTGTTGTTACTAGCAACACATCGCGCGGGCCCCCACAGACAATACTGACGGCGATTAAGTTGTCTTCCCTTCCTAATTTACCCACAAATGTCTCCCAGGAGTGAACAGGAACACCAAATTACCTACCGTCTTCTCCCGCACGTGTGCTTTCATTAACCTGCGACACGCTGCCGGCGCCACATTGCGTAAGCCGCGCGTGGCCTCTGCTCGTTTCCCTCCCACGCACAAGCAAGCGCCGCGACGACGGCGCACCCTGGTGGCCGCTCCGGCAGGAGAATTGCGTTACCGCCATGGCAACCGCAGACAAGGTGTTACATCCAGGGGATCGCTAAGGATAGGAGTGGAGATGGGTGGAATCCTACGGCATACAAGGCCGTAGGCGTTAATTTCACAGACGCTCGATTGGCTGAAGGCCCCTGTCAGCACATTGGGTGCTTAAGGCATGAAATACGAGCAACATGTCATGTCAAGGTCACTGTGACACACGGTAAGAGAGCATATGAGAGGTAGGCATGTACAGTTGAAACAGCATGCAAGCTTATTTTCGCTTATTCCCAGGACAGAATGTAACTAATCTACTAGCTTAACAGTTCTTCTTTCTCCCATTTTTTTTTTAGTACAGCTGTAAACAAAAGTATCAGTCACAACAATCGCACAAAGCCTTTCATCATGGCAGTCGGCCGAAGGCGGACAAAAGTTTAGAAATGCAGCAAGGCACTGAATTTCCCTCTGTGTTGTGTTTATTCTAACCTAGCTTGACCATTTTTACATTCTGCTCCTAGGTAGATTGCCACTTTCAGATATTTGAGATTCGAAATTCCACACGGAATTTTATTTTTCAACACGGGACGATCCTGCAACATAGAGGACGGGTGGCCACGCTAGTCCCAGCTGGCTGCTCTCTGTTCTTAGTGAAGAAAACAACAAAAAAGAGATAGAGGCGGACATGTAGAGCCACACCGTGTTTGCTAAAGACGCGTCAGCGTTAATATGGGGGAGATCCGGAATGACGGGAGACAGCAAAGGAGCAGAGTGAAAGAAGAGAAGACACAGTCAAAGTGTAGTGACGGAGTAAGATGGTGTGTGCTGTGTGTCTGCTGGTTACGGATGAGCCAAGGAGTCACCAGGCTTCTGGAGACAGATGGACACCTCTTCCACATTAATTAAGGGACAGTTTAAAAGAAAGGCGGGCAAACAGCATGCATATGAACATGGCAGCTTTGAGGTACAAGTAGTTATTTAGCACACTATAATGAGCTGCCCCTGTTTGCAGAGATCCAATGCAAGCCAGTAGCAAACATAAATAAATAAACCAGGCAGGACCCGAGGGGGGTGGGGGGCATGTGTACCCCCAATATTTCACCTTTGCATTAAAATTGTAATGTCCGCAACGGCTGGTGACCCCGCAGTTCTGCTAGTGGGAGGTGGGGCGGATTTTCGGGCGAAGTCCGGGTTCCATCTCAGGCTTCCGGGGGCGAATGCACAACTGAGATTCTGCCTCTCAGTCTTCGCAGCACCTCAGTAACTATCGATGATGTTGGCATTAGG
>JAODKM010000037.1:15887346-15913520 GCA_026780845.1 Petrocephalus sullivani
AGTTAATGGTTAATTAATGCATTTACTAAGCATGTATTACTGCATTATTTGTGGCCCCTCAAGTAAAGTGTTACCTAAGTAGCGACTATATTTGTTCATGATTCGTTCATGATTCGTTCATGATGAGTGCTTTTTCACACCCTGCCTTCCTGCCCTTCCCGTTTTCTCACCAGTGTGGCTCTAACGAGCTACACTTGTTATGAGTTAGTCTTACCTCTCGTTCTGGCCCTCATGTTAACTCACCCCAGCTGCCTCTTGTTGTAATCCTTTTAAATGCCTTCCAGTCCTGTGCTCCCCAGTCCAATCATTGAAGTTATAGTGTCATAACTATAATTGTTGCCTGATCCTTCCCCCGTTAGGTGTCCTTCCAGTTTTGAATCCCCTATGATCCTTCTGGTTTGTTTCAGATAAAACCCAATATTGTTTGCTCAGACTCCTGCTCTCACGTCTTTCATCCCGTGAATCATGAGGTCCTTCAGTAGTAACTGAGTTACTACTAAGTATTTGTACCACCGTAAGTAAAGTGTCACCGGAACATTTCAGCGAATTGCCATCAGAATGGATAGGAGCCGCCAAATTAGCCCCTCATTTAGACTATGCCTGCTGTAACTTGCAAGCAGATCCAAATCTCTGCAATCCCCAGTACCTGCGTACAAAAGACTTCAGAGAAATAATTCACATTATGTAAATTGCTGCGAATGAAATATTTCGCAGGGCTGATTAAAGAAAAAGAGAAGAAAGATAGGCCTGGTTTTACCCCCCCCCCCCCCCCCCCGCCACTACCTCAAACCCAAAAAATTGGTTCTGTGTTCCCATTCGTCCCTTGAACTCATCGTGGAACATCATCTTACCCCTGCTGTCATGGTGTGGAATCACAGGAGTTGCTGTATCAGGAGTGTGAAAGTGATGAGGCCTCAAAAGTGACTGTTTAGCCTTGAAAGGAATCGTTATGCCTTTAAAGTGTCCTTCATCACTACAGCTCCATATCAAACGCCGATCTCTCCTCATTGATTCTTAACTGCAAACAGGAGATCACTTCTGCTGCGTCTGCTCTGGATGTCAGTCCCGTGAAAATATTTAC
Organism: Petrocephalus sullivani; assembly: GCA_026780845.1. NCBI lineage: Eukaryota > Metazoa > Chordata > Actinopteri > Osteoglossiformes > Mormyridae > Petrocephalus > Petrocephalus sullivani. Next base: position 15,888,428 of record JAODKM010000037.1, read on the forward strand.
CATTTCCCAATGCAAATTGATTGATCTTGATCATACATAGAGCTCTGTCTCTTTTTTTTTATTTTCTGCATCGTTTGTTCCTTTATTGCATAGTCGGCGGCAGCTACCCCCAGCATACTTTGAGTATTTCTTATTCAGCTGTAAGAGTCAAAATGCAGCTGAAACCCTTTCATGCGTTGATTTGAAGTGATGGTGTCATATGAAGAAAATGGTTTGGCTCAGCAGAACCAAAAAATCAAAAGTGAAAGTGAGGGAGCAGATTCATGCTGTGGCCTTTCGTTCTTGTATGTGGTAGGGCACCTGTACAACAACAATGAAGTAGCAGAGTAGCTAAGAAGGAGTTGTAGAGTAGCTGTAAAGTAGGAAAGCAATTGTAGAGTACTCAAGGAGTAGTAGATCATTTACTCAAGGGAAGAATCAGTTGTAGAGGAGAGTAGTGTTGTGAGTATTGATGGAGTAGTGGAGCAGCTACTCAAGAGTACAGAGCAGCTGCAGAGGAGTGTAGTGTTGTCAGTATTGATGGAGTAGTGGAGCAGCTACTCAAAAGTACAGAGCAGCTGCAGAGGAGTGTAGTGTTGTGAGTACTCATGGGGTATTGGAGCAGTTACTCGAGTATAGAGCAGTTGTAGAGGAGAGTAGTGTTGTGAGTATTGCTGTAGCAGTGGAGCAGCTACTCAAGACTATAGAGCAGTTGTAGAGGAGTTGTAGTGCTGTTAAATTTATATAGCGGCTGTAGCTGCTGCAGGTAACTTCACAGTTAATAACAGGATAATAATAATTCTTTTTTGTTGAGGTATTTGTATGCAGGGCAGTTCAGGGGCTATCCCAAGACTTCTGTGAAGAGAATGCATACATCTCAGGAATCCGGTTCCGGCTACTCTCCAAAATTGGGGTACGGCCGCTTTGAAGTTGCTGCCGTTCATCTCGGGACTCCGCAATGCGGACACCAAAGGTTGCCATTTTCTCAGCTGCCACTCTTAGAGCAGGAAGTGATCAGCCCTGCAGTTTTCACTCACTGGAGTATTTGAGTGACAGTCGCTAGGGGCAACAGTCGGTGCAGAGGATAAGATACTGGATATATGGCCGTGCGGTTTGAAACCCAAGGGAGGATTTGTCACTGTTTTTCCTGTAAGGAAGACACTTAACTTGGACTTAACCTGCCATGGTCTACCAGTGTAAACCAGCATAGTATTAAACATGTTTGTATGCTGCTTAAGTTGGAGATATCTGTCTAGTCAACAAGCAATCCGCAAAAAAAATTCTCAAAATACAAATTCTTTCTGGTGCATATTTACATTTGGTATTTAGTATTAAACTAACTTTATGCCCACAACAAGTACTTGAAGGAGCTACTGTTTCCTTTCCCGGGTGCAGTGTTATCTCCCGCTTAGCCTGGAGCCAATCCAATCGACTTCCTGTTGGAGCCCCGAAGAGAGTGTGCATATCTTCTGTGGATTATTTCGTTTGCCCTTCAGCTCACTCCCAGCCTGTGGCTTCCTGTACACATACACGGGTGTTAACACTATGGAAACAGTCAAGATTTATTCACAGGCATTACTTCACATTTTATTTTTTTGTTATTTTTCTTTTCGTCTGAGCCTGCCTCCTCTAGGGGAGTGCTTCAGCATCTTATTGTACCATAATTCAGTTTTCCCACTCTGGGAAAAGCCACTGTGTGACCAAGAGGTCCAGCATTTCTCAGGCTGTGCTTGGAAGTTACCTGTTTGCACAAAGCTGTGGCCCAGTACGCACTGCCAGAGACAATCGTTTAGCTCTCTAGTAGACATCTGTCCTACTTCAGCAGGCATTTTGATTCCTCTCATTCATTGGTTGAGATTGGGACATGTGACAGTTGAGGAGGTCCCTTAACATGGCACAGCACAAAGTGTGTTTGTCAGGTTGGCCGAAAGAAGGAGTTTTCATATGCTCTGTGGTGGGCGCCAAGCCTTTCCACCAGTCAGAGTCGCTCTGAGCTGGCTTTTTGTTCAGTTCTGGAAGTTTCCCTCGAGAAATGTAACTTTGTCACATTCAGTTCAGCAAAATCAACACTAGGATCCATAGAAATGGACATCAATATAGGTGTCAAAGCACTCTGCTCTATCCTTGTTTGTCTGTGTTTTACCAGGCCGCCACCTCCAAATCTGGGAACTACAGGATGAATACATTACACTACTTTATTCCTTTCTTAAATTCTGGCAGAGAACCTGTCAAGAAAATTCATTACTGCAGCCTTATTCGGAATACAGGTGGATGTAGCGGTTTGATATCCATGTACCAAGAGGCGAAAGGCTAACTACCAAGAAAGCATCGTTTGTTGGGTCCGGACATGAAAAGCTTTGTGATACATGTCTTCTTTTTGGATCTGTATGCTATTACGTTACTGCTAAGAAGTGGTAGAAATGTCTCCTGGTGAAATCGCTCTGCATATATTTGCTACTAAGTAAAGTTCAGAGAAAGCTCTGGGATTTGATTGTTCCAGCATGTTCCTTCTAATATCCTTTCTTTTGTCATTTTTTTTCCGTCTCATTCTCAGCGAGCTGTCTCTTTAAATACAGATGCTTTGAAGCTGGATTTAATCACTGATGGAAGTCATCTGCCTCAGAACACTATTGTGTGGGTATTCGTACGACAGGGGCATGTTAGGTAGGACATCTACACAAAACAACATTAGAAAAATTAGGCAATGTGTCCTAACTGAGGATTACTTCTGTCATCTAAGAGTGTTCACGGTTAAGACATGGGATATAGCTATGACAAAGGGCATGTTTTCTTCCGTCGTTAAAATAACATCAATGGCATTAAAATGTCACCACAAAAAAGCTATCCAATTCTACTGTCTTGGGGTAATGTATTACGGGCATCATTATGTTAGGCTTAATGAAGCATTCGCAGTGACTTAATAACTATATATTCAATAAAAGCTCTTCAGAAAGTTAATCTGCCTTAGACTATGGCTTTTAAGTTAATTAAATTTGCTTAAAGTTTAATAGCTGTTTAATAATTATGCTTTAATTTAAAGGTTAAGATATTTTTTATAATTACATTTTTAGTGACAATCTTACAAGGTCGTCATGTGACTCGCGAGGAAGCAGAGGGGGCCTACAGCAGGTTATTGCCCAGTAACTGTCCTGGTTTCTCTCTATGATGTTTCATCAGAAGTCAGCGATCATAAACCGCTGAAATATCACATTTTATGTGATGGAAAATGAATGTTTCAGATGTTCACCAGAATTTATCCCTGATACTCCACTGAGGCCACCCTTTCTTCACAGGCCTGTGTTCCGTTAGACCTCTGCCGTCATAGGAAATGTCTGGGCTACTCCCAAGTGGCTGGGCTTCCCCTGGGGCAGAGAACGGCGGAGGACGTCGCTTCTCCAGGCCCCCCGGAGGACCCCCCCTAGATGTGGAGCACCTGCAGAAGCAGCCTCCGTGCACCTTCAGCCGCTGCATGAATCCACTCGGTAATACGCACGGCTGATTGACTGAGCACCTCCTCCGTCGACAGGCACGCGTAACGCATGCAGATGTTTAAAAAGATGCAGGGTGACAGTATAACAGCAGTGGAACACAAAGGGTAGTCTTAAGCTTTTTTCACTGGTCATTTTAACCCTGCTGGACCCAAGCTAATTTCCGCTATTATTACGCCGAAAGATATTACTCACACCGACAAGCAGCATTAGACTTTTAATGGGGAGGCCTAGAACTATCAAAGGGCTCATTCAATTTCCTGCAGTCTCTACAAAATTGCATTACACGGCGCCTTCAGTGCTAACAGAGTTTCCCTAGCAAAGTTTTTGCAAGGATTTTTTAATAAACTAGCCTAAGAATTATTACAATGCTGGGGATAATATGAAGCTAATTGCATCTGTTCTTTCTTTTTAGTTTGTACAACAAAACTACTAAAGTTATGAAACTATTAATAATAACTTTTCTTTAATATACCAAATAACAGGGATGACCAGCATGGCGGCAGAGTGGATAGCAGCGACCCCGCACCTCCAAGGCTGTGTGTTTGATTTGCAAGTTGTCCCTCGATCCTTGCAGGATTCCTTCAATGGGCCAGAAACCTGGGTAGCTTGGTCGTGCTGAACTGCCTTTTGTGTGTGTGTCTGTCTGTGTGTATCTGTGTGTGTCCTGTCACAGACTGGCATCCTGTCCAGGGTGTCAGCTGCCTTGCAAGCCTGGGCTGGGCTCCAGACTCTGTACCAGATCAGGGTTATAGAAAATGGATGGATATATAGGTCAATTAGAAGTTCAAGATTCAAGCATTGACTATAATGGAGAGGTACGGCCATCATTCATGATTGCAATCACCGCCGACAGACAGATTGGCAGCTTTTAATGATCATGGCAGGTTGGGTAGCAAATGAGTGGTGTCGTGCAAACTTCTGATTTCTTTAGCATTTCCTGGAAAAAGTGGAGAAAAATGTGCCTTATAACCAGTGCACAGCTTAAAAAGCGACGTAAATTCGTAAACCATGATAATCAGTAGGGATAGAGCTTGGTGCAGCGCTGATACAGTGAGGCATCATTGAGATATTAACCGGATAAAGATTATATTGCACCGGTATGGCGACGGGTCTCGAAGGGTTAACAGATAAACCCCCCCCTTTTGGGCCCCAACACAAAAGCAGAGCCCTGAACCCAACCCAGAGCCAACTGAACACGTTTTGTCTCATCATCCTCCCCTGCTCCCCCAGCGCCACAGAATGTTTTAAATAGACTCTAACTCGCAGCACCTGGTTTCCTCTGGTCCCTGCTAGCCCCGAGGCAGGTGCCAGCTCCGGAGAGCACCTGGATGTGCCACGGAGTTGTTTGATTTGGTCTCTTTTCCTTTCATGGGAGGAGAACAAAGGACCGGCCATGGGCTGCACCGAAGAAGGACACCTGGGTCACATCCTAGTCGGCCTTGGCCTGTGTTCACGAGAGCCCCGCGCCCAGCACACGCGGACGGACACGGGGCCCGGCACCCAGCCACCTCATCTCACTCGATTGCTTCGCCGGCTCCTGCTACATCACGGATGGAGTTGAGACGTGCCGACGGGCAAACCGCCACAATATGTCGCCCAGACCGCATGTCCCCCCTAATCTGGTAAGTCTGTGTGCATGACCACAAAACCTGGACTTTTTCTTTGCACCTGTGCCATTAATCTGCAGAGCTGTTTTTCCTAATTCCGTTATGCAGGTAAAGAGGAAGGACTTCAAATGGCCAAATGGTAGGAAAGGCAAAGGAAAAGGAGAGGTTTAACCTAGGAGAAATTAATTTATTATGTAAGTCCATCCACTGAACCACCGGAGGTCTTTAACCTTTTCTAATGGAAATGACGAATAAAAACAAGACTGTTCTAGTGGGAGAGAATTTTTATGCAATATGAATCATGCAACACTAGATAGTTCAAGTGACACTAAATATTGATGCTATTTGTCTAAATCCATGAGCTCCGATCCGGCGTGGTGTTCCGGCTTTGAGGGACAGCTTGCTGGAGGCCTCCTGTGTCGGGGGCCCGCGAGGGTGTCAGACCTTTCCAGCGAGTCCGCGGGAGGGACCGGAAAAGGCGCGGGATTAACTCGAAGGCGACGTGCTGGGCCGGGCCGTTTGAAAACACGCCCAGGCTACACGAAAGGGCTTACAGTCGAAAGGGAGACGAAATTCCCAGTGATGAGGTGGGTTAGGCGTCTGACATGTGGCGTCCCACTGCGCTGTAATTCTACCGGGCTTGGGGAGGAGGCGCGGGGGGGGGGGTTCTGTGTCCCATCCTCCTGGCATACCTTGCTGCCAGCCAGCTTTATATTCTCCACCTCGGCCAAGGCTCTGATCGCAGTCGCCTCATAATATGTTTCTACAAAAGCAGCTCCTATAGTTGTCAGTGTTGCCCCCTCATGGAGATGTATGTTTAAAGGTTCAGTGGTTCCATTTAGGATTTCGGCTTATGGGTAAGGAACATGCAGCCTTTCGGGGAAGAGGCCACCTCCGTAACCCCTGTCCGTCAGGGAGCACCCACCCAGTGACTCCAATGGCCATATACTATCAGAAAAAAACTACCAAATGGTACCTTTGAGGGTATAATTGCTTGTTACTGGTGCTGTACCCTCCAGGGTCTACCAGTTGGACCCTGTGCTGTAGGGTAATTTTAGGGAAACCCTTAAAAGGACTTTTAGGTTTTACTCAATTATCCAGATTGTTTTGAACAGACGGTTCAGAAAACAAAGCATAAAACACCTTTTCTTTTTCCGGATTAGCAGATCAGAAGTAGTGTATAGCTCTGGGGTCTGTTTGCTGATGTGAAATGGACTCCGAGGAACATTTTGGTAGCTTTAAGGTACATTCAAGTTGTTTGTACCTTGGGGAACTGTACCAGGGCTAGACCCATTTCTCTGAAAGTGTATGTTATTGCGAAAGGAATGACGACCTCGTTCACCTTTTTGCAAGGACTTATTTCTTTATTTTTCTGATGAGACACAAAATTCTGTTCATAAGCTGGTGGGGCACCATTAAAAATTGGAAGAAGATCTTCGGGGCAGCACAGTGGCACAGTGGTTAGCACTCTTACCTTATGCTTCTGTGACCTGGGTTTGATTCTCTGCAATGGCTCCATGTGTGGGGAGTTTGCATGTTCTCCTCGTGTCATCATGGGGGGGTTTCCTTTGGGTACTCCAGTATTCCCCCACAGTCCCAAAACAGGCAGAGGTTAATTGGAGTTCTCATTGGTGTGAATGGTGTGTGAGTGTACGCTGTAATGGTTTGGTGCCTCTTTGTTCCTTGCCTTGCAGCCATAGGCTCTGGACCCCCTGTGACCCAAAAATAGGACATGCAGTTACTGAAGATGGATGGATGTTAATCTTAATGATATATTATCAGGGGTTTGCCTCACTGGAAAAGTGACAGACTTGCTGTATGTTCAAAAATATGTGGACTCTACTATTAATCAGAGGAATTGACTAAATTGAGTCATACTCATTTTTGATACGTGTATAATTAAGCAGGCAACCAAACGATCTCCAGCAACAAATGTTGGCAGCAGAATGCAGGGTCATGCAGAAGAGGTTAGTCACTTTCATCCTGGCACTGTCCTCGTTCCAGCAAGTCAGTTGGCCACATTTCTGTCCTGCTAGAGTGGCCCTGGCCGGCCACAAGTGAAGCGATTGTGAAGCATCCGGGAGCAAGTTCAGCTGTGAAGTGGCAGCCACACAAGCCCAAAGACAGACACCAGGTCGCCCAACATCAATACCCACCCTAAATAGCAGCAAATCCCAACAGCGATGTCCCAACATCTAATGGGAAGCCTTCCCAGAAGAATAGAGCAATAGTGGGCCAACGTACTTCATATGGACACCATTTGTTTGAAGTGAGATGATAGACAAGCTAGTGTCCATATACCTTCAGCCATATAGCGCAAGAAAAGATAAAATAAGATGAGATAATATAAGAGAGATAAGAGTCCTTTGATGCAAGTATCTTTCCTTAGAAGTTTATTCAGCCTATCAGTCTTACCAACATCCTTCACCTTGATTACCCAAGAAAACAGGACCAAGGCACATGGCTCTGGCTATGACATCTGTTCAAACATCTGTAGTTCCCTCAGGAAAAACAGGCTCCTCCGTCTGCACTTCCTTCTAGACCCCATTTGTGTTGGTGTGCGAGTCCTGTCTTTCGGTGATTTAGACGCAGAGGTACTTGCAGCACTATGCCATTTTTACTTTCCCTCCTTGAATGGTGACAGTGGTCAGTGGCTCCCGCTACTTTGTTTTTTCAGGCTCCAGCAGACATCTGTACTATTCCTTGGATCCTCCACTGATACATCCCCTATTATGACACGAGTCAGAGTTGCACCTGAAGTCCGGGGTATAAAGTGCATACAGAATGACAGCACTGTCCATTGTGGTCCCCTCATGTTTCTCACCACCACATTAGATATGCTGCTACTGAGATGGACTGTGGCCAGTTGCTAAGGTGACCTCTCATCCTGGCAACCACAGTGTCCTTGACCTGCACCACCTTAAGCTTCTCCTCAAGCTGTTGAAGCTGGACTGTGTTAAACACACTGGAGAAGTCACAGAATAGTATCCTCATGATCTTACTGAACTTGTCAAGGTCTGTGTAGGCTCTCTGAGGCATATATTTGATAGCATCTTCGACAGTTATGTCTGCCTGCTATGCAAAATGTAATGAGTGTGTGTTCCAGAGCTCCCAAAAGCTGAAAAGCTGATGATTTTCAAGTCTAACTCCTCGTGATGTCTTTACTTCGTGAAGAATATTCTAGATGAACCATATATGTCTTTAATATGTAATAATGAAGCATTTGTGCTAACATGAGATTTTTGATGAAATATTCCTGTTACTCTTTTCACTGCAGGTGCAGGTGCCTCTGATATAGTTACTGCAATAAATATTTAATCAGTTACTAAAACAGAGCCATATGGACATGATAATTCATAATGACAGTTTTCATCTTTCACAAATCAATTATGAAATGGTAATGAGACGCTAATCAGGTTAAGGAGATTTGATTTAAGGGAAATATTTTGAACAATTGATTCAGCAACGCATTGATTAATCACCCGTTTCAGTCGAAATGGCCAGAATGCCTCTCCCTCTGCTCCGGTGGCCATCAGAGGGCAACGTCCAGATGACCGAGTCGTCCTGTTTCCACAGGCTGATGTCATTTCCAGCTTGAAGTTTCTCCCTTCACTGAACCACAGGTAGGGCTAGAAATTCTAGCTAGAAATTCTGGGCCCCTTGACCAAACGTTACCTTGAGTCCCCCAGCCCAATGTTACAAATAATTTTTGGCATTCAGGGCCCCCTGTACAGCTCTGGTCCCCTAGAATCTGGCAAGGTATCCAGGCCCCTATGGTACCCCTGCCTACAGGAGCCACATAGATGCCGCAGGATCAGAAAGTATGCGTAATCTCCTCCTGCGATTTTCCTCTCTCTCTCGTTCTCTCTTATCCTCCCTTTATCAGGGTCGCCAACTTTGCTCATCTGGCTGGCGTGGGATTTTCAGTTCAAGACAAGTCTGCAGACGCATGCACATGCTCTTGCATGTACATAAGTTTTATTACCCTGTAAATAGTCTGTAGGGTTTGCACAGTACCCCCACACTTTTGACGCAGCTCATTTTAGGTTTATAACAGAATAATATAGATTTGCAGTATGATTTATTACGTGAGCGCGGGTCTGAAAGTGTGAGAGTCAGCAGCCCTGCTGTCCTCTGTCTGTCTGACTCCTCTCCACCTCGTTCTTCTCAGCACTGCTTCTCTCTTTGTCTCTCTTTCTTTGTCTCTTCCCGTTATCCTCTGTCTTTCTTTCTCTCCTCTATTGCTCCATCTCTCCCCTCCCCTTCCTCATCCTCTCATCCCCTGGTGGCACGTCTGTCGACATCAGATTGCTTCTCCTTTTGGCCTCTGCCCATTCTCCCTCCCTTGCATCTGCTTTTCTGCCTTCATTCACACAGCAGATGCCCCCCCCCCCCACCCACACACACACACACACACACACACACCCCAGCAATTAGCTTTAATGAGTTGAGACAAATGATCCACATCTGGAGAGGACTGTCTGGGAGACCTCATCAAGCAGGCACCAGGACCACCAGGTCTACATGCCAAACCCACAGCAAGGACAACTCAGTGGGGATTACAGACAAGGGACTGCGTCCCCAGCACTGGTCAAATACCCGCAAAATCCTTTATCAGCTATGAATGAACGACGTGGCTTGAGTCTCGCTATTCTAGACGTTTGCTTCCAATCAGCTGGATGGCCTGAGTCGTGGCCGCTTCCTTGAGTCTTTGGCACAACAAAGGGAGTGCAGCAGACCAAGGATTTTACCAATCAAATCAAGGTTTTATTTATCAGATGCAGTACAGCAGTAGAGCAGTGGATGCAGGCAATGAAACAAGTTCCTCTGAGAGCTCCCCGGAGGAAAGTAATAGCCAGAAAAAGTGAATAAATAAAATTGTAAAAGAAAAAAACTGAAATGTGCAAATTGTTCATACTTATAGCCTGATCAGATATTGAGTAGCCTTACTGCCTGAGGGTAGAAGCTTTTATGGAGCCTTTTTATTGATGAGATTGGTTAGTTCAGAGGGATAACTCATCAGGTATTGTGGCAGATGTCAGACCAACCAATCAGATGTCTTGATCCCGCCTTCTTTATTTGCTTGGACCTGGCTCCTCTACAACCGGATTGGTTATCTCTCTGAACCAATCATTCTTCATTCTGCCCTCAGAACATGTTTGTGTAAGCAAAACTCTCACAAGTGCAGAGCACATAGACAGAACAGAGGCTACTAGGGGGGGTAACATAGAGCATTTTAGTGAGAAATTAATTAGCTGTGATTATTTAAAAGAAACAAATTTCTTCCACGCCTGAGAAACAGTGAACACAAATGCCAGTTAGAGCTTCTCCATTTCTCCATACGTTAAGGCAGAAGTTGGAGAGAGGTCCGGCAACTGGAGCGGTTCAAATCCTATTAGCCCGAGACTGCTGGTACCGATACACAGTCCCACAAATGGGGGAGAATCAGCCAGGCCGCATATGGTTCTGCAGTCCCGAGGGATCGGGCCAAAGGACCAAGATTGCTTGAAAAGGTCCTCGGATGACAGTGGGGGGGGTACCTGGATGGCATCACGAAGCAGCTTAACAGCGAAACACATTTAATTGGCCACATCTGCGTTTGAGGTGCTGTCATTACACAGAGTGGCTGGAACGGGGAGACGGAATGCTGGCTGGCAGACTTCGCCCCGCGCACGGGCACCACATCGGTGCCATGTCTGTCCCCGAAACAGCTATTTACCAGGGTGTTGGTGGAGGGGTGGTGTTAGAGCCCAGTTAAGAAGCGGCGATGAAAGGCCGTTAGAGGAGCGAGATGCGAGGGAGGTCACAGGAAGTACTAGCCCACGAGACAGAGGAACAATGCTCATAAAGTGGATTATTAACACACACACACACAGATAATGCAGTACATACGCATTCTGAGTATGCATTTTTAAAGGCCTGCCATCCTGCATTGCTGAATTATCTTAGATGTATTTCAGCACTTTTTGGAGATGAGTCACCTCCACCAACATCTATTCTATTCTATTCACACCCCTGACATGAGATTATAGCGTAATTAATTATTTAATCATTATCACACCAGGGAACATTTTCTTATTATTTATTTTTTCTATCGCCCAGGTTCTGAATGAAGTCTCGTCCCTGGTATATTATTGGTCATGCCCACAGACACAACACCAGAAGAGCAGATGCAACCATCACCCACCCCCCTTTTTCCCAAATTACTGCTGCACCCCAAACAGGGCCCAGAAACATTTTCATTTTCGTTTCTGGCAATCCTGGATTTTCCAGCATCCCCATTATAGAAGCCAGCTCCAAAGGTTCTGGACAGGACTATAGCAGCAGGCGAAATGCGAGCCAGATTATTACGTTATGATTTCCCGTCCAAATGTGACTTTCTGTCGTAGGTCTTCATTAGGCCGGGAGTCCAGTATTATTTCGCTAATCAATTGCCATTCGACGACAAGCAGTGAAGCCATCAGCCTGCGTGTAATGGTGTAATAAACAAAGCAGTCCAAATTAGGAGCTTCCTCTTCTTGATTATCCGGCAATTTCTACAAGATAATGCGCAAAAAGAAAGTTCATCCCCAGTGAGACTGGCAAGCCCGTTTCCGTGGTTATGCATTTCATTAATGATGTGAAGGGAAGCACATTTACGGTAAGAGCCGTCCCGTTTATGAAAGGTGGCCTCCTCGTTTTAGTCTTAGCAGCTTTGTGTGTAATGGGCCTGCCAGTAGCAGCCGCCGTTGAAAAATAATGGGTGTTTTTTCCAGCCGTCGCGCGGTTTGGTATAGACAGTGTGAGAGGCGTTGATCCGGCAGTCAGATCGCGATCAAACAAACCAGAGTTAAGTCTTAATGGGATAAGGGCAAATCAGTTATCCTGTGCCTCTTTTGAACGAGATGATTGAGCAGTATTCTCGGAAATGGTTTATTGTTTGGGTAGAAACCGGAAATTTTTTTTGGCTTGACAATGAGTAACCTCAAAAAAGTAAATATGCACTATATATCAGACAATGATGCACACCCATAGTCAAAAAGGACACCGTCAAACCCTAGGACAATTATGCTGGAAATACATCTGCGCGAATCAGACGCTCATAGGCTGAGTTGGGGTTCGTTACCTCTCTTTGGGCCCTGCCATACTGTGCAACAGCACCGGGGTGATGTCAAAAAGGATTCAAAGCAGGGAGGGGGCGGAAGATGGGGGGTTATAAAGAGGGTGAGGGGAGAGGACGGATCGAGAGAGAAGGCTGTGGGCGATGGATGCAGGGGCCAGCAGGGGGTGGGTGCGGGGGGGGATTTGGGGCAGATTCAGGGCTGGAAGAATGAGCGAGGATACAGCGGAGTAGCGGGGGGAGAAGGCGGCAAGCGGGGGGATGGGGAAGGTGGGTGGAAGAGAAGAAATGCAGTGAACGTGTGAGGGGGGGAGAACCGCGGCACCTTTCGGCAAGAGGCAATTTACCCAATGTTCAACGGTTTTTAAATAGGGCTTATTTTTATTCTGCATCTGAAGCCTCGGAAGTTCGTTTTTATGATGCGCTTCTCATTTTGTTTCGCAAATGTCGCCACATTCCTTGCCTACTGCATGGAGACGCCGATTATTGTGTTTTAATTTGCACGCAGCGGCAGGGAGGAGTTAAGGTGCATGGGCGCTGGGTGGGTAGCAGTGTCAGCTCGCGCCTTTGGGATCGGAGGTTCTGTCCCCTGTCTTTGGGCATGTTTGTTGAATGATTTCCTTTGGGTCCTCCTGTGTCCTCACCCATGGTGACCATCCAGGGTAGAGAATTCTCGACCCGGTTAAATGGATGTAAACACATGAAAAGGAAGAAGACGTGATGGTAGAACTACCATGAGAGGAGACAGCTCATTTGTGGGCCTGCTGTATGTCCCAGCCCAATTCTCTGCCCGAATTCCGGGGGCCGCTTGTGCCGGCATGAACGCGAGGCCCCCGCCAAGTGCATGAATCATGCATGCTGTACAAGGACCCATCTACTGGTGGAGGAGAGCTGGGCTGAGAAGCGAAACCCTCTACAGGGAACGTCTGTATTAATATGTGCTGTGGAAGAATCTGTTTACAAGCTTCTAGGTTAGAACTTATTCAAGAGCCGTCACTTGGGATTCCTTCTGGCGAGTGGACAGGATCGATAGCCTGTCGGATCAGACGCCCGCTGAAGCCTTCGCCCCCTTTCCTTGCTCCTTTTTTTTTTCACTCCACGTCAGTCAGTACCGACCCCCAGCTATCAAGCAGCCCAGCGCGCCCGATTTCTGCCGCGTCGAGAGTATTGTCAAGGTGAGCCTGACATTCAACCGGAGGTACTGAGGACAAAGACGAGATGGGAGTCTGCGGTCGGATCGGTCTGCAGGCTCCATGCGCTGTTCCCCCGCTAACAAAAGAGAGAGCTAAGCTGCAGCAGTCACGGCTGGCTCGGCCGAGGCTTGCCGCCCACGTGAAGTCGGCCGCAATGATTTGCCTGAATTAATCATTAATTGCGATACCACGGAATAAAGATCAGTTACGCCCAGATGCATCCAGAATCTGCTTCTCCAAACTCCTTGCGGGCACAAAACAGCGAGCTACAACTGACCGCGGGACAGCCCATCGCACCTTTTTTATTCTGTGCATCCAGTACAACCTAGGCAAAATATTTTGCTCACGGCTATTTTTGTAACACGGGGGTTCTTTGGGCCTTCACTTAAAGTTGTTCTTTGGGGATTTTTTTGTGGTTTATTTCTTATTTCAGTTCTGTCATCGCACCATCAGCCGTTCCAGATAACTGGAGACCAAGCTGACACCCCATCGCGGGAGGACGTAGAGAAACTTTTCTTTTTTTTTTGCCACTTCCTACAAAATCACGCCTTTCAGTAATATATATATTTTTTTTCCGGTGGGTTATCAGCTCCCGGCTCTGTCTTTCGATCAAAGGGAGGGAGGCAATTATGAACCGCCACCACCAGATAGCAACAGTGAACCCACAGCAAGCTGGGAGTCGCTGGCCCGTTTTGCAGGGGGGGCTGGGAGCGAGTTAGCTCCTCTCCTATTATATAGGTATTTGGTGCAGAAAGATCTGCACTAGCACAAGTAGAACATCTCATCTAATTCACCAACCCCCCCAACCGCCCCCCCACAGTATTTGTTGATCCAACACAAAAGGATCTGGGTTTATGTGCTGGACATAGGCAGCAGGGGATCACCGGCTCTCGTTTTCCGGGCCATCGGGTCCCAGCTCCCAATAGAACCTTCCCCCCGTCATTTACCCTCTGCTTCAAAGTGAGGTGCACTCACCTGCTCCCTGGATCCATTTATTCGATTTGGCACGACAGGCACCGGTATGAAGTAACAATCAAAGGAGGTGAATGTGGCTGTGTGTTTAATGACCAGGCAAAATGCTAAAGGCTGAGGGGGAGCGCTTGTAGCCCAATCCGGGTACCACAGCTGACACCTAATATGGCACGGTGCCACTTTCAATCGGGCTTATCCAGTCATGTTCCTTTACAATCAGCTACAACGGAGCTGTCACATATTGATTAAGGGCTGGCACTGAGGTGAAATCGATGACCGCCTTCTTTGCAGATATCCCCAGATGATCGCGTGCGCAGACGGCAGCATACCGCCGCACCTCCTTCCTTATGTAGTCCACCTAGATACGGCGGCTGGTGTTTGTGTCTCTATCTTTGGATCCGTCGCCGCGTCTTTCCTTATTCGGATCTCGAATGTCTGTGCTGTACTACGCTTCCGTCTTGTTTAGACCCTGCAGGAAGCACGAGTATGGTGCAGATGTACCTCAGTCATGCACACACATTAAAAGGAATGAGTGAAGGTGTCTTGGTATTTGGATCTATGCACAAAGACAGCTGTGTGGTCTTATGTGTATGACGTTAAAGTACACCAATTAAAATGTTGTTTTTCTGTGTTAATTCCCAAGAGCAGCCCTTTACTTGTACAGTTGTAACATTAATTCTGAGTTTAATTATCACAGTTATAAAAAGAGACGAACTGTAATGAAGAATAAGTGTTTTGGTGGTAATTTTACTTGAGGGGACACAAATAATGTAGTATAATGCTTCTGTACTTATGATTTAATTATCCACAAACTAAGACTTGGTTACTTGCTGATCTCAAGTTCGTTCATCATTAATGAATGGTGATGCATCATTTATCCCAAGCAGTTACTATAATTGTTACTGTACAGTATCTGTTAATTCTGCAAATGTTAGTGAACAACTGAAGGATCTATTGAAGGAACAAATAATGAATAACACAAGTAAAATTCTGATGTCATGTTTGTTCATCATTAATGAATCATGACACATCTTTCATCTTAAGTAGGAACTATAGTTGTTCATGATTCATTCATGGTGTGTATGTCGATAGTAATTACTAAGTATTTGTGTCCCTTCAGCTAAAGTGTTACCAATTTGGTACATTAATCACAGAGGTGTCAATTTCAAGTGCAGAAAGTAGAAATCCAGACCAAGATTTAGTTTCAACCAAGTTGCACATAAAGAGTCATTGGTTGCGTCTGACTTCATGCAGCCACTTACAGTGCTGGCTTAAAGCGATGCATTCTGGTCATTCTGGTCATTTCTGATTGGCCAAAAACGAACCATCGTGCATTGCGTCAAGACCAGAATGCATCACTTTAAGCCAACGCTGTAAGCCACTACATGAAGTCGAACGTGCCCACAGTCACAGAGTACTCAAGTGCTTGGTTGAAACAAAATCTTGGTCTGAATTTGTACTTTCTGGACCTGCAATTGACACCTCTGATTAATCACATAATTATGTCTATTTGTTTTCCTTATTTTAGTTCCTGCCCTTGTATTACTGTTTGGGGAGCATGTTTCCGGTGGGAGGCACAGAAAGAAATAAAAAAAAAAGAATAAGGTCTGGTTACATGACTTGAGTTGTCCAGTGGTTGGTTGCTATGGCAAGTTAATAAAGAAGTGACTGGAGTTAATCCTCTTTACTACACAAAGCAAATACTGTCAGTCAGACAGTATTCCTCCTTGAAGCGCCGTGAAAAGGGTCCCGCTGCAGGGACGTAGGTGCTAATCCATGTACAGTTACTACAGTGCCGTCACATGCGCAGAGATCAGAGGTGGGTAACCCAGGTCCAAAGAGTAAAAGTCCAGACCAGGATTTCATTTCAACCAAATAGTTCAGCACTCTTAATGCTCAACTGCTTGACTGAAGCAAAATCCTGGTCTGAATTTTTACTCATTGGACCTGGATTACCCCCTTCTGCCAGAGATGCTGCCTAAACTCACATCACTATCTTCGTTTCCGAGATAAAAAAAAAGAAGAAATAATACATATTCGGGGGCACGAGTTCATCGTGAAATCAGACGACTAGTTTCTCTTATGGAACAATATTTTCTGACGACTTAATCGGCCTGTCCCTTTTTCATGGCTGAGCTGTCAGTCAGTGTCAGTGTGACCCAAGGTGCCTATACACTAGGGCTAAGTCACACATACAAAGCTTTTAGGCTGGGGGAAGAAACTGGAGGCCCCCGGGGGGGATCAAACCCATCACGTGTGAGGCTTTAACTTTTAACGAAATTTCAGTTTTCCCTCTTGCTAATGTGCTTGTTGAAATTGAATTACCTTTCTTTTTTTGACCAGTTCGGGCATCCTTATTTATGTCAGTAAAGAATATGACTATTCTTTTTCTTTAATTTATGGAAACAAAACTAATCTGGCGTTTATCCCCATGACTCTGCAGTAGACGCCGTTAGTAGTGATTCAGGCCACATGGCACAGTTTCTACGGCACACGTTACTGTTTTTTAGAAACAGTGGGGACAGGGAATTAGTCATTTCCTCCTGCAGGAGTCTATCGACTTCTTAGTCTTGGGGGCTGTCCTGCGTGTAAAGGTATAATTCAGGTTTCCAGTCAGTTCGATTGGGGACACTGTATGGCTACAAAATGGAGACCTAATGAACAATCGTTCTCCAGGTTTGCGTCCCCGGTGGAATCTGGGACCTGGCAGTCAGACAGTGGAATGGACCACCGGGAGCACTTCCCAGAGGTGTCAATTTCAGGTCCAGAAAGTACAAATCCAGACCAGGATTTTGTTTCAACCGACTAGTTGCACACTCTGTGACTGTGACTCTTTATGTGTAACTGATTGGTTGAACCAAAATCTTGGTCTGGATTTGTACTTTCTGGACCTGAAATTGAGACCTCTGGCACTTCCAGGTGGGCATTTGTGGGATGAATTCCCTGGCCAAACAGGGCAACCGCAGACGTGCGGTAAGACCTCTGAGTGGGTATCCACTTCCAAGCCTATTACTTAACACACTGTACTCTGTCGATCTCTTTGGTCTTCTTTCTGAGTTGGCATCTCGAGCTCCTGCTGTGTCCTTTGGCAAAGTGGCATGATGCATGCAATGTGCACACAGAGGCGTGGATGGGACGAGGCAGGCCTCAGGGGGGGTGAGAACGTCCCTCTTTAATATGAGCGGGGATTCTCCTGAAGGCGGGATTCACAGCAGCCAAAATACCAGCTTTACGTCAGTGTGGTTTTTATTTTTATTTTTTTACCCCCTGACCGTATTGTCTTCTGTTTGCTGGTTTTAGCAGAAATCCTTCTCAAATCTCCAATTTTCCTAGTAGGCCTTGGGCTTTTTATTGATGATTACAGAACTCTCTCGTTGAGGTCTGCAGATATAAGCTCTTTTTAAAATGATGTGTTGGATTTTTTTTTCCTTTTTTTGGAAAGGGTGCGGGAGTGAGCAGGCTTGGACGAACCACAAAAGCAATATAAGCCACCCTTATCAAGGATTTTGACTACACATGGTGCTTTTGTCTGCTCTGCCAGCCTTGCATCCTAAATGTGTTCTATTGGTCCAGCTCCAGGGTACCTCCATGACACCTCCCCTCCGCTCCTCCTTCTTTCTCGGAGCGTTTAGGAGTACCAAAGGCAAAACCTTACTAAAATCCCCTTTATTTGGGCTATTTGAGGTTTCCATAAACATTTACAGTGTTACAGCATAAAAATTCCCCACCACCTTTATCATCTGCATAAATTTGTTTTTTTCTACCCCCGATCGCCTGTCTGAAAATGTTTATTATATTTTATTATTGAAGTGCACTCAACTGATTAGCCTTATTTAGCTGGATCGGTTATTACAGGTCAATTGCGGTATCTCCAGTTTTCATGTTTCCTCTTCCCCACAGAGATGCTCCAAAAGTCTCTTTTATTTGCGAGCCACATACTTAATACGATTTGTCTGTTGTCAGTCCGGGCACAATGCCGCACATCGCCAATTTCACGCCATTCATGCGGAGGTTCCTGTAGCTAAGAGCCGACATTTAGAATTTGCCCACTATGCGCGTCAGTGGGTGGGGGGGAGATGCCGGTTGATGATGTCACAACAAATTTAAAAGCATTCCGGGGATGCGCCTTCCGGAATAACAATGGCGACCACCGTCATTTATGTGTGCCGATGAGGTGTGGAGCTTGAGATTACGGAGACGCGAAGGAGGAGATTTAGTCGAGGTGCTCCGAGTTTAAGATGAAGCCCTGCAGCATGGGGTGTGAACTGAACTGAGGTGGCAAGGAGGCGCGGAGGAGAACTTTCCAGAGTCGGGGGAAATGAGGTCTCTCCTCCGTCACGGTTAAACGAATGTTGGGTTTTTTCACCTCCTCTAGTGTCATTATATGCAGCTTGCATATATCCTGTGTTTATTTTTGTGAGGCTTTTGTCAATGCGTGGACTGTTTGTAATGGTAGCACAGTGGGCGGCAGATAACATAACTAACAGTATGGTTGGAGAGATCTGTAGGGGACAGATAGGTGTTTTTCTCAGGCTTCACTGTAAGTAATTGATGAAAAATGCTCATTTGTACCTTTGGAGGAAAATATGAGGAGGAAGGCAGATACATTGTGGTGTTAAGTGGCTATCTTTGACATTCTCAGTAGCTACGGCGTCACGGTGGCATGTCACTCGTCTTGAGGGCGCCAATAGTTGCCAATAAGCGAGTTATTTTCACTTGGCACGCCAGACCAAAGGGTTCAGTTTTCAACTCACAACTGTAGTACTACAATCAAGAAAGCTCTACTGAAGACCAGCACTTGCTGTAGCTCTACTGGACAAGGATAGTGCACACAAGCCCGGCTTACACTTGGTTTGAAAATGCATCTTAGGCAATCGGATCACAAGCGGACAGCTGAGACACATCGCTGTTTACATCCGACACAGTTTCTGTCATGAGTCTCCAAGGTGTCCAGCTGACCACCTGTGTTCGGGTTTCGTCACTGCACCTGGCGCAGTGACTGCGACATCCTTGTCAGAGATGCATCGGAATGCATTAGAATATGTCCCAGACTATCCCGGCAAGTGGTTTGAGTGATCGGATCACGATGCATCTTGGAGGTCGTTTACACCGGTAAGTAGTGCTGTCCACATGCCATCCGATCATCCAAGACACATTTTAAAACAAAGTGTAAAGGGGGGTCATAGCATTTTTATGCCCCTCTGCTGCTTCCGGTGAGATCCCCACATTCTGGCCTTCTCTACACACACATCCCCCCCCCCCAACCCCCATGATATATTTTCTTTCACCCTCTCTAGCCTTCATAACCTTTGGGACAGCGAGCTAAAATATCCACACAAAGGAAACAATGGCTGCTTGTTTTACTCACCGCTCTGCACAAATTATCCTCCGTAGCCAAGGTCATTCCTCCTTTTAATGTGAAATGCTCAAAGACAGCACACGCTCCATTAGTGCCCTTTAATTAATCCGATGCCAAATGATTCTGTTGCCTTTTACTTGAGCCGGCTTCAAGTGTGAGGTCTTAAGTGCTGTCCAAATTAATCCTGTCAGGTACAGTCGGTTCTGACCGGAATGTTTCAACAGGCATCCCAAAACAGTGGGATTTACCTTCGGATTTCTAGAGTTCTTTACTTTTGAGTTGAAGCAATGTACTAGAAATATAATAACTTTTATTGAAATCTAAAACTAGAACGTTTTCAGTGATGGAATTAACCAGGTAGGTTGTATAGATCAGCACTAGGTAAACGTGTCAGGTTTATTAGTAAACGTGCCGGGAAAAGGAGGATTTGCATCTGTTTGCCCCTCATACTTGGCCGTGGGATATTTTTGGGCATAACCGCAGGGACAGGACAGGCAAAGCAGTGGCCAGGGGCCCCAAGCTGGGAGGGGGGCCTCCGAAGGCGGTCGATTACATAGTACATTGCAACGACAAATCTGCTTTATTTGAGTATTCTGTTTCAATGAAAATTAAGGATTGTGTTTGTTAAATTCTCTTCGATATTATTAATTTAGACTTCGCGCTAAAATAATGGTAATAAATTTTACCATGCCAGGGGGAGATGGAGGGCCCCATGGAGTTTTTTTTTTAGGTCTAGCCCCTAGAATTACCTCTGTTACTGGGACCAGTACTTCCATTGGAAAGTCTAGGCAATTGAGGCTCTCTCACTAGAGAAGCTTCCCAGACCAAGAGCAGCCAAGACCTGCAGCTAAAGCTCCATTTTACCTCTGGAGGGAAAGAGGGTTCAGCTCACAATTTAAAACTCCATTACTGTAAGTCACTCCACTCAGGGACGTCTCCATACTCATCTCCACCTCGCCCCTCCCCACCCTCAACAGGCACCAGAGGGTTACTTTTTAGCAGGGGAGGAGTTGGCAATAAATAAAATCCTTGAGTCTGATATTGCTATTGATTTCTGGTGGCCACTGGTTCAGAGGATGATAGAGGCGAGGCTGGTTTCCCTGCACTCTCGCCGATGAGAGTCAGGACGCCGGCACGGCTTTCCCTACACGGCCCCCGCTGCGTTTCCTCCTGATTTTTGTTCTTTTGTCTTACACAGCAGTCAGTTCACTCCCAGATTCCAATTTTTTTTTTTTTCACAGCAAATGAATGATTTCTTTTTACAAAGTGCACTGTGCCTACCAACAACTTAAATGATGTCAATCAAAGACCAGCTTTGGGCTGGTGAGGGGATTACTGTCAAACAGATTACATTTTATGTAGCTGATATCTTTATCCAAATAGACTGTTTTTTTTTATTTTTGAGAAACTAGGGTCAGATCCACAGTTTTACCCCCCACCCCCTCCCTGTGGTACCATTGCGGTCTGGGTGCAGCCATTACTGTAATTAAACAGTGAGGGTGACATGCGTCACAGGCATCACAGAGGATATGAAGGTGCTTATAATAAACTGCAGATGGACTCCGCAACTGTCCAACTGTAGGCCTATTATATAGCATTAGGAGCCACATAAAAATGTCTTTAAAAAATGTTTTAAAGCGTATTCATAGTGCAAACCCTAGCTATTTATTTTTATTGTATGCTGTTTTTCTCCGCTAGCTTTTTTCCCTCAGTTTCTTACATTCTTGTCTACTTCGGTCGCGCGAAAAGTAATTCAGAGAGGAACAGCAGAAGAACAAGAGTTATTCCTGTAATAGTGATCGGTACAGGTTAATAGCACACCATTTTGGGAAAAAATGTCTTCTTTTATGGAGCGCCTACAGACAGATTATTCTGGGCTTTTTATTTGCTGCAGTTTACTTTTATTTATTTTGCCGATTTTCACAGATTATCACAAGCATAAGGTGCGCACGATGAGACAGCAAAGCGCCGACTATTCTACGGAGTAAAATGCAATTAACGGAATAATGACAAAAGCTGCCACAACGTTTTGTAAACGATGCATATAACTCTTCCCCAAGGCCAGTAAAAGGGACCCACGAGAAGACGGACATCGTCTTTTCATCCAATAGTCCCTCTACAGTATGATCACGCACCGCTGTATGAAGTACTCAGCCCCAACAAATCAGCGGAGGCGGACCAGGGTGCAGAGTTCAGTTAAGAAGCTGACTGTCGATCACAGGCAGAGCGACAGAGACATTCAGGGATGAGGAGAAGGAAGCGGAAACAGAATGGTCCTCCTCCTGTCTCGGACAAGTCCATGATTGAAAAAACAACATCCCCCCCACAGCTGATTATGACAAGAAATGAATTATTTAGCCGCGATGCAGGCGCTGAATGATTCATATACGGTGCCGTCGCTGCAAAGTCCATTTAAACGTAGCCTTCTCCTCCTATTTCCTCTTAATGGGGCCCATCAGCTCGCCCGGCCCCCTTTGCATGCACGGCGGTGACTATAGCTTCCCATTTACATTCCGGCAGCCCTTAACCAGACGGATCGGGGCGGCTTTTAAATGCCAGCGACGGCCGCGCTCAGATTCACGGCGCCCCGCGGGGTCGGCGTTTAGGTTGGCCCCCCATTATCGCTCGCGTAGCTTCTAACTATCATCAGTACCGCCGCCGTTGGGTGAGCCGGATCCTCTCGGGACGGCGGTAGCCACGCTGGGAGGCAGGCAGGGGCCCCGTAAAAGGAGAGCAAGTTAGGACGATCCCAATCCAAGCAGTTCCTGAGTGAGAGGGGCCCTAAAACATTTGGAACATGATCTGAGGTGGGGGGCAAATATAATATGCTTTCATGGGGTCCAAAATTTTTAACGGCACCCCTGGAAGCAGGCATGTAGCCAGATAGCAAAATAAAAGTTTTGACCCACCCCCCCCCCCCAAATCAGGCATGCAGCTATAAACTTTTGAATCCCTTTTAAAGTTTCTTCCACCCACTAATCAACGGAATATCTATCTATGTATCGGTAGGATTTCCAGCCCCCCTCCCAAAACTCATTTCCACCTTCAGTCCTGCTGGAACCGTCGGCATTAAGGCCAAAAGCACAGAATCAGGGTTTCCTCAGCTTCCCAGCAGGGGCCCTCATACATATTTTATTATTATTTCAAACACAACAATACTGTCAAGTGAAGGAGGGCAGGCAAACTAGTTCGATATAAGTGGTGCTGCTTACACAATCTGCTGTGCTTCATTTACATTGCCTGGCTAATTTAATGGTCAAACAAGCAATGCATAACATCATTCCAATGCCAGAGTCTACCGTACAGCGCTACACGCATGGATATCCTATAAAACCTAATTTATTCTCAGATTTCCACATTATGCTTCATAATGAATGATAATTATTGTAAACAATAATGGGGGGGGTGTCTGGGCTCAGTTTGCATGTTTTCCCCACATTATACAGTCCAAAGACATTGGTTTAATTAGTGTATCTAAATTGCCTGTAATGTGTGATGTACCTGTACGTGTCCTGGGATTCCAGCTTCCAAAGTCCACCCCTCCTTTGTATCCTTTGCTGTCTGGTATTGGCCACAGGGAAAGCAGCTGGAACATGGATCTGATGTATATCTAATAAAAATGAATTCATATAAAAAAAAAATCTCAATTTATCCACTTGTCCAACATTGGGTTGCATGGGGTCCGGAGCCTATGGTATCCTGGAAGGCACAAAGCAGGGAATAAGCCAAGACAGGGTGGCAATTTCCCATTTTCCCAACTTCACAACTTGTACATTTACATTTACAGCATTTGGCAGATGCCCTTAGTCAGAGTGACTTATATACTGTAAGTGCTTTGAAGTCTCCATCAGTGAATACCTTCTGATACTGGTTCAATATAACCGGCTAAGACTTGTCTCTTCAAGGTGGGTATCCCTCGGGGACAAATAAAGTTTTTTTAATTGAATTGAATTGAATTGAATATCAGTTCATCTATGGTGTCTCCGAACAGCTCCAAAAACCTGCTAACTAATCTTCAGACTTGATCAGGAATGACTGTTCTTCAACTTTACACATAAAATCTGTGCTCTTTGTTTAATTATACATAGTATATCATTTGTTGTGTAAGTATATGACTAGCAACCATTTTGAAAATGTTAATATTAGTAAGCAGGAGTGAAGTAAGCGAGACCAAGTAAAGAAAATGAAAAGCATTAAAAGCACATATACATATTTGTCTAATAACAAAACCTGTAAGAGCATTTCTAAAGTAAACAAGTCCTGGCTACAAGCCTGCTGTTGTAAACCTCAAAGAAAGTTTGCGCTTTGATCCAGCCTACATTCACTTTCGTCTTCTGCCGGCTCTGCTTGGCACGCGATTCATTTTGACTGGAAGATATAGAACCAATAAGGAGTGCGGTGAGTGTGGTCGAGGGAACTTTCACTCTAGGGTCGAAACGCAGGGCCACTGCTGGGGTTTTAGGCCCCATGGAGGCATTTCATATTGGGCCCCCAACCCAGACCAGATCAATCATGCTCCACGTTATTTAGTGGTCCTAACTCCCCCTCCCTTTACAGAGCTCTGGCTGGATATCAGAGCTGGGGGTAGCACAGCGAGGGATAAACAAAACAGCCTGGCAAGGAACAACAAACCCTTCCGACTCACAAAGTCAAGAACCCCCTGGTTTAAGGCAAAAGGTCGAAAAGAAAAACGTAGCTTTTAAGTCACAAAGAAATCTCAGGAAAGGTTTCAGTCTTCTTTGCACAGTTGGTGGAGTCCGCGTGTAATAACACCAGCCGGTCTTAGTGTTGTGAGGCCCGGAGTTACTCTAGCTGGAAAGGTAGGGAGCAAAATGCTAACTGACACTGTTCTGTTTCACTGGCTCTGCCTATATCTGGGCTGGCAAACGCAGTGGCACGTGGTGACAGTGTCTCACTGCTCAGTTGAAACATCTGGGTTCTGAGAGGCCCATTTGGAGCTGTCCAAAACCTCAAGTTCAGGTCAAGTTCTCCCACAGGGTCTGTGAGCATCCAATGCCTCATGCATTTTAATCTTAGTTAATGCTTTATGTTTTTAATTAAAAATAACTCTTCAGAATTAATTCCTAGCAATAAATAAGAACTTCATATTACTGCTCCCACTGCTTCTATCAATGTTCAACTTCATAATTTTCACAAATGTTAAAAGGTCACATAATGCGCTAAGACATCCCGATACTTATAGTGGTATGTACAGTACTGTGCTAAGACATCCCGATACTTATAGTGGTATGTACAGTACTGTGCTAAGACATCCCGATACTTATGATGGTATGTACAGTACTGTGCTAAGACATCCCGATACTTATGGTGGTATGTACAGTACTGTGCTAAGACATCCCGATACTTATGGTGGTATGTACAGTACTGTGCTA
>JAODKM010000037.1:15935490-15965721 GCA_026780845.1 Petrocephalus sullivani
AGCCAAGGGGGCAGCCACAAAATACTGAGAAAGTGATGATTCTAATTATAATAAAAATTATTCTAATTCAATGAAACGGTTTCTCCATTATTCTAATTCAATGAAACAACAGTGTCACAGTTAAATGGCCTAAATGGGCCTTTTGGAAAGCTCAGCTGAGCAAATTTTTTACAGGTAACGAGTTCTGTGATTAGTCTAACGAGTAGGACAGGTGCGGTGAACACCTGATTTGCTTTCTGCAAAAAAAAATGCATTCAAAGAATTTAATGATTGCACTATTTCAAATTATTCTAATTCGTTGACCAGCACCTGTATATGACACTCTTTAGGCAGCTTAACTTTTCTTGATTTTTAAGAGGCCTTGTTTATGTGACTCTTGTTTGTGTTATCAGACCGCATTCTGAAGGACTCAAAGAAGGTGTTTGAGGATGTTCTGGAGGACTTTCACTCTTTGGATAGCATCAAGTCCCACTTTGAGGTGTGGCGGAAGCTCTACTCCGCCTGCTACCAGGATGCCTACATCGGCCTGTGTTTACCCAAGCTTTTCAGCCCCCTGGTGAGGCTGCAGCTGATTGGCTGGTCTCCCCTGGAGGTATAGTCATCTTTCCCCCCCTTGACTTCAGTGTCTGGTTGTAAGAGCTTCTCACTAAAGAACGTTCTACCCTCTTTTTTTGTGTTGTGGTTAATAGAGCCTGTTATCTTCTGCATTTCTCTCCTGATATCGATATCAGTTTACCGAGTAAGAAAACATCTCCCGTACTCTGCATGCCTACAGGTGGACTGCCCCAACTTTGAGTACATGCTGTGGTTCGAGTCACTGCTCTTCTACAACTGTGAAGAACAGTCAGAGATGCAGAAAGATGATGTTGACGTGGGTCTCCTGCCCGCCATCGTGGAGAAGGTTGTCCTTCCCAAACTTGCTGGTGCGTAGCCCATGGAAACCATGTGGGGTGCCCCCACCATATGATAAAGTAATTAACCGATGGTGCGAGCCATTCACCCAATTCTCTCATAATGCTCAATGTTGCATCATGCTACTTGGGTGAGAGCATTTGTGTAATGGTGGTGGTACATCATGAATGCTTTGGTGGGGTAATAGACTTTGGAGTTGTTGCTTGTGCTTCATGGCATGTTGTTTTTGTTCCACGTATTACAACTCTTGTGAAACAAAATGTAATGCCTGCTTTGCAGCTGGGCATATTTGACCTCTCTGTTCTACTTATGCAATAAGCCATGAATAACCAGATATCTTGTGTATGGGAGAGTATTTTTAGATGATGATTTTGATTAATTCATACATTTCTGGAGGAATAACAAACAGTGTTACAGTAAGCTATAGAAAAGCAGGCTAATCTTCAATTATCTAATGCCCTGCACGGCTGCTGATAATCATGTTACACACATCTGAAATTCCAAGCTATGTTTGCTGTGTAGGATTTTTGCTGTTTAATCCAGGCTACTGCTTCCTGTGCTTTGATTCCTTGAAATGGCTTTTGATTTGGGTTAAAATCTTTGGCAATTGATCACTGTCACTTAAATACATAAATAGGGTCAGTGCTGGCCTGATGGTTAGGGAAGCGTGCTTGTGGTTGCTGCACAGTACCACTGAGGAACCATGAGCGAGGTACCACCCCCATGCACTGCTCTCTGGGTTCTGCCATGCCATATATGCGTTAAACGCAGAGGAAACGTTTTGTCGTCATGCTGTGGTGTGTCAACGGTGACACTCACTACTTCACTACTTTTCCACCACTACTAAATTTCATAGGTTTCGTTTTTTTTATGCTTTGTAGGCCATAGAAAGAAGTCTGCCTTGGTCTGGATTGGAAACACCCTCCTTTTATTGAGTCGTAGTATCTCCGCTACCTTTGGCTTCCTGTTGGCCACCTCTTTACTGTCTTAACCCTTCACAGTGCTGGCAGACCAGGTTTGGGACCCGCTGTCCAGCAGCCAGACAAGCCGGCTGGTGGCCTTCATGCAGCGGCTGATCAGAGGCTACCCTACGGTGCTACATGGAGACAACCGAAACACACAGGTGTGTCCCGCTCAGGCCCTTGGAGGTTTGCAGGGAGGGGGTGTGCTTTTGTGATTCAGGATCTTTGTCCTTCTACTGCCACCAAGAACTGTGCCGTACCACTGATGGTTTTCAAGTGTATGTTGTATGAGCTGTACCCTCGCTGACCAAACCAAGCTGGTTGCATCAGCACCATCAGATTGGTCCAAATGCATGGAGAAACTGTTCTGTCACGATATGAATGGATTATCAAGGGAAAAGGGTCTATTCTGTATATTAGTAGTATCACACATCGTGATGTATTAATGCATTCCTGATAACTTGAAATTTGAAAATTTCCAAACACCTACTTAAAGTGCTATAGAAGAGCTGAATGGAATTTATTCGTAATGCAGATTTACTCACGCAAATGCTAATTCCGCTGGCGTTTGATGCTAACAACATGCCAATTCTCACAGATGTGCAAGCAGAAATGATCGGCTAGTAAATCATGGTGTACACTCAGTGAACAGTAAATAAGTGTCTCTTCGGTTTTGCGTCACTGTGGCTCTCCAAACCCGGCAACGCCTTTGCCGAGCCGACCCTTCTGCAGTGGAAATCTGAAATGAGCTGGCACTGTGCTGTAACTAGTCTTTGCTGTGCGTCTCCAGTACGGGTCGGTTCCTGTATGCCAGTGGAAAAGCGCCGTAAGTTGTGCCTTGGCTCCCCCTGGTGAACTTGTCTGGTCAAACTTGGGTTCTCCTGACTCTCCTTTCATTAGGAGCTTCTGAAGACCATTGTCCTCCGGACAAGAAGGACACTAGACAACGACATATTCATGCCGCTCTACCCTAAGAAGTGAGTCTTGGTGTATGTGTTCAGTGTTGCCTGACTTCTGCATACCAACATCTGTTAGACCCTGACTAACCCATGTCTTTCTGGGCTTGACCAGCATATTGGAGAACAAGAATTCTGGCCCATACCTCTTTTTTCAACGGCAGTTCTGGTCCTGTGTGAAGGTGAGTGGTGCCGCTTTTCCCCCCTTGCACCTAAATTCCTTAACCCACCATAAGATTAGTCCTTGCTGAGGTCTTGCTCACCTTAGGTGTGGCCCCAACATTCCTAACCTTCATCTAACATTCCACCTGCGAGTGGCAAGGCATCTCAGTATTTACAGTAAGTAAGCAGGCGGTGTGGAAGCTTATAAAAGCTGCCAAACGGGCAGTCTATGGAACGTTCTCCTTATTTGGGTGGCAAATTCCACTTGAGTGTCTCTGCTCTCCAATCCCCCCCCCCCCACCTCCCTCATGGTTCAGGTTAATGAGGCTAGATAGCAGTATTTATGGCATCATGCATGGGACATGTCATACTGTAAACAAGCTGGCAGAAGAGTAGACAGTTTCCCACGTCATTGTGATTGTTGATGATCTGACATAAACTGTTTGTTGTCATATGATGGAAAATTTGGCTCCTTTGCCAGTGATATAACTGACCTTTAAGGCTCTTCTTAAAAAAAAAAACAAAGATTTTTTGTGTTTTTTTTTTTAGATGGGAGTAACTTTTTTTTTTTTCCCTCTTTCCAGTTCTAGATTTCTAAAGTGACTCACCCTGCAGTTTAAATATTGAATTAAATGTTTTTAAAATGAGTGGATAATAGTGGTAACCCCTTCCTGTGTGTGTGTGTATAGCTGCTGGGGAACATTCTGCAGTGGTATGGCATCCTCTCCAACTCCATTCTGAGGGAGCTTGCGGTGGATAGCACCCTGAACCGCTACATCCTTTCTGCCCTGCAGTCCACTGACCCTGGAGAGGAGAGTGTCGATAAGAGCCGCAGTGTAAGCAAGATTTCACCAGTTCCATTAATTAAATGGCTGGCTTGTCCCGATCCGGACCTTGAATGCCAATGGCCACTTTGTTCACTGATATTCTGTGCCCTCCTGCAGGTGAGGGTGCTGGAGGTTGATTTTGAATTGCATAGCATCAGGATCCTGATGTCATTTTTTGTGCTGAGGAATTTGCCAGTTAGTGGGCTATGCCTGGCCTTGCTCACGGCAAATATGAGGTTAATTAATTACAGCCTTTAACTTTTCTCCTCATGGTCTCCTTTGAAAGGCAGTGCATTGTCAAACTAGCTTGTCAATGTCTGTTTTGTAATTTGTGTTTGTGGCTCTGCGGTCTCCAGGTGGTGGAGTGCTTTCCCCAGCAGTGGTTCAGCAGCCTGAAGGGCCAGCAGACCATCCCTCAGCTGGAAAACTTCTGCAGGTACCTGAAGCACGTGGCCAGCACGGTCTACAGGATCAGCTTGGCCGGGTCTGACATGGAGAGGCGAAATGCGAGGCAAGCACTTCTTCTAATATTTCTACTTTTTACATGAAGGGTTCTAGGTATTTCATTAACGCTGTTTAGAATTACTTTGTTTATGAGCACAGCAACGTAGACGTAGTTACACTTGAGTGCTCCTTGCGTCTTGACCGTTTGTCTTACTTGTGCTTACCGTAACCACAAGTAGTTAAAGCAATTCTGGTTCGTTAAGTAGTTTTATGCATCTGTGCCATTACTATTGTAGCTTTAATGGTGAAGGTGCAGATAGTAACGTATCTATCCGCACATGTCTGAGGGCATCATCCTGGCTTCTTCTGTCCAACAGGGAGCACATTAAGGAGGTGGTGAAGCTGCTGGGACGCATCAATGCTCTGGACCATGTGGTCGCAGTGGCCACGGAGCATGGCATCAAAGACATTAAGACCCTCCTGGAAAGCAAATAAGAGGCCAGCGGTGGGGACTTGTGTAGATATTGTGAATATTGTACATGTTTGAAAAGAGCTATACCTTAGAGTCCTGTTTAAATACATTCAAAGATATGACTACAGGGTAGCCTGCACAATTTCAGACTGTCCTCGTCCTGATGGAGACTGAGCCCTGGGCCCGTGTTGATTGGCAGATGGAAAGGAATATTCGTTTCTGTCTCTGGGTTCGTTTTGTGGGGTATTCCTCTCTTGGGTTGGGCAAGAACCATGGTAGCTTGTAGCTAGCAAGCCTGCAGTGTGATGCTTGTGGTTATCACCTGTAACGTTTTTCCTGTGATTTGCCCGAACATGGTGTCTCTCAAATAGCACTTGTCTGCCCTCGTTCCCCTCATGCCAAAATGCAAACACTCAGACAGGATCTTCTCCTCTAGCTGTTTTCAGATTTTATGTTCATGGCCAAGTTTTGCATCTGGGCTGGGGAGGGGCATGTGTTGCCGAGCTGGCTTGGGGGAGGGATTTATATTTTACTGATTTGCAGCTATGTTTTAAAGGCCTGTTTAATAAAAAAAGATGGCAACTGAAGATTAACTGGTCAAGAATTCTCACGCCACCTCGTTTCTGCTTTTTTTTCCTTTAAATGCTATAACCTGTGTCTAAACTGTAGACTGCATTTTGATGCCACCCACCATGCTAGCTTTGGGTCCAGGCTAAGGCCTTGTCCACATGTACATGGATATTTTTTAAAAACGCAGCTTTTTCTGTTTGGGCCTTTCGTCCACGCAAACCAGTATTTTGGGACACTAAAAACTGAGCCTTTGTAAAACTGTCCCGGGAGATTTTCAGAAACCTGTTTTCTATGTCGACGTGTAGAGTCTGTGTGTGCTGTTCGCTGTTTACATCGCTGTTTTTGGCCTATCAGAACTGGTAATAAGGGTGCTGATTGGCCAGAATGGCTTAATGGTTAGTTATATCGCCACCTGTTGGTTTGACATGCAACTGACTGTTTTAGCGTTTTCATGTGGACAAATTTCTTTTAATAACAGAACTCCCCGTACACGTGTGGACAGGGCCCAAGTCTGATGACGTTGCCGATAGCGCACCCTAGAATTAGGAAAACATGTTCTGTATTTTCTTTTAAATTTAAACTGTCTTGAGTCCTCAATTACGTTTGTGCATTTTTTTAATGTTCCTTTCAGAACGTTCCAGTTGGACACATTTTTGGACAAATTTATACACTTTTACTAGTTTACTAGTTTAATGGCCTTTAAGACTACAAATCATACTAATAATTGGGGCAATATTCTTATAAATGTACAAATTAAGTTGTAGCTATGTCTATGCTACTCTTCAAGACACTTTTCAGTGTATTTGATCACATTAACATTTGTGACAATAATGGACGAGCAACATATTACCAGACAAAACATAGCATTTAATCTTTATGAACAATCTTGTCAGTAATATTGTATCGTATTTGCAGCCATTCTTGTTACTTTTATACGTAGAAAAGGGGCGGGGGGTCTTTGACAAGGACAATGAAAATTCCCATTTAATTCAATTCTTTGCCATGAATCTTTTTAACTATCTTTAATTATAACCGGACTGTTTGTTACCTATCAGTTACCAGCATTGGGGCCAGTAGGAAATACATACAATTTGGAATTTTTTGGCCTCATGTTACCCAGAAGTACTATATCTGCTTTTAGTTTGACCTACTTTTTTACGCTGAATGCAGTTGGCCCAGTTAGATCCTGATTCTTCCTTGTTTAAATTTGAGCGTTTTAAAATTAGTCTCGAAGGAATTGTCGGAATATGTTTCCTATACTGGCGTGCGGCCGAGGCGGGGAGGGGACGCGGCAGCCCCCCCGGCATGCCGGTGGTCCGGGAGGAGCCTGCGTTACCGAAGCCGCCTCCGCTGCAACTCGACACTGCCGCAGTCGCGCTCGCCACCTGTCAGGGAGGCGAGTTCGGTACGTTCGGGGGACCCAGGGCGAGCCGGCAGCAGTACCGATCTCCGGGGAGAGGACCCGCCGCGCCCGCGTTCCCTAAGGTAAGGCGGGTCGGCTGCGGAGCCGCCTTCCCGGGAAGCTGGGAAGTCCTCCCCGGCTTGCTTCGGTGCCCGATCACCCCGCAGCGAAGTTACTGAGCTGGGCTGACCGAGGCTTCCCGGGGTGCGATTAAAACCGCCCCTTATAAGTATATCCCGCTGAGCCAGTGCGCTGCGCGGCGGTACCGAGCGTAAAGAAGTTTGCGGGGAAAAAATACTTATATATACACAAGCATGGTATTGCTCTTCTACGAATCCCCTACTGTTATTACAGGCAAATGCGAATAAAAGTAAATAATCGTGCACGTGTACGTAGAACTTTAACTTTAATGTTAACGGGAGGAACTTGGGATTAATTAAGCGCCACCCTGCATTATATTTAGCAGCGCGTTTGTTCCGTGTCGGCGTGCATGGGGCCATGTGCATTACATGTATGTGTCTGAAAGGTGATCATGGCGGCTGCTGGTGCCAGTAGCCGGGGGTTTATAAGCGGATCCTGCGGGTGCATGTATGGGGAGACCTGTACGGCACGCCGTATTCCCGGCGCTTGTCCCTCTGCCATAACCCGCAGGTAGACGCGTTCTTCTGGGGGGGAGCACACTCCCCTTCCTTAATCCCTCATAGTACACACTAGTGGTTACCATGTATTTCAGGCGATTATGTAGTCGAATTACTTTTGAGTCTTTTTTTTTTATAAATCTAAGATCCATCGTCATTTCAAATTATTATGATGGTTGTTGGTTTTGTTATTGATTTGGTTATTTCTGGTTGTTTAATAACGGATTAATGTAAAATCAGCAGGGGTCTAGTTGAGAGTTGCTCCAGTTTGAAGCCATAAATAGACACGTTTTCTGTACACTGACAAGACGCGAATTTTCGGTGTTTGGAGCCGAAAGTTACTGTAAAGATCATTGCGGGATTTTCACACGCTCGCAGTTATAGTCCACAGTGTCTCCTGTCATGCCGATTGCAAAGGTATGAAAGTTTTTAGAAGCTGGAAATACGGCCATGTGTATCCACTGCAGTATTTCCAGTCACCAGAATATGGATCAAATGCTGTATCAGTGTCAACATGGCACGATGTGGAAATTCTAAGTAAATAAAGGCACCAGAACATCGTCGTTTCCCTGACTGCGTTTTAAAAAGGCTGGAGTCCCGTGAAACCTAAATACGTGTCCATGCGGCGGGGGGCTGGGTCCTATAGGCAAATCCTGCCGCTTCCCGGCTGTGTTTTGTGTAAACTTGCGTGAAAACTTGTTGGTATTTGCAGGGATGTCAGTCGGCGATTAGTTGATATACTGGCATCGCTCGCATTTCTTAACAAGAAACTAGTGCAATTCAGGCACTGCTCAACAGTATTGTGCAATAAGGTAATGTGGGAGGAAAGTCAAACTTAAAAAAAGAAAAAACTTAAGCCTGTATATAATTTTTTAACGTTCCGTGCGATAATTTATGCAAACGGTACAGCTCCGTCTATATGGAATGCACTGCCAGTTATTACTGCTGCGCGTTACATCCGTTTAAACTTGTGTTGCAAATACTTGTCTTTTTGTTGCACGCCTTGGCTGGTCGCCAGCCAACATGATCTGGGGCTGTGTTCCCGCGCCGCGTTTGGGGAGTGCGCATGCGCAGAGCGGCAGCTGTTCCCGCTAGATAAATGCAGCGGCGCCTCTTGTGCATTCAGGGCGGCGAAGCATGGGGCCACGCAGGGCGAGCACAGCACGCCCACCCTCCTGTTGGACGATTGCAGACGTCGGCATGCCGATTTCATCAGCAGCACATAGTGTGTCTTATTTTTCCCTCTTCTCTGATACTTTTTTTGTGGGAACAGCCAGCTCTTTCATTTAGATGTTTTTGCTGGAATTCGGGTAGCGATTTACAAGTTTCCACAACTTTTATTGCAAAGGCGGGAGCCGTTTTTTGTATTTCTTTTTTTTTTTTACATGCTGTTTATTGATATTTTAAAGCAGAGCCGCGTTAGAACACACAATATACATACAGCTTTATAACAAAAAAATAGAGAATTGAGAAAAGAAAAAAATCATAGTTAACGACGATGTAAAGGTGCTATAAAACAAAAACACCATGCATTTCTTACAAAAGAGTCTATTGACTACCCTACACACACTGGGTTACGCAAGGAAAATTGAGTCATATTGAATGCACTTGAGGGTGGCCCATGTCTATGGATGTTGAAGAAGGTTGTTGTTGAGCTATTATCTCCTCCACAGCTACCCTGGGTGTAGCCATCTACACTCTCTTCTCGACTCTTCGGTGTCTGCCGCATGCTCGCTCCAACGTGACTGTACCCTCCATGCCCTTGTGTACTGACCCTGCTGGCATCAGTTCAGTCAACATGCCCAGAACCATGACCACTTTTCCCCCCATCTGGCCTTTAGACCCACCAACCCACTCAACTGCTTCTATCAGTGCACTGTTTGCAGGCACCATGTTGGAAAAACAAGCAGATGCATTGCCGTCCCATGTGTCTCCATCTGGAAGCGGCAGTCCGCAGCTCCCGCTGGCTCATTGCTCTGTGCTAATATCTGAGACCGGGTGTGCTGCTTCAAGCCTGCTGTGTCATTTTGAGCCCTTTAAACCAGATCACAAGCTGTGCCCGACTAGCTGATTTTTAGGAAGCAGATAATGTAATTTGCTTAAGGGTATTATAGCTGGATCTGAGAAGTTGGAAAAGGGGTAACTGTGTGTTTACAAGTTCCATGCTAAGCACATTTGCCGTAGAGTGCAAAAATAAAAACTTCCTTGGTCTTCGTAACTCTCTGGTGAGGTCGAGGACACTCGGCACTTGACAGAGGATACTCCGCAACTCCAGACATGCAAATCGGCCGTGTGAGTCTATCCAGGAATGAGATTTAATGTTCTCAGCGAGATTCCTCTGGACCAATGCCTTCCTATTTGTGAGCCGTTTCCTGAAAAATATTGCATCAGGTGTGTCCCTGCTCTTTTTATGGCCACTATGAGGACCCTTGACCTTTTAAGACCGTTCGAATTTCTCCGATTCCTTCTGTAGATGCCGTCGCCATCTAGAACGGCTGAGGCATCTTGGCAAGCTTTTGTTTAGCCTCCTTATTTCCATAGCGAAGTCCTTGAAAAACATTGCTTAGAACAGTTGGGTGGAGATAAATTGCACCAGCAAGGTCTGTTTGCAGAAAAATCACTGGTAGCTGCTATATGAAGTGTGTAGCTTTTAGCTTTTTATTTTTTAAATCTTCACTAAGAAAACAAACAAACTTGGATTAACAATCGCAGCTCACATGACCGTCACATTCTGGCCACACCTTCTATGTGTCCTGCGTCGCCATTGGTGGAGAGCTGGGCCTCACCCCTGCTCTGCCCACCTGCTTAATTTAGCAATTGCATGACTGCCAACAGGAGAGACGGCCGTCGGCCACCTCTGTCCACGTGCTCCAGCACCCAGACCACTCTGGTCCTAACCAGCCAGACTAGAGGAATGTGCCAGGACAGATCAACATGATGCATGCTACCTCATACAACCCCAATTCTTTTCACAGTGAGGGAAATGAGTTTATTTATAATGTCTTATTTTTCCCCCTGTACTTTGCAGGTGGGGGCCGTGTGTGTGGGTGAGGGGGGGGCGTGTGTTTCAGGAATGTGTCCTTGCCTAATACAAGGATGTGCCCTTCTGTAGTTGGACAGAACATATCTGGATCTAACAGTTTACAAGGCACATTACAGCAGTTTCTGAAGCATCATGCCCACTGCCTGTTGTTGGGAAACACTGCACGTGTCATATTTGCATGGGAGTTCTGGGATGGGCCGACCGGAAAGGCAACGAGGTAGTTTCACTGGAAGATCTGGAATCGCAGGGGTCTGACCAGGTAGAGCAGGTTTGCATGATGGTGCGGGCTTAGGCTCGGGGTTATCGGTTCAGTGTTTTTGTTTAGTAGTGTTGATAACAGTGGAGAAGTCGGATGTTGTACCCAAAATAAAGGATGAAATCCAAGTACATTACGGATTAGAGGGCTTCTAACTAGGGTTAACACATCATCAGTAGAACTCGAGTTAAAAAGGGGGGTCAAAATCAGTGTCTTGAGTTTTGACTCACTTAGGATGTTCTAATTCCAGTGGTGACTCTGCCATGTGTGTTGGAAACATCTACCCTTGTCTCAGCTGCCTGGGCTGAGTGCCTTCCGTGGTTGGTGTGTGGGGGTGTGGGAGGGATTTGGAGAGAATGACAGCCATAGGTTTAAGCACAGGACGGTGGTCACGGGCACTTGGAATAGCGTGACCATGTGATGTGCTAACGTTCTATTTGTGGGCCGGCGTTCTAAGTGGGCGTTTTCGCAGGGGTGTCTGAAGAATCGAGCACAGTGATAGGCCGGTCACATGCTCAATGCCTCTGCATGTGTGAGGCCAGATTGGCACGGTCCCTGTGAGTATACAGCATAACTGTACGGGTTGTGTGAATTTAGCTGTATGTTTCCATGATTTGTTTTTTATTTTTTATCCTCCTATGAGTGAGTAAGATTTACTACCACAGCATTTTGTAGTTGTTTTATTGGCAATAAGAACTCGCACACTCTGCTGCATGAAGCTTCCTTTCAGAAAAAGTTAACTACTCAGGCTTTTATGTATCGAGGATGGCTGTTGTACGCTTTGCCTGGTGCACGCCGTTCCTTTTCATGCCAGCTGGCCCGTGTTCTTTTATTTTTAAGTAAAGCTTGTAACTTCAACATCAGTAGAAACGATGGCAGAATTGTAACAAAATGATATGCCACGCATTGCCGGTAAGCTTGACCTACTTATCGACAGCTCGTTTGTGTTCACGAGACCTGCGCAGAATTTCTGTGCAGAATTATCATTATTAGTTTAATTCCTGCTGATTGGTAATCTGGTTTTAATGAAGCCCATTGTTTAAGGAATGATCCTCTTTGAATCTGGTTTGACCTGCAGCATAACATTTCTTGGTCCCATAATATCATGTAGTTTGAATGTGATTTAAAGTATATTGAGGCTGCAGTTAGCGGTGTGTGTGAATTGAGCTAAAATATCTAGCCCTTTTTGGGCTACCGGTAGTTGATTAAGACAGTTGTGGTTTTGTTGCGCGTGTGTTTGTGTGTATAGGACACGAGGA
Source organism: Petrocephalus sullivani (assembly GCA_026780845.1). NCBI lineage: Eukaryota > Metazoa > Chordata > Actinopteri > Osteoglossiformes > Mormyridae > Petrocephalus > Petrocephalus sullivani. Next base: position 15,947,394 of record JAODKM010000037.1, read on the forward strand.
AACATCCTCTTTCGTAATTCCCACTCAGTGTACCAGAGAGAAATCACAGGAATGCTAGGATGCTTTTCCTTTCTGGTGTCGCGGGTCAGACGTAGCACCTGGGAGCTATCCTGGACCTCTGAGAACACTGCTGCAAGCCTTCTGCCTCACATCAGAACTACATGCATTCTTCCAGATACAGTAAAAATTCCTGTATCCAGCTACGTCGGGCCTGAGGCATTGCCGGATAGTTGAATTTTCCGGATGGTTGAGTGTTACTATTGAAACACATTTTGTAATATTTACTTTAATGATTTTTTTTTACGCACACACATACACATGGTGAGAAAAGAATTAGGTTGATGTCAGATGAAGCTGGACATTTGATACAACACGAGAAATCACGAGGTAAACCATGATGGGATAAACGGATAGGATACTAGAGCCTGCCGCTCCGTAGGCGTGCGCACGACCGACATATTTACCGACACATTCACGCAATGGTTTTCTTCGTTATTTTTAGTATTTCTTAATCGAATACTGTTATTATTTAACGTGCTTTTTAAATATTTATGCTGACATTTTAGAATCATGCCGTTACTTGAATGTCGGTTAAGCTCTTACTGTAGCTGTCTGATTTTCCAGTCTTAAATTCAATGGATTATCCTCAATTTTCCATCCAGCTTTCTGAAAACAGTCATGCTTCACAGATTTCCCACTGGGAGGAAAACAATAACATGAGAATGGAGGACTTGTGTCGTACAATATAGCCCTTGTCCAACTGCTAGAAAATTGTGGCCATTTTTGGTCCTGTCGCTCGACTGGGCCACAGAATCGGCTGCTCAGTATCATTGCATAATTACCTCTTCCGTGGAAACGCCTTATCAGCTGTTGTTTGTACTGGTGCTGTCAGCAACCTTAACTTAAAAACTAGCTGGGCTGATTCTAGGATAAGAGGGGCCGTAATTCATACTGAGGGGGCAGCCTTATTATTAGCCAATGATATGTTTTGAATAGGTGAGTGACAGAGGAGGGGGCCAATCAGCTTTCAGCCGAGGCCTGTGGCCCCACCCCTCTATTTTCCCCTGAAAAACCCTGGGTTTACTATACCAAGTTTGTACACTTACAGGAGTAGCTAACTGCAGATTTTCTTACACTGGTAAAATCCATGTTTTGATGCCTTTGATTCCTGGCATTTTTGACGCATTCCGCCCCTTTTCATATACCCAGGTTTCTCCAACATCGTGACCTCTGACCTGACCGAGGGCCGCGCCATGGCTCTGGAGAAGCTGAAGAGGTTCGGGAAGCAGCTGCTGAGGGTGAAGGTGGTAAACGGCAGCGAGGACTCGCGCCTCTCGCGCTGCCTGAACACCTTCGACCTGGTGGCGCTGGGAGTGGGCAGCACGCTGGGCGCCGGCGTGTACGTGCTGGCCGGGGCGGTGGCGAGGGAGAACGCGGGGCCCGCCATCGTCCTGTCCTTCCTCATCGCCGCGCTGGCGTCCGTGCTCGCCGGCCTCTGCTACGCCGAGTTCGGCGCCCGGGTTCCCAAGACTGGTTCGGCGTACCTATACAGTTACGTGACGGTGGGCGAGCTCTGGGCCTTCGTCACGGGATGGAACCTCATCCTCTCCTACATCATCGGTGAGACAGGCTCCTCCTGCCAGCCACTCTGTCTGTCGGTAATGTAGCCCTGGGAGTCCACTGTATGAAAGATTTCTTATGTACATTGTATAGGGGAGACAATTTTGAATAATATTCATGTTAATTATACAAAATGTAGAAACAGTCACACAATGGATTATCAAAGTAGTTTTACTGGTTCGCTAGACATCTGTGATGTTTGGGGGAATGTAGGCTTTGCAGGAAGGTTGCCTTCTAACAACTGACCACCTTTAATTGTCCCTGATCTCCTGTACGTTTATATGTAAAACATTCTATAAACAAAGAGGAGTTTGTCTGGAACTCTTTACTCCGTAGGATGTCTGTTTTAGCTTTTCAATGTAAACATTTGTTCTTGGATGAAGTATTTGTGTACATTTGAAACCCCGCCCCCCTCACACACCCACCCACACACAACAACAGGGACGTCCAGTGTGGCGCGAGCCTGGAGCGCCACCTTCGACGAGCTCATCGGGAAGCACATCGAGGCCTTCTGCCGGTCGCACATGAGCATGCAGGCACCAGGCATCCTGGCTGAGTATCCAGACATGTTTGCTGTGCTCATCATCATCACGCTAACAGGTAACAGTGGCCCTACCTTGGGCCTGTATCATGGATCAAGATCCGTTGGTTAGCTCGATAACCTTATCAGATTTAAGATACCTCAGTTTAAATGGACTTCATCTTCGTTCAGTTACATTTAGCCCAGCCTACGTTCCTTAAATCCGACAAGCTAACCAACAAATCTCGCTTCACGATACAGGCCCCTCGTCGCCTGGGATTCCCCAACTGAAATGGAGGCATTGTATGGGGGGTTACACCTGTTACTTGAACGAAATGATTAATCTCTTAACCTATAGTTGGTAGGATCATCAAGACTTCCATCATCAATAGAAGCGTTTGGTTGATAGCTGAGTGTCAATTGTTTGGCTGGTCAGAAACAGGCCTAATGGTGCCTTCTGCCTGTGCCAGGCTTGCTGGCCTTTGGTGTCAAGGAGTCGGCTATGGTCAACAAGGTGTTCACCTGCATCAACGTGCTGGTTCTGCTCTTCGTGGTCATCTCGGGGCTGGTTAAGGGCACGCTTAAGAACTGGGACCTGGATCCCAGCAGCATCTTCAACAGCACAAACTCATCAAACATCAAGTGAGAGCCTCATTAATTACAGTGTATAGCCAGCCTGAACTGCTTAGCTACGTCTTAATTATGGAATTTAACCTTTTTTCCGGATACGTATTTGCTGTGTTGGAGAATTTTAGAATAGTATAGCATTTTAAATGCTTTTGTATATGAAGCAGTGTACATTTATGATTATTTTAAATTCAAGAAGTAATGTGAATGCTTGATCTAGAACCATTTGCTAATTTTAAGTATTACAACAGTTGTGAGCATTACACTGATGTAATTATACCTCCTCCCCTGCAGAGGGCAACCTTTAGCTGTCCTTTCATTGCCTCTAAAAAAAGTAGGTAACTGAGCCCTTTAATGGTGCATAGAAAATTCAGATTCCACCAGAAATCATGGGCAGTAGCATGAGGAAATCCAGAATTAAGCTAAATACTTAATAAAAAAAACTGTCCACTCATTTTCTTTCATAGGCACATAAAGGAGAACTAGCAGGCTGCCTCTGCAGGGCAGAAGTAGTAGTGCCTACTACCCCCTGTCATGGGCCTAACCTTATTAACAGCTAGTACCCCCCCATACTATTGTCAAAGCTGCTTACCCAGGCGAGGGCAGCAACGGCTATCTAATCCATCCATCCATCCATCCATTTTCTGTAACCACTTGTCCTATTCAGGGTCATGGGGAGGGTTTGGAGCCTACCAACCATTGCAGGGCACACCATTCACGCACATTTATGGGCAATTTGGCAACTCCAAATAACTGGAGGGAACCCCAGGACAACACGGGGAGAACACGCCAACTCTACACACATGGAGCCCTGGCCACGGTGCTAAGCGCTGCACCATCATGCCACCTGACAGCTAGCTAATCATCCCACATATCTGAGTCTGCAGTGAGTTCATGAGTGAATTTTGGTTGACATGGCCTCTATGCTCTGTAGAGGAAATCTGCCATGAGCACACAGGGCTTTAAAGGCATTACAAAGCACGTCATTCTAATAGAGTTTTTCTTTAACAAATGATTACCTCTTAGCCTTTAATCTTGTTCATTTTGCAAGGGAATGGAATTCATAAACCTGATTCCACATTCACTCTGGGTCTTGGTTCAGATCCTGGAGTGATGGTTTTGGGTTTTGAGTCATATCCTTCTGAGATCCAGGGAAACACATTTTTTTTTTAAAAATTGATTCAAATTTTGATCTGATAGGAAGAGGAAGTTAAGGTCACATATAATGTCATCTTAAAGTCCCGACTGTCCGATTTAAGGAAGAGCAGGGCTTAATGGGGTGCCATGAGAATAAACATAATGTCTTCTACAGAGGAAAAAAAATGAACTGCTGGATCTCAGGAGGATGTAGGTGATGGACGTTATTCAGCAAAAAAGTAGTGTTATTTGTTACTTACTATACTCCCATATTGTGATTTGCTTGACCTGTATATCATACTTGCGCTGACATGCTCAGCTGGGCAGCGTAGTTAAAGACACTCTTTCAGGCTAGGGCTTTGATGTTGCACCTAGTGCGTGCTACTGCTCCCTGGCCTGACATCTGAGCACCCCCCCATCTGTCTGCATAGCTCATCGGGGCCGCTGCTGTTGAGAGAGAGCCTCGGCGTCGGTGGTTTCATGCCCTTTGGTTTCACTGGCGTCTTGTCCGGTGCGGCCACTTGCTTCTACGCCTTCGTGGGCTTTGACTGCATCGCCACCACAGGTAAGATGGATTAGGGTGGGATGATGAGCTCACAATCAGAGGTGGGTAATTCAGGTCCAAAGAGTTAAAATCCAGACCAGGATTTTGTTTCAACCAACCAGTTGCATATTAAGAGTCTCAGTCACAGAGTGCAACTAGTTGGTTGAAACAAAATCCTGGTCTAGATTTTTACTCTTTAGACCTGGATTACCCTCCTCTGCTCATAACCCAGTGCGTAAGTAGTGTTTTTGCTTATCTTATGAGGGGGACTATTCTAGGATTTTTTTTTAGGTGGGAGGGCATAAGAGGGGCCATAATTCATACAAAGAGGCCAACCTTTTCATTAGCCAATGATATGTTTTAATTCGGTGAATGACAGGAGAGGGGCACTCTGAGGGCCAATGACATTTCAGATGAGGCCGCTGCCCTATGTCCTTGTCGAAGCAAGAGTCCCAGGTGACCCACGCATTGGTAATGAGTAACAAAACAGCTCCCAAAGAGGTGTTTTGCTTACTCTGTGGTTTATTTAAACCTAGAATGGCATCTGTGGTCAGTCTGTTTTCCCTGTCTTGATTATTCCACTTGAAAGAATATTCCTGAAGTTTTGATATATTTTTGTAATTGGGTCATTTTTAGATTTATTTTTATTTTTTTTTGCTTCGTCACTGTTCCTGCCCTGCCCTAGCATTTTATTGGTCTGCAACGCTCACACCCTCTCTAACAGGGCTCTATAAATAATGATACAGAGGAGGGACCCCCCTCCACCTGTAGCCAAAGAGGACTGTAAATCAGATGGGTATCTAACCCTCAGCAAATGCTCCCTCCCCTGTTCCTCTGCCAGGGTCTTGGTTCCTGACAGCACAATACTGCATGTCCAGAGCCTCTTACCACGGCCCCTCTTTCTCTTTGGGTTGTTAAAAGATCATGTGGCAAATGTTATTCTGGCAAAGGGATTTTAAATATGCAAGAAGAATGCCCAGGAGCACCTCAGATCTCTCGGGGGGCCTGTTCTGCAGACGTTGCCTGAAAGGTGCCATTTTTCCTGATAGCCGTTTGATTAATGGGTTTGCTATTTTAGGTTAGAAAGAGGTGCATTCTTGGAAAAAAGAATGTCCCGTTCCTGCCAGTGCTTAGTTTGGCAGATAGATTGGAGCCCCTGACTTAAAGAGATGGTGTCACTTCAGAGTAATGAGGAAAAACCAACTTCTGACAAAATAGCACAGGACACCATTTAATTGAATATGACTCCATGTGCGTCAAGCTGATGTTTGAAGTTAGCTATGCAATGGAACCAACGTGGCCTGCCATGACTCACACACGCTACAGTTACCTTATCTGACCACCGTCTGGACGGCGGTTTGCTCATATAAAAAGCATTATTGGTCTAACTGAAATAGCTGTCTTGAGGCTCCAATAGGTGACCTCGGCGTCTCAAATTCCAGGATCCAGGAGGCAGATAGCCATGAAACAAAGTACTGTACTGCAGATCCTGATATAGGTCAACTTTGGCCACTGTTTCCTGTCATGCTCCGAACTCCCTTACAGTGTGCCAGTACCACTTTCCCTTAATAGATCAAAATTTCCAAAAGTGTCTGGCAGTTGGCTTCCACTCCACACTAACATTTGGAGAAAAATATTTGCGTTAAATTTTTTAAATCTTTCAAATATTCGATGGCGACTAAAGGGTAAACTTCTACATGGTGGTTTCTAGAAGTGTTTGTAACATTTTCATGGGAAGACGTGTTGAGCTCAGGGTGCCCGAAATTGGAACGACCAAAAGGCTTTAGTCTTTAGTCTTTCGTAGTCTTTTGTATCCTTGATAGCTACTGGCAGCTAACACCTGTAGACTTATTGGGGAAATTGAGAGCTGCCTCTGAGCCACTGTGCGATAATTAGCATAATGCTAAGTTTTATTTTCAACTGCTGAAGCACCCCCAGCGTGCCTACTTCCAGCACAACTGGTTTCAAGTGAATGTGATATCATGAAAGCGAATATGTGAGTAAGTTTCATCTGAGTTATCGAATTATTATCGAATCCACCAAGGGCGTAGGTTTGGGTAGGGACATGTTCCTACCAGTATTGTGGGAGTACTTTGTGTGTTTAGAGGGGCGGGGGGTTCAGGGCTAATTTGGTTCCTACCAGTGTTGAAACCAAACCTCCATCCATCGAATGTCAGACTGCCCCCTGTTCCTCCCCCTAGGTGAGGAGGTGAAGAACCCGCAGAGGGCCATTCCTGTCGGCATCGTGGCCTCCCTCCTCATCTGCTTCGTGGCCTACTTTGGCGTCTCTGCCGCCCTTACTATGATGATGCCCTACTACTTACTGGACAAGAACAGCCCGCTGCCCGTGGCCTTCAAGTACGTGGGCTGGGAGGGGGCCACTTACGCGGTGGCGGTGGGCTCCCTCTGCGCCCTGTCCACCAGGTAGGCCCCGCCCCCCCGGAACCGGTGTCGTGCACCCATTGCCATGACGGCTTGTACACTCAGCCATGTGCACATATGTGCGTGAATACCAGTGCATGTGCCCTGTGTGTATTTGCAGTGGAACATTTGAGCCCGCTTACTAAAAATAAAAACAGAAAGTTGGCCGGGTGCAGTCAGCCACTAATCAAGGCTTGGCCTAATGTAACATTTATTCCTATGCCACGGTGAGGGAGGGTGGAGATAGCTACCAATCAAAGAACAAATGCGTGTATTTAAAATGCCATGTCTTCTGTTAATAGTCCTTTTATTTTATAGGCCTAAAAATCCAGTGGTGAAGAATAATTACGTTAAGAGTCATGTAAGCTAGTGCTTCGCATCTTACCCTTCAGGTCAAGACAAATCAGTGTTATCTCTCACTAAATCTCTACATAAGAATTAGTGAGTACTATGGCCTTCTCAGCTTTGTTGATCAGCTGCCTTTCTTTAACTACTTCCATTGCTTAGTACCTGCTTTTGTCCGATGAGACATAAACAGCTGAATTTCTGAAGCAATTTTAATCGTTGCTCAAGTCATCCAGGTTAAGTGCCGTAGACACGGTAGGATACAATGGCAGGGGACTCTCCTGGGCGCTGAACTGGCAACCTTCTGGCCATTCAGTTCGGTTCTAACCACCGTGCTGCATTTCGGTGTTAATCTTTGTCTGTTCACTAGACCTGTTATCTATCTGACTGGTGTAATGGATCAAGCTGGGTTTGGGGACCTTGTCTGTTGCCCGGGCTGTTGCTTGAGGAGTGGTGGGTGTCGTTTGGGGGTGTCTATGGGGGCCCTCTCTTGCTCAACAGGTGGGGTTTCTGTCGTAGGGGTTGGCGTGCTGATGTCACTCCTCCTTCATTAATTTGCACGGCATGGCCTATTCTCTTTTGTCCCCTCCTCCCCCCACTTACCCCTCCCCCAACCCCCCACCGCTAGCCTACTCGGTTCCATGTTCCCCATGCCCCGGGTCATCTGGGCCATGGCAAAGGATGGCCTACTCTTCAGATTTCTGGCTGAAATCAACCCGAGAACCAAAACTCCTTTAACCGCTACATTAACATCGGGCTTTGTGGCAGGTGAGACTGGCCATTCCATTTTTTTTGCTTTAATACCACTAACAGGCTGGCTTTACCCGTCGGGCCTGCTTAAGGCATGCGCTCTCGACGTCTCGGCACCTGCTGGGAGCGCACCTGGCGACTGGGGCGACGCGCCGGGCATCAGGGACGCCGTCGGGTCAGGGATCAGTTCTCGGCAGACTCTGCTGCCATTGTCCGCCTCCCGTGTTTGACTCGGTCCGTCTCCGTGGTTACGGATGGGTACGGATGTGGGTATGATCATGTCTTAGACCAAGCAACACTGGTCCACATAGTTTTTTCTATTCCTTGTCTTAAATCTGCACTCCTCACCCTCCTTCCTCCCCACCCTTACTGCCTAGTCTCCTGGGCTCCATGTTCCCCCTCCCACGCATTATCTTTGCCATGGCCCGCGATGGTCTGCTCTTCTCTTTTCTGGCACGGGTGAGCGAGCGGAAGACCCCCATCATCTCCACCATGGCAGCGGGGGTCATGTCCGGTAAGCCCAGCGGCAAGCAGCGATGAAGGGGCCTTTAGCTCTGCTGCCGCTCCAGGGACCTGGCTTAGCAAGGCCTTTGCTTTTGTTTCGTTTTGTTTTCTTTCCGTTGTTGTTGGTCTGACCGGGCAAATTAAATATCTGTCCAGGTCCACCTCTTTTGGTGCTGGCTGTAGGAAGCAGGCTCTGATGGAGTCTTAGCTACTCGGAGTGATGCCTGTGTCGAGTGATGTCTGAGCGTTGAAGGCCGTTCGCTCTGGACAGTGAAGCCTAAAGTTTTCAGATGAATGGAAACTACACTCCCCCTGTTGAGTTCAGCAGGGGGCATCTACTTTTCCTCATCACCAGGAAGGCCTCTGCCTTCAAAGGACCTTGATGAGAGTCGGGGTTTTCTGATACCTTGTCTGGAGGAAATACATCCCATAGAGCAGTGCTTCTCAACCCAGTCTTCTGAGACCCCCAGACAGTCCACATTTTTGCTCTCTCCCAGCACACCTGAACCACACAATTAAGAACACCCATTACCAGGAACTGGTCTGTTAGGAGCTGGGAGGGAGCAAAAAGTGTGGACTGTCTGGTGGTCTCTGAGGGACTGGGTTAAAAGCTGGGATTTGTTTGAATAAAGAAGTTCAGGATGATAATAGCTAATTATATACCTGCGCTTGGTAAACTGTCGATACACAGTATATAACCTGGTCTTTTTATAACCTACCACCCACAATTTAGAAGCAGCAATAAGTAACCAGCATCAGTGTTAACGTGCGATTGTCTGCCTGGGTTGTTGCTTGTGTGTTCATAGCTAACTTTCAGGTGGGAACGAGAGGCTCACCTATGACATTATATTTTGTAGATGAAATGCCTAGTCAGATAAGACCTGTGATATGTTTTTTGTTTTTAGTGTTTACCAAAATGTAGGTAAACGTTGCTCTTCTGATGCACATTAAAGGGAGTAATAATAATAATAATTTAAGTATTTGTGATAGTAAACTTTTCAAAGATACCTGTATGGTTTTTTATGTGAGGTTGTGTGTGATTGTGTAGCTCTTTGGAGGGTGGCTCCGTCCCACTTATTAAAAGTCCGCCGCCCTGCTTCTTACAGCGGTGATGGCCTTCCTGTTTGATCTCAAGGACCTGGTAGACCTTATGTCTATTGGCACGCTGTTGGCGTATACCCTGGTTGCAGCCTGTGTCCTTGTCCTCAGGTAAGATTTGGAACATGATATTCATATCCACCAAAACTGGTGGGGGGGGGATTTTTCATTTTATTCTGAGGCTAGAACTTCCTACCCTTAAAACATCGACGCATGAAACAGATTTTTTCATGTTAGAATATTAATATGCTTGGAATGCAGCCTTTTAGCTAGAGCAGTCTTTCTCAGCCCAGTCCTCAGGGATGCCCCAGACAGTCTACATTCTTGCTCCCTCCCAGCTCCCAGCCAATCAAGAACCCCAAATACCTGCTCACAGGTGTGTTGGGAGTTGGGGGGGAAGAAAATTGTGGACTGTGTGCAAGTCTCAAAGGACTGGGTTGAGAAACGCCGACCTAGTGTCAACTTACATCATCCATATTAGTTCTCTAGTTGGTATATTTAAGTGAAGCTTGTACAGTCACCGCCCCCCCCCCGGCCCGTAACCCGCAGCCACATACTCTGCTGTCCAGGTACCAGCCAGAACAGCCCAACCAGCTGTACCAGATGGGTATTACGCAGGACGAGATTGAGCTCAGCGAGTCCATCGGCGCCCCCAGCATGGGCATCCTGCCTGGGGTGGAGGAACGCTTCAGCGTGAGGAACCTCCTCTTTCCAGAGAAGCCAGAGCCTTCCTACCTGTCCGGATTCGCGGTCAACATCAGTGCCAGCGCGTTAGGTGCGGCAAGTGTTCCTGCTCGGCGCCAGTCTTTCTACTGACGAGTCACATGCATGAAGATGTCTTGGACACCATCTCAGGTACTTGGTTATTAATGTGATTCATTACTCTCCGCTCCGCCCCAGGGTCCCTAATCCTCGTGTTCAGCGTGTTGGCCGTTCAGGAGGGCCTGGCCCTCTGGAAAGTGGCTGCCCTGGGTGTGCTGACTGTGGCATGCCTGGGCCTCACCCTGCTGATATGGAGGCAACCGGAGAGCAAGACAAAGCTGTCGTTTAAGGTCAGTATTCAAGGGCAATTCAAGGATTTTTTAAGGCAGGGGGCATAAGAGGGGCCAACTCTATTAGCCAATGATATGCTTTGAAATGGTGATTGATAGGGGGGAGGGGACATGTTGAGAGCCAATCAGCTTCCAGCTGGGGCCAGTGTCCCTGTGGCCTCGCCCCTGTATACGTCCTTGTCAGTATTGGAGATACATTATCACGCAGGTGTCCAGAATGGAGATATGTAAACCCAAGTGGGGCCCAAATTTTTTTTTTTTGTTTTTTTTTTTTTACTTAAGGGCCTTGGATCTGTTCCTCCCTAACAACTGCTCCAGAACTCTCTCCCCTTGTTTATGCTGAGCTGGCTTTTTTGTATTTATCACACTGATACCTACAGAGGTGCCGTAACAATTTCATACTTTGTGAACATATTGAGGGAGCGACTGCAGTCACACATCTGTCGCCATCATTTTTCTTTTGCCCTGGGCTTTGCACTCGTCAGCTCCTAGCTTAGCGTACAGCCCCGGCCAAACTGTATATCATTCGGATGCATGTTTCAAAGTCGCTTCTCGGCTTCTTCGTTCGAGTGGCTGAAGCGGAGGGGCCTCGAGATGCCCCTTGCCATCTGCTCTCCACAAGGTCACCCACTGATAACTCCTGGCCTTCACTGGCTCTTTGTTGGCAAATATGAAACAGAAGCAGGTCGCCTTATCACTGTGGGATTGGATGGCCTCAGTCCCCCTCCCTAAAAACCATAGTACTGTGACATTACCAAAAGTGTCCTTTTATTGGTAAGAGGCAGGACTTCCAAAGGTTAAAGTCACTTACAAGGGTAGAGTGTGGCATTGCTTTTTGGAGGTAGCTGGTCTGCTTCTGTAATAGAATGCTTTCTTCCCCCCCCCCCCCCACCCCACAGGTACCCCTGCTCCCGTTTATCCCAGTTATCAGCATGTTTGTCAACGTGTACCTGATGATGCAGCTGGGCCGGGGAACCTGGATCCGCTTTGCCATTTGGATGGCCATAGGTAGGCTCCAGCGGCTAATCCTCATATCGCCATCCCAGCATTCCGTAATGCTCCGCCCCGAGTCCCAAAGGGCTTTCTCCGTTTGTGTTGATTTGCATTGGTTATACCTTTAACCCAAACTAGCCACCTTACAGAGTTTGCGGCCACAGCCCGTCAGTAAGATGTACATTGTCGTAAATTCCTGGTTATTTCTATTTACGTCTATGTGATTCCCTGTGGATTGGGGGAGCCATTTCTCAGCAGTGTTTATTGTCCATGTGTCCTCAGGCCTCGTTATCTACTTTGGTTATGGGATCTGGCATAGCACAGAGGGTACGCTTGCCCGCTGCAGCACTGAGGGCGACCTCGAAGGCTACAAGCCCACCTGCACTACTGAGGACCCCCTGCCTCCCGAAAAAGAGGCCTTTCTCTCTAATGGGCTCGACGCCAGGGGTGAGGAAGACGGGGACCTCTAAGGATCTGTGGGGGTACCAGTAGGCCCCCAATTTTTATGTGTGACCTGTTTTTAAGTCGGCAATGATACTTGAAAGAAATATTTTTATGTCCAGCAAATCAAAGGCTAAAGGTCAGACTGGCCCAGCAAACCCTTCTTCCGGTTGATGAGAAACCAAAAATCGAAGACTAAATGCTTCATTGTTCTTTGTTGCACAGGGGGACGGGCATTTTGCAGTAACAAAAAAATAGAACGAAACAGAACTGTGAAATCGTTTCCCGACTCAACTAAACGTCTCTCTTGTAGATAACGATCTACACAAATTTGCTGTTTTTGTTTTGTAGCTGTTTATTGGTTTCTGCTTTTTGATCGTTTTGGGTTAAGGCATGTTTTCCCAGAATTCTGTGCTGCAGTGTTGTGGCACCTATGTCAAAGAGGTACGCCTCTTAATCTAGGAAGGGGTCACATGATGCAAGAATCCTCTAAGTCGCCGAGATCCAAACATATTGCCGTAGCTTGTTTTTGGGGGTAAATCCCGATGCCAAAAGCTCATAGAACCCATATGTTTTGCAGGCTTTCCTGCCACAGTTTACAGTCTTGTGCCAAGGACTTTTCTAGACCATGTTTCAGATGAGAGACACCCTCTCGCTCAGTCTAAGTCATGATTCGAGTACTGAGAAACTTCAGCTCACGATGCTCAACGCACTTTCGGGTTGTCATGTCGAGTTTAACCGGACCAGGGATTGTACCGCCATAAACTTCGGAAATAAAATGCTAAACCATTAACTCTATTGAAAGTGGTAAATTAGACTTTCCGTGCAGAAGTCGTCAGTTACTTTAACTTCTATTATACAAGGGCTAGATTTTGTAAGGAGAGGACAGAGCTGTGCAGTCCTGGGTAGAATGTTTGCTACTAGTTCAGTAAAAAATGTAGTCTAACATGCAGTTTCTTACTAGCCAGCGAGCTAGTCTTCAGTATTTGTACTCACCCCACAGGTGAGTGGGTGAGCTTAATTTTCAGCCCTGATTTGTTCATTGATTTGAATATGTGCATTGTGATTGATGCTAGCCTTACCGGACAACAGCTAGAAAAAGACCGCACTGGCCAAAGACTAGTTAGCTAACCGGTGTGATGTTATGTTCTGGGAACACAGTGCTGGCTATTGTGTCTCAGTCAACCTGATTTTTTAAATTTTATTAAAGTTAAAACTTTTGCCCTTCCTCCACTACTGCTGTTTTTGTTTTTGAACTAACAAAGTTCCATTTGTTTCGCAAAAGGCCTCTGACGCAAATGTTTCTGCCCGATCCGCCATTGTAGAATGTGCGTCAGTCCGCTGATTGTTATAAACAATTGCTCAATATGTATGAATGAAACAAAATCTTCGGTGTCCAACAGGTTGCCTTACTCTAAAAAATGTAACAAATGCAGTTCTGCACCGCGGCTTGTCCTGGTCTCAGTCACAGAGAACAAAAGTACTTGTGTCGTGCTAAAATAGATACGTTTTCAGTACTTGTGAATACTATAGTTGTAGAGAGTTAAACAGTGTAATACAAACTTTTTTTGTACATAAGTAGTGAATTCTGTACATTAGTAAATTATTTGCTAAATTGTCATATATTTGAAGAACGTAGAACATCAGTGCTTTGTATTTTGGGAGTGAATTTCGTGGTGAAGAAATTGTGTGTGTGTGGTTTTTTTTTATCTAGCTTTTTAACAGTCAGCCGGGTGTTTTGTGATGTTTTTGCTTTGTGTGCTTTGGTGTTTTTTATTTTTTTTTCTTTCTTGGAATAAACAATTGCCACATCATGCTGCTTGTTACGTTAAGATAACCAGTTAGCCGTAGACAGAATATTCCATTTTGTCATTGTGTCGTAGCTTCAAATCGTAACACAGAAACCACCCCAGTCCTCGGGGAACGTGGACTTGGAACAGAGAATACCAGGTACAGGCGCGCTGGGAGTTGAGCGGAAGCAAATACTTGGACTGTCCTGTGTTCCCCGAGGACTGGATTGGAAAACAGTGGTCTAGAATAGTGTTTCTCATCCTCGGGGACCTCCAGACGGTCCAGGTTTTTGCTCCCTCTAACTCCCTGCCAGATAGTCCCTGGGAGAGGGCAAAAACATGGACTGTCTAGGGGTCACTGAGGACCGGGCTGATAAACACTGGCCTAGAAAGCTTTAAATGACATCTTGCTGTGGGACAGATTACACTCCTACATGTGCCTTGATATTTCTGTCCATAATGCTGCCATTGTTACCACCACACCAGCCTTCTAGTAATCTTTTTCTCGTCCCTTTTCTGCCTGAGCGTAATTTATCCTGAAAATGGGTACTTCATTAGCAAAATAAAAATTAATGCTGTTTCACTGTAAAACAGCAGTTGCCTAGTAGTCTGATAATATCTAAAATATGAAAATGTGTTCAGAAGAAACCATCACAAACTTGAATAGAATATGCAAGTGTCACACAAACAACGGGTCAGAACCAAACACACGACTCTGCTGCTGGGAGGTGAGCGCCCCCCACTGGAGTATATATATATATATATATATACACGACAGTTTTCTTTCTGTATATAAGGGCAGCTATGGTGTGGCACAGGGAGTGTGTATCACTGTATTTATATGTTTTTCTTTTTTTTTTTCCAATCTTCCACTCTATTTGTCATCTCTTCTGGATATATATGGCTGTGATGGTGTCCATCTCCTGGACTATTTCCAATGCGTTCTTCCTCTGTGAATATTTCCTTCCACTTGTTATAATATGTCTATACGCACTGTAAAATATCTCTGAAGTGTTTTTCCTCTCAGTTGCTGCTGCTGTAAATAAATCCAAGCATTTTAGCAGGCCTATGTGTATTTTGTAAGGTTTTGAGCGTTTCTCTCGCACCCGTGCCTGTACCTTGCTATGTATCAAATAAGGAAGGCATTCACCGACTGAATATTGAAGCCATTTTTGCTTTGGAAGTCATCCAAACGTATATCCCGATCAGCAGAGGCAGACAGTTCAAGTTCAGAAAGTAAAAATCAGATTTTGTTTCAACCGACCAGTTGAGTATAAAGAGTCACATTTACAGAGTACTCAGCTGGTTGGAGTACTCAAATATTACTGAGTATTCAAGAGTACTTAACTCATGGGCTGGAGCCACAAGGCTGTGCTACTCTCTGGACAGGATGCCAGACCCTCACAGGGAACATTGGTGCCCACCCAAAGGGCAATTTAGAGATGCCAATTGGCTTAACTGTAAGGGGAAACTCGAGTCCCCCGATGACTTCTCTCATAACATGGAGTGAAATTTACACAATCACAGCAGGGTTTGGATTTAAACCCCTAACCCTGGTACTGAGAAGCAGCCATGATACCAAATGAGCCGCCAAAATTCTGTTCTTGTTTACTCACGGGATATTGTTTTGTTTTTAACACCATTCATTCATTTAGAGGGAAAGAAATTCAGTGAACAAATATGTTAGATGCAGCATTACTCCAGCTTCACAGCCTCTGCCAAAGCACCCCCCCCAAAAAAACACAGGTGAGGCGAATCAAAGTGACCATTGCCAATTAATTACCAATAAAAAATTACATAGCACGTTGAAGCTTCAAAGAGCAAAGGTGGTGTAAATTGGAGAAGGGAGATATCCCAGAGCAGCGGTGGAATGTGTCAGTAAACTAATAGCTATCAAATATCAGCGTGGCATTTATCTAAAAATAACACTGACCCCCACCCCGAACGGTTTCTTCGTATTATCGCCTTCGCGCTTACCTGTGCTGCTACCAGCAGGGGGCGCGCTTACTTTTCAGAAATGAAGTCGCATTAATGGGAGAGAGGAGGGGGGTCTAACGGTGGGGGCAAAGGAGGAAAAAAAAAAGCTGTTACCTGCATTGTATCATGGGTCCCACTCCCCGCAGCCGCTCTCTCTCCCCGCGATCTCAGCGCTCCGCAGAAGCGAATCGCCGGTGGCCGATCTGGCAGAGACGCACGCACCGGGCCAGCGGGTAAGTGCGCACGGGGGGATGCGAGCGCTGCCGCGGCGTCCGGGGCTCTGTGTCGGCAGGCATGGGGCTCCGATCCGGCTCACACGTGAGTGCACCTGCTCGCACTTTGCGAGGCGAGGTCGCTTTCCATCTCCGGGCGATGACGGCGTCCCGGTTTCACGCGTGTCCCCCGCACCCCAATTAAAAATGACAGCTCCCCGTAATAACAGCTGCCGCGGTAATATCGCGGTTAGAGGCTGGATGCACGGTTTCCCACGTCGCTGAGGGTTTTAATTCGCTTGTTGATTTAATAGACTCGGGGTTGTCTCGCATGGATTGCCGATATGCGGCCGTTGCGTTAATTTGTTCTCTTGTTGTTATTGCTGTTGGGTTTATTTATGTAAATAATTGTAACCTAACTCGGCTTTGACTGCATGAGTGAGCATGGGTGCCGAGGTTAGTCTCCATAAACATTGGCCAAGTCTGTTTTCCTCTGTTTTTGCTAGTGTCGGTGCAAACGGGGCCAGTAGGGGCTTGAATCCTTTGCTGGACCACTGGAACAGCTTATAATTGGCAGGTTGGATAAAGTCCAGTCCCTCTGCCCTTAATGCGTTTCCCGTATTTTTTGATGCCACTGACCCGTTTCCTCTATTCCTCCCTCATCATGTTGTGAGAGGGACCGATATGCCGTGAGAATCCCGCTTTCCATCTTGATCGCAGATGATACTTCCCCTGAAAAGCAGCCTCCACTGTTTTTGGTCGGTTTGCTGGAGCTCAGCTGTCCCGTTTATGGGCACGACCCCAGGCAATAACCCGGTTGGTTTTAAAACAATTAGTCTTTTTTTCTGAAAATTAACCCCCCCATTACAGGGTGTCTGGAAATCAGTTCTGTTTTATTGCTATAATAATGCGTTGATGTTTGGTCTGGAATTTAATTTGAATTATTTGTATTTTTTCCTGACAGACTGTAACTCAAATGAAAAACAATTGTTTTTCATGTCTTTGTGATGTTTGATTACACAAAACTAAAGTGTTGGATACAGTTACACCTACCGGAAGCCTGGCCAGTGTAGCTGTGCTGTGTCCTTGACAGCTGTGTGCTTTTTTAATGTACCATCTGCCTCTTTCATGTGCTGGACAAAAGCATCTTCCAAATGAATAGATGTAATTGTTAAGTTCTAAAGGAAATACTATTTACTTTTGCTTTGCGGTGGGATTAAGAATCGTGTATGGCTTTTAAAGGGAGCCTGTCGGAATTCTTTACAAAGGTCAGCGAGAGGGAGCATGTTTGAGGTATCTTGCTTTACCTGTTTCTCCGCCCAGGAAGTTGTGGGAGATCAGTTTGGGCTGTCCCTCGTGCACCTTTGACGAGATCAAACCCATCATGCACATCTGCTTCTGGACCTGATCTTCCAAAGACTAGGTTACCCACCTGCTCTTGTAGACCTGAGAACCCCATTACCACCACCACCTCCATCAGAGGACGGATGATAGACTCAAGAAAGCTCAGTTTAATCTGTTATCCTGCACAGTAGGAAGTACTCAGAGTTTCTCTGAATCTCTGTGGCAGGTTCTGTGCACGAGAGTTAAGTGGCGTGTCTGTATGTGTTAATACCCCCTTGCCTGGACAAGAAGGTAAAAATTAAAAATTGGCCCAGGTTAGATTTAATCAGTCAGAGTGTTTTATTTGATACCAAATAGATACAAAAAAAAGTCAGGTCATAATCTTTTTTGAGAGATGTCTGTTGGGGTAGCCCCTGACCCAATGAGTGCGGACCTCGTTTCTCAGCAGTTATTTTTGTAGCTAGTGCAGTGGCCTTTCTTATAGATCTCTATAAAACTGAGGGTGGAATTGGCTGATATTTTTGGTCGAACTGCTGAAATATTTACTTTTTTTTTTTTCTTTAAATTTTTCTATTTATGTATGGCTGACCAAAAGTCAGGTTGACAAAAAAAAGAGAATGAAAACCCTTTTTCGTGAGAAATTATTTTGGATATTTCTGGACAGAGAAATAAGTCAAATTTGAAGAGTTTTAGGCCAATTTTTACTCTCCTCTCACCTGCCAGTACCTGCTCCGAGTGATAAGCCCTGCAGCCCTGCTGTACACACTCAGCAGCTCTGCGTACGCGCTCGTGCATTCCCGCACTCCGCACCTGCTGTGTCCATAGCGTGGTGTGGCAGAGGGGAGAGGACGCCCTTTTCGCCCTGTGACGTTTCCTGAACGTCCCCGCCCCCCCCCCCCCCCCCCCCCCCCCCCCCTCGGCCCCCGCCCCTCCTCGCTCGGGGTTGGCGTGTC
>JAODKM010000037.1:15993141-16018077 GCA_026780845.1 Petrocephalus sullivani
CCACCATTAAATTCATGTGCTTCTCCTTTGCAGACATTGCTTCCCAGCCCACCCGGTTCCTCTACTCTTAGCGTGAAGTTTCAGGTTCTTGGTTTGCATTAAATAATTCAACTGTAATAGCAGCATTATTCTAAACTTACGACCTCTCAATTTCCAATGCAGATTAATATACTGGAGGTACTTACTTAAGATGCGTAACCAAGCCAGCGGCGAGTAAAAATCAAAGCATAGTTTCGTTAATATTTAGGGAAATTAGAGTTAGCTGCTGTGTGGTTCAGGCTTTTTTTTTGTCTTACATGGTGGGATGAGAGTACAAACAAGCAGTGGGTATCACGTGAGAATCAGCCTGGGGTGGCTAATGTTTAAATTTGGGGTGTGTAATAGGGGTCCTAAGGTTAGATGCTGGTGAGGCGGTGTCCTGGGCCTACTGCAAACTGGCCTACGGCCCTGTTCAAATATACAAATAGCATTTTGCAGGGGGACTGAAATCAGTCTGGTATCGCCATAGCTTCCCTAGTGTCTAAAACGGCGCAGGCTTCTGCTCTGTAGAGGTCTTGCTGGTCCGATTGCTGCCCTTCATTCAAGGACACTGGCTTTGCAGAGGTACCTTCCCTAATTAGTGGCTTCCAGTCACGGTCGATTAGGGACAGAGCACGGCTCCGGCTGTCCACCATCTTGGTGCTGAATTCTGTCCGGCGGTTGCTGTCCCTGGTGCTGTGACTTGTGAAGCCAATCCCCACCGTTAGTGACCTTAAGATGGCCACACACTTTAAACGAAACCAACAGAATCTACATCGCATAACCGGTGATCATTGTTCTGGTGCACCGCCTCTGCAGGGTCCCCGAGGTGACCTTTTTCCCCTTTTGTTCTGATCCCACCCACTGTCCCTGATTGGCTGACACAAATGTGATGCCACCAGGTTGGATGCGTTTCCCAGCATGCTTTGTGTCACACCGCCCCCATCTTTAAATAGTGTAAGTTAATGTGTATTTGTGTATTTATATTAATAGTCAATGTCATAACCATGTAATGTTGCCATGGAATGTGTGTGTTTCACTAGCATGAAACTGTGAGTGCCATGTAAATTGCTGCCTTCCCCATCTGTATTGCTGCTAGCATTAAACCAATAATGGCTGTCAATAAAGATAGCAACTTACATTTTAAAAGAAAACATTCCTTGCCCAATGGGGTTTTAGCATGACATGGAACGGGCAAGGTGGCGGTGACATTTCTAAGTTGGTGGCATGTTTTTTTTGCCATTGTTTTCTATTCCCTTCGGAAGTTGTGTGAAGTGTGCAGCTACTTTTAGAGACATGGAGATTCACGTATGATTACAAGACTTAATGTTTAGAGTGATTTGAGAACTCTCGTGTGAGCTGTTTGCACTGCTAAAATTTTCCAATGATGCTTTGAGGGGACACAAGTAACTTGTTTACTCAGTTACTACTCAAGAATATCGTTCCTGCATGAAATGCTTCAATTACCACGATTACTGATGAACGAACAATGGAATCAATGAACGAACAATGGAATCAATGCGTAACGACACTGGTTATTTAATACTTGAAAAAAGCATTATTTATGCCCCCTCAAGTATAGTGTTATCAATATAACTATAATTTCCTGTATTTGTTCACATGTTTTTCCTCCTTTGTCACAGGTTATCCAGAAGAGCTTGTTGTCTCCAAGGGAAACCTCAACCTGAACCTTTTTCTCCTGCCTCTTTTGGCGTCATACGTAAATAGGCATTACAATTGCGGCATTGATCAAACGGTCAATCAACCATGTGAAAATAGACAATACGCTCATTCTACAAAGCACTAAAGACTTGAAAAGTGCAGAAACCTGGGGAAAGGGCATGTGAAGCAATTTCTGTTAATGGCTCAACAACCGATCACCATCTCCTGAAAGCATCACTGGACGTTATGAGTTTACAGGGCAATCTCAGTTACCCCTTCACCCCTGAACCTCAGGACAATGAAGGCGGAGAGACCAAAAATAACAACAAGCCAGCATGTATTGTAACCCAGGGTGATGCCAACGCCAACGCCATCCAGGTGGAGGTTACGGGCAATGTGGGCTCTCTACCTCCGCTGGAGTCTCAGAGTGACGGGCAGGACAAGCTTGGCAGCTGGGAAATGGAGTCTCCGGTTGATGACCCCGACCTGGAAGAATTTGAGCTCCTAGAAAGCCAGGAACTTGAGGCCTTCTTGGAAGTAGAGAAGGAACATCATGAGGAAGCAGTTGAGGTTATGCCAGTAAGTGAACCACTTTCTGGCCAAGTCATTGCAGAGCGTAACTCTGCTACTGCTAAAACGATGACTGAGGGTCAGAATGATGCACACGAAGCAACCTCAGGTGGAGGAAGGTCAACCTTGCACTTCCATTCAGGGAATGATGCTTTGGTATCTCGTCTCTCTGCTTCCATCTCTAAGGAAAGCACCGAACAGGCACTTGCCGCAGGCTCCCAGGTTACTTCAGTTAAGCCGAATTGGGCCACACAACCCATACGCACTACCTCAGCCAAAATCGGAAACTTGCAGCGACCAAGTAAGTCTATCATCTTCTGCGGAATGAGCATGGTGCAGTCCAGCAACATCAATCTTAACAGGAACTCCTCTACTCTGTCTCAGGAACCTTTCCAGGATGCACCACTGGAACAAACAAGCCATGTGTTTAAAGGTCCAGCTGAACAATACTCTGGAGAACTTATCAATGGTGTGGGCAAATGTTACCAGAAAGCTATGGATACAAAAGAGAGAATGCACTTACAACACCGGAACACCCAAAAAAGAGCAGACGGTGAACAAAATGAGTGTAAGATGATATACAAGCCAGGAAATGTAGTGTCCTCAGACCCAACACCCAATGAATGGGTACAACTCCGCAGTCAGCAGTTACTAAACCGCGCATCCTGCACTGAAACCAGCAAGGGACTGTTTGCAGGTCGTCCTGTTGTGGAAAGTCAATCCTTGCACCTAAATTCTCAGTTTCTAGAAAGATCTATTCACAAGGCAGATGAAACAGTTGCTCAGAAACCAGAGCAAAATGCTAATCACCGAGGCTTATCCTGTCACACAGAGCCTAAAGGTGTTCAGAAACAGCACTCAGGAGATCATGAGCAGAGAGCGAGCCCATCCAGCCTGGAGAAGACGAGACCGAATCAGAGGTCTTGTGACAGCCCCACGTCGGCAATGAGCAATTCAACACCCAAGGCTATAGGGTCACCAAAGAAGAGACTCCTATCATCTCCTAGCAAAGGTGCCGGTTCTCGTATCTCCCATCCAGATCCGGAAAATGATCAACATGTGCTCATAAGTGGGCTGAGAGCCCCATCCAAAGTGTGTGTCAGCAGCGGCATTCCAAAACCTATCCTTCATCATGCATCTAGGATCATGGAGAAAACTGAGCCAGAGAACAGTAATGAGAGGTCCCCCCCTCCCAAGCCCAAAAACGTTCGTCCCAAGATCATCACGTACATACGCAAAAGCCCTCAGGTCAAACCACATGGGTTGGAAGCACCATATGAAGTCTCCACTCTCCCCACAAGGCTCTCTCCTTACAGCAGCCCCCCACCTACCAAGGATTTGAAAGCATCTGTAGAGCCTAGTACCTCACCAGTGCTCAGTGCATCCAACCTGCTATATGACAAGTATCGACAGGAGATGCAGAAAGCACGCCTTTTTTCTACAGGACTTATGGTGTCTGGAATCAGACCTCCAAGCCATAACATCCACCCCAAGCTGATGGGGAAACCTGAGGGCATTTGTGGAGACCTGCCTGAGGTGAGATTGGGCAAGGGAGCGGTTTGTGAAGCTATCATGCGGCTTGCTTTAAATGCAAAGTTGTGAGGTGTAAGGACTCTCTCCTTCTCTGGCGTCTTCCAGTTGGTATAGTAACCCATAGAGACCCTGGCGTGTGGCCAAGCTCCTTCACGATGTGATGCTGATCATTTCTAACAAATTCCAGCTCTCTGCAGAAGATTCTGATGCTGAAGGTTGACTGTTGTGTTGTGATCGTGCTAGCTAAGATAATAACTATAAAAAATGATAAGATATTGTTTCAGGGATTCCAAAGCTGCAGGATCTTAAGTCATCTTAAGTCATTATATATAGGAATGTGCATTTTTCTATTACAGGTCGGCAGAATTGAGGTCAGCCACGGGGTTGCCAAACACGAGGACGTCGCAGCCTCTCAGTTCAGCTGCCATGAGGCTGCAGGTATATTCCGTGCACCGAGGGCCCTGAGGCCTCAGCTGGGCCTTGGAGCTGTCAACAGGATCCCGTCCATGAAGAACCGGATGCTCCTGGCTGGTCAGAAGACTGCTTTGGTGGTGAGCCAGCCAGTGCAGGCAGTCACCCCAATTTCTCACGCTTACCAGGACCCAGCAGGTGAGAATATCACACTCGTTTGCAGCACTCATTCGTAACGTTTTTAAATCCAGATTCGGTAAATAAAAAATGATTGGCCCGTTCCCTTTGTGCTCTCATGAAAGCAGTTTTTTTTCCCCAGTCATTTAAGTGCCCGTGTGGTTCAGAGAAATGCTTCTCTCTGAGGAGCTAATCAGAATCTAGTCTTCAAAATAAATTTTGGGTTTATCAGATACCGAGGCTTCAAGCAATTCTCTGGAGGATTTTCCCTGCTCCAGAAATGTAAGATTTCAGAGAGGGTGGAAAAACATGCCGAGAGAGGATGATGCATCCCGGCAGCTGAGGGCCCAATGTGCTCTTCTGTAATTGAATAGATAAACCCTGCAGAGCCTGGCACCTCGTTAGGTGCCCGTCAGGTGCCCGTGCGCCATCAATCTCCCAACCCGAAAACAAACCACAGATCGTGCAACTATAAATCATGGAGAGGAACCTTCATGTCTCTTTCATGACTGATAATTGATCTGTATCAGTTGAATGTTTTTGCTTGATATCATGCTCATTATTTCCTCGTAAAGGCGCAGTAAACCACATTCTTGTCCTGACGGGCTGCTCCCAGACCCTTCCCAGCAAATGCACCGCAATTTTTTTTTAACAGTTTAGCAATGTGTGTGTTTTTTTTGGAAACTCAACCCAAAGGTATTCCTTTTATCTGGGCACCCTTCCGTCGTCTGTGTTTCACCGCTTTCTGTGTTTCCGGGACGTTTTATCAGTTGTCCCATTCTCGCATGCACACGGCCGTAGACGTACCATTTCGCTTCCCAGAGAGTCATCACACACATCTCCACGCTGGGTTTATGCATCCTAATAGGTCCTCCTAATGCATATGTATTCATCCTGTTCATGGGCCTCAGGCTACCTAGGGCCTTTGAAGTGTGAAGCAATTAACATTTAAGTACCGTTGGTTAATTCCTCTGGTGGGAAGGCACCCCCCCCCCCCACCCTTTGTAGGGTGACTGGGTTGTTTCAGCCTGTACTACACATCACTACACACATCTACCCCCATCCCCAAATTAACGAACATGAATAAACATGTGACACACTGCACTCAGTGCCGGAAATGACCTTCCTCTGTCCTGCTCTTCCACCATTGGAAGGTGCCAACTTTATGGATGGGGCCCGAGGTCCGTCGCAGTTGGGATGAATGAACTGACCATCTCTGCCTCTTCTTCTCCATGGAGGTGGTGTCGTTGTAATTTGGTCCCGGGGGCTGAAGCTGAGCCAATCGGCGGGTCTCGGCGGTCCGCTGTGAGCCAGCCGGCAGGCCCGGCTGCTTTGATCCGGCTCTACGCCGTGGGGTCTCAGGTCTTGAAGGGGGGTGGGGCGACATCCCACCCTACCAATCTGTCCCTAACTGCTGTCGCTGGGCCCTGGAATGAAGAGAGTGGCTTTGATATCATTGGAAGGTTGTAGTGCCCACATACCAGCCTATAGCAAAGCCGCAGGTTGGTAGCCAGCCTATATTCGGTTGGTGCCAATTTCCAGCCTATAGGAGGGCTGTGCTGGCTTCTCTCCAGCCTATAGCAGGGCTTTACAGATTCATCTCCGTCCAATAATGGGGCTTTACTGCCTCCCTGCCCTTATTGTTCTAATTAATACATTGCATGCATTTTTCTAAAATTATTTGTTAAGAGGGGCAAAGAATCCTTAATTCGCACATTTGACATTGTAATACATGTACTTTTTTACTTAGAGTTTCAGTTTGAAGTTGCTAAGCCGCTCTGTGTTTACCTGTTAAGTTGCATTAATTTCACTGTGAGTCGCAGTTCTTCTGTTAAATATGGGTTAAAGTAGTTGAGGCAGTCCACCATTGTAATTTCGAGATGATTCTGCGGTTGTGCATATTCCACAAAATCGGTCGGCATCGCAGCAGTGCCAAAGGGTCAGTGAATGGAAGTCGTCACCACATGGGGGCAGATGATGTCAATCTCCCTCTAGGTCAGGTACCATAGAACAGAGGCGGGAAGGACGGGATGATGCATGAATAATTTGGGAACCACTGACATTTGAATTGGAATTCAAATTTTATTGCACCTAAATCTGTCTCTCTCCACACCCAGATGAATTAAAATGGGAGAGGGAGGGCAGCACAGAGGGTTGGGGTTGGCATTCATCTTTAATGATCTTGACCTTATCGGGAGGAGAGACGGGCCTCAATGTCATCAAAGCCCTAGACTCAGGGCTGGCGGGGAAACGTACCGGCTTTGATCAATGAGCGGGATGGGATGTGGGGGGCGCGTAGGTTTTCTGCTGGACTCCTTAATTTCTCCCATTATTCACTTGTCTTGTGCCACCTGTGAATTTGAATCTTGGTGATGCCAAGTGGGTCTTGGTGGTGTTTTTGAATTTGGGGTAAAGTACTTCTGGGTCCTGTAGAGCTGACCATCAGTTAGCTAGAATCACACATCACACATTTATTGTGCACTTTTATATCCCCCTCTGTCTTTTCAATGGAATATTCTCCTGCCCCATTATCAGATTTTGCACTGTCCCATCTGAATAGGGAGCCTTTTTTGACTCCATCCATGCATCCTTTGAGTTTCATCAACACACAAGAGATTCAAGGATTTTTTTTAAGATGAGGGGGCATAAGAGAGCCTGTAATCCGTACAAAGGGGCCAACATTGTTATTAACCAATAATATTTTTCAAATCAGTGAGTGATGGGGCAGAGCACTCTGGGGGGCCAATTAGCTTTCAGCACTGTGGCCCCTCCCCTTAATACACCCCTGTTCCTATAGTTCACAATGGGTGTGTCGTCCTGGAAATTTGAAAAGTAGGGGTCCCTTTCAGACTGTAAAGCACATCTGAGCTTTCGTTGCGTTACTGTTCTTCGTCACTGGCCTTTTGAAGTCTTCATTTTTTTTAATTTAATTCTTTAAATTCGTTTTGGCCCTTTCCACGAAATATTGAAAGGGTGAGGTTTGTATGGCACGCTTTGATGAAGAGCGAATAGCTGTTTTGTGTGTCAGTTCCCCGGGGTAGGGTCTATCTGTCTGACTCTCCCCCCTCCCCCCGTTTTATCTCTGTGATCCTTGGCCCAAGCAAGCCTCAGTGAGCACTATAAAGGGACCGAGATACCCGAGGTACCACTTTCGAATCTTTCATCTTTTCCCATCCGCACTGCTCCGTCTCACATGCTAGGCCTCCTCACCTGCCTTCCTCAGGTTTGTGATGTGATTTTCTGGTTGGGGCCCTTCAGTCCGTCAACCACTCATCATTTTCTCTTTGTGTGCTTGTTTTTACAATCTTGTCGTTCATTTTGTAGTAGCCTCAGCTTTAAACTCTGTAGTTTCATTTGCTTGAATCAAAGAGCTTGATGCGCAACAAGGATTTTCTCCTGCTTGCGTAATCGTCGTAAATAATGGGGTGGTTTTATGAAACACTCCAGGTTTTTTGAGAATTTTGAATTCCGGTATTTCTGTGCTAGCCAGCTATTGGCTGTTGGCAGCCACCTGACAGACGCATGAACGATTGTCTTATTGCCACCTGGAAGTGTTGCCCCTCTGTACTGCACTTCCCGTTGGGTTTGGGGAGGAGCCGGATGCGTAGCTACGGCAACAGAAGCTGCAGGAATGGGGTTTAAACCAGGACATTGGGCCGCGCACCTGACGGCACACTATTAGCGTAATGTATATATGTTTCTCGATGCGCTACTTGGGGACCCCCGAACCTGTCACACTTCCCAGCACACTGGGACCAGATATTCTGTGTTCCTGAATGCTTGATTGTTTGCTTCATCTGCTGGGAGCTAGGAAGGAGCAAAAATATGGACTTTCTTGGTCCCCTAGGACTGGGCTTAGAAACACTGTCCTATAATCATTCTGTCAACTGTTATACAGACAGTGAGGGTAACATTACAGAGACATCCTGTATTGCAGATCTCTCAATAATAAATCTGGCTTCCTTGAAATGTTCTCTATTTCCATAACTATAGGCTTCTTATCCTCGCTGTCTGCTGAAGACCCCTGACTCAACTTCTTAAGTTGCCTCTTTTTAAAGGACTTTGTAATTATTCTTGTTGAACCTGCATCTGAGCTCCGTCTAAATGAAATAATCTCCCCTTTATCTGACTCACCAGGAACAGCCTTTCAACGGAAAATGGGGCTTTATTCATTTTCATTTTTAATTATATATCATTTTAGTCTTTAGTGCTCTGCAAGTGCGCTCTGTGAGTTTGGCGTGATTGCTTGTGAAAAGGCTTCTTCCAGCTTCAGATCACCTTTTAAAGGAGGGGTTAGAGGATGTAAAAAGGCATAAGCCGTACATGCTCGTGACGAGCGAGCATACGAATAACGAGGGGTATTACATGTTCTAGAAAAAAGGCATTTAATAAGTGTATTCCTCCAGTTTTACGGGAGCAGTTTTTCCAGCTGCCTCTAGCTGTTCCCGGATCCCTGAAGGTCCAAAGACATTAGTTCTGGAACTCCTGATATGAGACGCTTGGTGTCCATGTCACCGTAACTCCCTTCTTTTATCTTGTCGCCCCTCCCCTAAAAGATCAGAAGAAGCCCATCTCGGCGCCAGCCCCCAAGTCCTTTCTGCCCAAAGCCGGGCAGTCGGGCCTGCGCCCCCCCGGCTATTCCCGCCTGGCACCTGCCCGTCTGGCCGCCTTCAGTTTCGTCCGGAGTGCCAGCATCTCGTCGGCGTCCAGTAACCAGTCAAACGACAGCACCCGCAGCGACCCCTGCCGCCCTGTTAATCGTAAGTCTCTATCCACCCTCCCCACACCATCCAGCCCTTTCTCCCATCCGCCAGAAGACTGTCAGCATAATACCATGCTGATCACTTCTGGCCAGATGCCTGGGGCTTCCCCCGCTCACTCTCTCTCACGCACTATGCTCGCTAACAAGCTTTTAACAGTTTAGAACCGATCTTTGCATATCCAGACGGGATCAAATCAAATCTAATCACTACATTTGTCATATCACTTGACACTTGATAAGTGCAAGTTGTTGAAAAACAGGAGACAATAGTGCCTTAGGATCACGGCATTGTACTAACAGTATGCAAACCGGAATAAAAAGTGCAAGGGATGGCTATATGCATAAGCAGAGGTGGAAATTTCTAGGCCAGGAAGTAAAAATCCAGGGCAAGATTTTGTTTCAACCAATCAGCTGAGTACTTTGTGACTATGATGCTTTATACTCCCTGGTTGGTTGGAACTAAATCATAGTATGGATTTTTACTTTCTGGACCAGAAATCTCCACCTCTATGAATAAGAAAATGGACGGCTGAATGGTTTATTGACCGGAGTTCATCAGTCTGATGGGTGAAACTCCTGGAGCTTGCTGATTTGGGCATGATGGTAGCAATTTGGACAGTTTGTGGCTTGGTTGACTGGAATCCTTAAATACGAAACTCTTGGTTGTTGTGAAGGAGAACATCTCTCCCTCCTTCCTGAACATCTACAGGAGATGGTCCATGTCTGTACACAGTGGGTAAATTTCAACATGACATCAATAGGATGGACCTATGGGGTCTACCAGGCATGATGTACCATCTTTGCTTCAATGGTCAGTACACGGTCAGGCCACTTAAGAGTTCCTCATTTGGACTGTTGACTAAGAAATGCTGCTGGTTCACGTGCCGGCGGAGGTACTTACACACCCTTGAGCAATTCACCATTGGGCCCCTGAGCAAGGCCCTTAACCCCAATTCCTCCAGGGACTGGCTGACCCTACTGTCTCCTATATGCCAGTTCCATGAGGTGGCCTCCTGGGATGCTTTCCCAGCTGTCCTGAAGGCGGTCCCACATATATGCTGAGTTCTCATTGGCTGCTTTTTCTCCACTCTGTGGTCAGACTCCCCCATAACTATTTCTACTGTGCTTAGGTCAGATGACCAGGTCATGTGATGCGACACTCTATCACTCATCTTTGTAGGCTCCTTGGCATATCCAAACTATTTGCTGGTGCTGTACATCGCTGATGAATTTATGCTTTTTAGGCTATGAACCGCAGTAAGTTGGGTGCAGATGTCCTGTGCCCCCATCCCCAAATTAAGCCGCTCTTTGCTGGAATCAATCATCTTGGCAGTCCCTTGTCAACAAGCTGCCTAACATCCCCTGGCTCTGAGCATGTGATATGCCACCAAAAATTTAATTTCCTTATAAAGAAATGGCCCCATTAATTCCTTTGCCTGTCGCAGCTGTGCCACAACATCTCATTATCTCTGTGGTGCCACTTAGGTGGAAAGGCAGCTCTAAGCTGTGTTACTGTGGATATGACCGTCTGCACAGAGAGTTCAAACTCACTCTTGTCAAAGCTAATTTGATAATGTAACTCCATAAGCTAATTTGATAAGTGTAACTTGATAATAGGTCCACTATAGACACTTGAATTCAATTAATTCATTTTTTGTTGATCACAAATCTAGCTTGGAAGACCTGGAGGAAGAGGACAGATTTGTGATCCTCCAGATCTTTGCAGACTGAAGGTTATGGTGGGTCATTTTGCCCCTCTTGGTTGGCTGTTGGCAGTCACCTGACAGATTAGTGGGAGGTGCTTGAACAGTCCCCGGCTGAGGTCACCATATGTGACCTATACCAGTTATTCCCATGGATGGTCAGATGGCTGATAGCCGCAGACAGCTACACCTTGCTCTAACTATAGAAGCCTGTTATGTGTCCCTATTTGCCACTGTATGTGCGATTTAGCATTTTCACATCAAAGCCAGCCACTCCTTTTCTTCCAGATCGGCGATTATCTCTGCAGGATGAAAAAGCTCCATTTAAATGATCCGACCCACAGGCGCAAGAGATAAAAAGGAATATTACACCCTGCTTTCGGTGTCATCTGTTCCTGTCGCCTCTCTCCATCTATGTCAGGGTGCAGACTTGTCATGCAAGCTGAGCATAAAATGGTGTTGATATTAACGTTTACAAGGCGTTAACAAATTGTGAACAGAGCCACTTAAAGCGTGACTCTACGTTACGTGCATAGATGTGGGCTCCATTTTGAACTGGGGCGCAGTGCCTTGTCATTCCTCTAGGTGGCAGTAAGGTGGCTGTTTTCGCCATGGCAAACGGTAGGGTCCCGTGACGTATCTCAGTCATTTACTTGAATAATAAATGTGTTCATGTAAATCAAATGACAGGGTTTGGCTGCGGCAGAGCGGCTTTTACGTCGGCACGTTTTGGGACTGGCTGACAGGATGCTGCCAAGATCTCAAATGAGGCAGCGCTGCAAACATAAACACCAGCCTATGCTTTATAATCAGTTGTCGATTCTTTTAACACTGTGCAATAAATATTAGCATCCATACGTCCGTCTAACTGCTTATTTAGAATTATTAGTATTACTCTTATGCATTGAATTGTTTACGTAATAAATTAATCTGCTTAACATGAATATTTTGCCTTTACACAAAGTTTGAGTACATTAGCTTTGAGCCCTGGAGTGTGAAGGGCCTTGTAGAGATGTGACTATTCTGCAGGCCGGGGCTTGAACCAGCAACCTTCCAATCACAGCCACAGTACCGTATCCCACCGAGACACATACCTCCCCCCATGTGTTTTCCTCTTGCTTTTAATAGGTCATCAGTCACATGATCCATTTCAGCCACTCAGATGACATTTATCAGACAGACCTGCTTAGCGTTGTTTTACCATTTTGCTGAGTGAAGTGATTGTGAAGTTCTGCGTCGCACTGCGACCAACAGTCCTACGTGTGACAGGCGATTAATCAGGCCACGCCGATAGAGTAGCACTGTCC
Source organism: Petrocephalus sullivani (assembly GCA_026780845.1). NCBI lineage: Eukaryota > Metazoa > Chordata > Actinopteri > Osteoglossiformes > Mormyridae > Petrocephalus > Petrocephalus sullivani. The sequence goes on from JAODKM010000037.1 coordinate 16,005,285, forward strand.
CCCTCAGGGGGGGATATGTGTGTTCGCATTGTTAGGATGCAGAAACAGCTGAAATGTTTATCATAACCACTGTTTCACCTGCAGTTGGTAGAATGTTTCTTTAACTACACATGATTTCCATTTACATTATTTAATGGCACCCTTAAGTTTTCTCACTGGGGACTGAATCTTTTTTGATTCAATTTTGTATTAAAATCCAGAATGAAACTGGAATGTTCAGAGGTTATTTGGATTTGACGTGAATTCATACACAGTAAAATTTGTTACAGCATTTAGAAAGTAAAGTCTTGCAACAGACATGGGGATTGCCCAAGTTTGATATCCAGTGACCTCACAAGGATTATCGATTGGAAACTTATTATGATTATTTATGCTTTTAGAATAAAGTGCGGGCTTTCAGAATCCTTATTCTGTACATTTGCGTTAGACATGAGTTCTGGTGAGATGAACATGTTTCGTTTTGCTCCTTTACCTCCTCACATTTGTCAGGGGAGCGTCAGCTGGGGTTCATGCAGCCAATAGATCCCGCTGCAGTGAATTGGGGGTACCTGACTGGGGGTACCTGACTGGGGGTACCTGACTGGTAATCGCGGCAACATCCTGTCATCTCGGCCGCGCACTTGTGCTCCATCAACACACGGAGTCAAATTCTAGATGGGACAGAAGACGTCCTGAGGGAACAATTCAGGATGGGTTGGGAAGCAGCGTCGCTTAAATATTTTCCGGCTTTAGATTTTAGTAAGCATAGTCCTTGGCTGCTTAATGCCTTTGGAAACTTGTAGGAAAGGAGTACAATGTGACTGTCATTTTCTATTAACTAGCTGTCCATCAGGGGACAATGAGACGGACATGGGTGTCTCCAGTAATCTGATAGAGTGTGAGAGAGATGGATGTGGTTTTGAATCAGTCTGGAGTACTATGAGGAGGAGGTCATGCGTGAGCACGAGAGGGTCTGACGTTATATCTGGCCATGTGAAAATACGTAAAGCGGGTGTTTTTGCTCTGGTGGTTTGTTGCACGAAGGATGTGTCCCATCAGAGCACCTTGCAGTCCAATTTGGGATTAGGGACTCATAATTGCCAATCTTTTTCCAAAATGTTTCAAAGTGTTTTTTATGGCTATTTGTATTTTTACCATTAATGTTTTTTCTTCCTCTGCTAGGCACCAGCAAAATAAGTAGCTTTGTTATATATCATTTTATTTATGTGGCGGATGCTTTAAAGCAATGTGTAAGTGAGGCACATAGGACGTACATATTTTGGTCCCAATGGATTATAATTCTGTTACTTAAATCCTGTATGCAAATTGCACTTAACTCATTCCAAGGCAATTTACAGTACAAGGAATGGTTGCAATTTTTGTGTGGGCCCTGAGACTTGAACCCACAACCTTTGGATTGCTAGAGCAATACTCTACTTAGACTGAGCTTGCAGTGAATGCCACTGTGTAATTGTAAACCGTATTGGCTAGACTGAGCTTGCAGTGAATGCCACTGTGTAAGTTTAAGCCATATTGGCTAGACTGAGCTTGCAGTGAATGCCACTGTGTAAGTGTAAGCCATATTGGCTAGACTGAGCTTGCAGTGAATGCCACTGTGTAAGTGTAAGCCGTATTGGCTAGACTGAGCTTCCAGTGAATACCACTGTGTAAGTGTAAGCCCTATTGGCCAGACTGAGTTTCCAGTGAATGCCACTGCGTAAGTGTAAGCCGTATTGGAGCAGGAGCTACACAACAACTTCTAACACAGCAAGAACCTAATAAAACTATTCAATCAGCAGAAAGTGCAGCATTAAGAGCACTGAGGGAACTCGAGTTATCAGTATTGCTGGGCGGGCCACACTGGGAAATGGCGTGTCACTGCATCAAGCCACCTGCGAAAAGGGTTAAGTTGGGTTTGTATCTCCTGCTTTTGGAAAGCGCTGATCCCCTTTCTTGTTATCCAGCACTTATTTAAATGAGAGCAGATGCACAAGTTAAGAAAGCATGGCACTTCATCTTCTGCCCTTCTATTCATCATGTCGTCTCTCAGCCTGATCCTATTAAGGAAGGAGCTCAGAGCTGAGACACGCGAGCAGCTCCCCAGGGATGTCAGTGACAGAAGCTACAGATATGATGTTTTTTTTCTTCTTCTTCATGCGCATCCCGAGCTGACCTGCTACCTTGAAGCAGATGGTCTCGGCCACGCTGAGCATGCTGCAAGGTGTTAATTGCGCAATTGGAAACGACTCCCCGCTAAGTTTGTGTTTAATCAGCGCCGTTTTCTACGAGTGTTGCCTGTTTTGGCATTTATTTGCGTACCTCAAAATTCTACGTGTGTGTGTGTGTATGTGTGTGCGCGTGCACATGTGCATTTGCATACTTGCACACGTAATGATCTTCTGCCCAAAAAACACGGAGAAATGATGCGAACCGGAAACCAGTTTCTCCGTATTTTCATAGTGTCCCATTTGTGTTTTTTTTTCATTCGTTTCTTCATCCATTAATTCATTCATACCTTTGATTCATTCATTCATGGGTGTCGCCGCCATTAAATCTGAGGGGCACGTGTCCCCCTCACATTTCATAATTATTCGTTTGGACCCCCTCCACATTTAACATAAAATATTAGTTCACCCCCCCAGTGTCCGTCACATTCAAAATGCTTCTGATGCCCCATGCATTCATTCATTCATTCATCAGTCATCGATTCACTGTATATTTTGTGTGATATGGCTGTACAGTAAAGCGATTTAAGGGTGTTCCGTCCGCTTTCCTTCCTCCCCTTCCCTTTGGCAGCTCCACCCCCCATGCTGTGATGTAATAAGGCTCATACTCCACAGCACTGAGCTCTTCCCGCCCACTGACAGTCCTTAAGCCCCACCCTCCTCCTTGAGAACAGTTGCTCAGACTCGGTGACTCAGACTCAGCCCATGGGGTGCTGAGCTGCTTGAGTTCTCTCTTTCCTCCTAAATAATCTACGGTATCTGCTCCTGGCCACGTCAGGTATCCTTGATGAATATTTGGCCGCTGAACCCACATTCACATGATGGCCAGGCTCCCTGGAAGACATGCCACTTCTGAAGCTTTGTAATCAGAGGGGAGACTGGCTAGATGTTTTTCGTTTCTTTTCCCATGGTCCATGAACTCCAGGAACTGCAGTGTGTGAAGATCTCAGCAGGGTGACTGTTTCTGAGAAGCTGGACCCACCACTCATGGCACCAAAAATCCTGCCGCGCTCGAAACCGCTTAGATCATTAGCCACGCTTAGTCAGACCAGTGAACCTCTTGATCCTCTCTTCAGGCTCCATGTGATCAGTTTGCAGGCTCTTGATTTGTTGTTTGCAGCAGCAGGATGTTTGTATTGGCCAACAGTTTAGCCGTGTGTCTGCAGACTATAGGAGGAAACCTAAAGAACAGAGATGCTCTCTTTATCCCCCCTGTGGGGGATAAATCTTGCTCTCCATGAGACACGCATGCAGCACTGGGTCAGCCAGGGTGCAATGCCTTTGGAGCTAGGGATTGACCCTGGGGAACCCACGGGGTCATATTTGACCCTACTTTTCATTTCTGCCTTACACTCAACCCACTTATCAAAGTAAAGTAAAGTTTCTGCTCTACAGCCTAGTGTACCATTTATGACCAAAAAACAAAAGTAAAATCTTTACTTTGATGACTGGGTTGAATGTAAGGCAGAACTAAAAGGTAGGGTTATTTATGACCCCGTGGGTTCCCCAGGGTTAAGGGTCCCCACCTGTAGCATCAGGCTATAGAGTATGGGATTCAAACCAACAACCTTCTGTACGGGCTCTGGGATCCAACCATGCAACCTTCCGGTGACAGGCATGGAATCCTACCCTGCTGAGCCAAACACCTCCCACCGGAGTATGTGGAGAAATGCTCTGTGACACGGATACAAGCAAACTGCATTCTCACAGGACGGGGGCTCATTGCTACCCATCACTCTCCTATTAATAATCACATTTGTTTTGCTTGTCTCTCTGTGCCTAGTTCCTGAACCTCCCTCCCGTTCCTCCCACGCCTGTACCCATCATGCCTTCCTGTTCCTGTGTCCTCCTGCTCCCCCCGCCCCTCCCTCCCATCTCCTGTGCCATAGCCTCCTTTAGCATGCAGACCCCCGTCCCCATTTCCCGACCCCCTCGGCACGCACGGCCTCTCCGAGCCTAGTCGTATAAATTGGATCTTATTAAACTGTCCCCATAATTACTGTAGTGTTGGGAAGGGGGGGGTGTGAAAATAAAATTAAATATTTGCATTTCAAAGGGAGCAATTTCCTGCGTCTCCAGAAGCTGAGAGAACTTGCCAGAATGGATGCACTTTTTTTTTTTTGAAAAGCTATAGTTTTACTTCATGAAAGTAGGTCAAGCACCTTTGGTCCAAATGAAATGTGCCCCATTCAGTCTTGCACACGTTGTGCATCTGTGTACTGCCTGCCTATAGACATTCTGATAATGAAGTGCTCGTATTATTGATGTAAGATCAGTGCATTTACAATATAGGAGAGCAAGCCGTAATACTTTATAAACTTTTTATTTGAAAAACACTTTCGTTTTTTTTTTTATTGAGAAGCGCTGCTGCATTCTGGGAGGTTGTGCTAATAAGCAAACCCATCTCTGCTCCGTTAGTTAACGGCCTGTGAAAGTCAAATGCCTGCTCCCAAAGTCTTCCCAAGCTGCCAGCGCTCGGCTGGTCCTGCTCACGCTGGTACCGGGCCCAGCGGCTGTGACGCTGACAGCTTGGAGGTGCCTGGTCACCCCTGCGTCTCCCCCCACGGGCGCGCTCATTATCTAAACACATGCCAAGGGCAGTCGGTGCAGGTTATAATCAATTCGCCATGTGCTCCACTGACCCAGACACAAATCCCCAAACGGCAGAGTGTTTTTTTTTTTTTTAAATCATTCAGTACCCCAGTACTACATTCTGAGGTGGGTCCGCTTTGGGACCAGAGCAGAAACCTCACCTGTTACCTGTCACCGGCTGTCATCGACAGCCACATTTGCTGTACATATGCTAAGCAGCAGCACCACCACTGCCCCCTGCTGGCCTCCAGGTGTTAGCTGAACACACGGACCAATCAGATCGAGCCTGACCTGTGACAGGACATGTCGGTATTAATTGACCGGGGCTCTGGCAGACACTCATTCGTGGGCGAGCTAGCCTAGTTTCCAAAAATCGTCCTGCTATCTGAAATGAGGCTTTTTTTTACGAACCAATAGGAATAGTCTTCATTTTTTTTTTTTTTACCAGTTTCTCAATATCTCTGAGGGCTTCAGGATCTATAACAAACCCTGGCTGCCTTTTCTCCTGCTCGTCATTCGATCCCCCAGACAAACACAACTCTTCTTAATGACAGTCATTTTTCTCTTTCCATTGTCTGTGGGAGGATCTTTCTCAGTCTCAGTGCAATTTTGGAGAGGAGACAGGAAAACTGCCAAACTATTATGGAAGGGTGGTCAGTCAAAAACCGGGAGAGGAGAGATTTCTCTTAGCTTCAAGATAGCAAGAGGCAAAAAATGGTATATAAAAGGAGACCAGGGTATTAGTTTGCCTTAAAGATGTCCAGTGCAGGTCCCAACCGCTTGCTATACATATATATTTTTGTTCGAACTAAACTATTATTTTACTATTTTGTAAAATTGAAAAATTTGTCCTTCCCTCTCTGTGCTTAGCTTTGTATGTGTATAATTAGTAGAATGTAATTCAGAATTTTACACAGAAATGATGATTTTGTGGTCTTCCATGACAGTAACCATATTAGTTTCCTGCCTAGTCGAATAGCTGGTTCCTGCCCAGCTGGTCTCTTTAGCTGGTCAGCTAAAAATCATTTGTTTAGCCAGTCCTGTTGTTTCAGCGAGTCCAAACCACTCAGCCTCTGCTATTCTGGGAGCCTGTGCCTCGCCACGGCGATGTTGACTCCATCGATCCCGCTTGCTGAGAGTTGCTTGAATAATTCAGGGTCGCTGGGATAAAAGCTTTCGCGGTTTTCGTTTCTGGTCTGCCCGGCGTCTTTACAGAGAGCACGGTCCTCTGTGCTCCGCGGGGCTACTGCCACAGCGCCGGCGACCGGTGCGATATAAGACTGTGCCGCAACCCTTCAATGCAATAAACAGAGAGGATTTATTAGTGGATCGCGACATAGGGTGTTGGCAGCACACATGTTGGCGCCCCCTGCAGGCTGAGCTGAGATGGGCGCGACACCTGGAGCTTGGGGCCCTGCCGGATGTAAGAGGACTCGAAACTGTAAGAGGATCCAAAACAGCGGCTGAACATTTAGCAAGCCTGTACACCAACAAGAATGGCTATGGGGAGAAGAGCCTCCATTACTTGTGTTTGTTACTTTGTGGGAGATGATAAGAAAAGCCATATATGACGAAGGACAGCGCTGGCGGGCAGCGGCTGGTGTTGTTGCCTTGATGTATGGGGGTTGCAGATTGAGTATGTTATGGCCATTGTTTACAAATCTGCGTGAGTTTCCTCTTACACCCCACAGACATGGGGGCTCGGGCATGGCATGGTGTGTGAGCATGCATGTCTGTGGAATCAGTGTGTGGACTTTTTATGGAAGATGGGTGGATTGATGGATGGATGGATGGATGGATGGATGGATGGAGGGATGGATGGGTTAAGTGTGAAGCTAGCTCCCTTACACATACTGTATAACATGTATTCCCAGGAGGACGATTATTTTAGGGTTTTTAAAGTGGGGGAGTATAAGAGGGGCCCTGATTTATACAGAAGGGCCAGTCAGTGATTATGTTTTTAATCAGTATGTTGGGGGGGGGGCACTCTGAGGGCCAGTCAGCTTCCAGCCCAGCCCTGTATATAGCCCTTGCCATTTTGTCAGCTGGTCCGGTAAATGACGCGGGATGTCAGGCTGACTGGTGCCCAGACGCTGCCCGCCTCTCAGATGCTGAGGATAGTTTCACGTGTTTCCGTGGCGACCGCTACTGAGGCAGGCCACTATAGGTGATAATTGATTTGCATGTATCTGCGTCTGCCCCCCCCCACAGGCTCCAGCTGTGGCAGTGATGATCCCCAGCCCCCCCCAAAGGCTACCCCAGCCCCCAGCGAGGCACCCAGGGCCCCCAGCCGGAGCAGCCCCCAGCCTCCCAGTACCCCTGTCCCCATCCGCCGCTCCATCCTCCCAGCACATCGCAGCTCCCCAGTCGGTGAGTGTTACTGGTTTTACTGCTGCCAGTCACCCCAGTCCACTTTGGCTGTATGGGCCTCAGATTTCAAATTTTCTTCACTGTTGTTATCTGACATTTATCCCTGTCACCCTGTTTATCAGTGGGAGTCAAAACAGTTGAGATCATAACTGGGAAAGGCACAACATTTGAAAACAATAACTTAATCGGCCGTTCCCTCCCTGGCTCATCTCCCCAAATGCAGCTGATGCCAGCGATGGCCCGCTGTCCGCCTGCTGCAAGGGAGCGAATGGTTCTGCCACATCTCCATTGAGCCATGGCTTTGTCACTGGGCCTCTGGCTCCCCATATTATTAGCCTTTCCACGCAAGGGTTGACGTTCGATTTGGTGAACATTAAGACCACCACGGATATGATTAGCCAGTACCTACCCTTTCCAACTTCACTACCGCAAAGTCTTTCTTTGTTTCCAGAACTTCTGGCTTTATCTCTGCCCATTCAGAGGTCCTACTTCTTACTGATACCAACAGACCTACTGATTTATAGTCCTGTAGAGCAGGGATTCTGAACCCCTAGTTTGAGAACTGGCTCCGGTCCAGTCCAGTATTCCACTGAGCCATGGAATTTTTTTTAGGTCTAGATAGGTGTTTTTTTTTTTTTTTTTTTAATGACCCCTGATGTTTGCATCTCAACAAAGTGGAAATGGCCAAACTTATTACATCGGTTAAACTAATTAAGGAAATGAAAAAAATTATTCAGCTGGTCCACAGCTTTCAAAAGGTTGGCCACCCCACCTATAGCACTTTGTATCTGAGCATAGGGTTAGTGGGGATGCAAAGTGTCCTTAGCCAGCACTGCTTGTTCTATATATTAAAGGTCTTAGCAGCTGCTCGTTTGCCCTATTCAGTGGTTTGAATCTATTGGTGACTCCCCCCTAATTCTCTGCTTGTCACATAGCACCTCACTCTGGGTAGCGTGAGAGTGGACAGGATCGGGGGCCTGTCCGACCCGCGGTGGAGCTTTGGAGAACAGCTCGCAGCACTTTCAGGACGTCTCTGTAGCTAAAACGGCTGCTAAGGTTTTCAAAGAAACGGATAATGAGGAAAACTGCTGCATTTCTGAGCCTATTATGTGGGTTTAAGACGGTTTAGTGAATAAGAATTCGAAAGGGAACGGGAAAAAAGAGGTGGCGACGATTTCAGGTTTACCCCAGATGCTCTTCTTCACAGGCCGTGATCTCGCGGGCTTACCGTGCCGCTACGCTTTCGGTTCTGTTACACTGTTTACCACCTTCCCTCTGACTGATATTGATCGCCTGTCTTGATCGTGTCCACATGAGTATGAAGAAGGAGAAAACAACATATTCCAAGCTCTCTGCTGTTCTTGTCATACAAAAGTTTTCCCCTCTCTGATTTTCCATTCCTCTAATCCATATAGATACTTTGGATTCAAGTGGCCTAGTCCTACATACCAGGCTTTGATTGGTCGGTTGGTTGACGGGAGTGGTGGTGTGATACATCTATTGGCTAGCTGGTTGCTTTTGTCGTCAAGTGTTTTGTTTCCCATAGCTTCTAGGAAGGAGATCCAGAAGGACGGGGAAGTTCCCAGACCGATGTCCTCCCCCAAGCGGTTTGCTGTGGTATCGCCCAGGCCACAGTCCCCAGGTGAGGGCACCTTTGTTTTCAGGTGACTGCCTAGGGCAGGAGTCCTTAACCATAGTCATGCATGTGCGGACAATGCAGCACAATGACCCCACGCTGATGGGACCAGGCCAGCAGGTCCCCCAAGGATGTTTCTCCAAGGCTAATCCATAGCCTTGAATATAAGACCAAAGAGCTGATGGTTGAGTCAAGCCGAAGGTCCATGTTTCCAGATCTGGCTGGTCCTGTGAGCACCACCACCAAATCCAGCTTTTGGTTTTTTAGTTTATCAACCAAAGAGGCCCCATTACAGACTTTTGGAGATGCCTTTTACAAGGGGCATACCTGGACAGGAGTCAAATGCTACGACTGTGTAGTGTAGTGTGGTTGTGGGCATGATCTTATGCCCTATAAGCCACTGGTTTAATCCTAGGAGGTGCTTTGCTGTTATGCTTTCGGGCAAGGTGAGGAAATGTTTCAGATGAGCAGATCAGTGCAGGGATAACTGGAAGAAGTGAAGCAGAGATGAGGTGGGCAGAAGGTCAGAGAGAGACAAAGACTATGAGATTGTCGAGCTGTGGTCTGTATTTCTTTTGTGTTGGGGTGGGGAGGGGGGAGTCAGATCATTTTTCATATTGCACCTAAATGATGGCCGTTTAAAATATTATCTCCCATCTCTGCTCTCCAAGCAGAAAAATTGAGGGTATCATTTATACTGACAGCTAGTGGTAAAATTCATCATGATTGGTGATGAGCCTCCGCCCTTTTCAGCCTGGCGATTTCCGAGTGTGTAATAACATTCCAGCCCCCCTCCCATCCACCCACTTCTCTTTTCATGGTAATGAACCCGATAGATCACCCCGCCCCCCACCTGGACTCTATAGCACAACTGGGCACTTGTCGATCCCTCCGGGGGCGGGGGGGCGATTTGTTGCTTGCCGGCGGTCGTTACCGACCACAAAAGTCGGGATCCAGATCTATCTGCTGCTGAGACGCTAGTCTTCAGTTGGCGGGCGCTAGGCAACAACGAGATTGTTAATAAGACACGGTATTCCGGCGATTCGCTAATTTATTATGACAGCAGACAAGAGCGGGAGCTTCACAGGCACCTGGGGGGGAGTAGGAGTGCTGCTTTTGTTTGTCGCTGATGATTTGCAGGGGAGTACTCTCCAGAGGTCAGCGTTCTGTTCCGCCGGGGTGAACAGGTAGGTGTCTGGTGGCGGGCTGTTGACTGAGCATGCTTAGTGGGCCCCTGCCAGGCAGCCAAAGAGCCCATGTTCTGCTGCCTGGCTTGGGTACGTTCCAAAGCACGATAACGTTTTTTTCCTTTGTTGTTTTTTCTCTTTGCTTACTCGGGCCCTTTTTCCGTCAGTACACGCGCGTCAGAAGCCGGGGACGGCGCGGGCCCTGGTAGCCGGTGAGCCAGCCAGGCCGGGGCCGGCGGGAGGACAGGACGCGGAGGCGGCCACGGGGAAGCAGCTGCGGGAGCGGTGCCAGGAGCAGGCGCGGAGGCTGCTGCGCCTGCAGGCAGAACTGAGGAAGGCCACCAGCTGCCTGGAGGCCCTGGCCATCAGCACCCAGCACTTCTGCCTGAAGGTACGGCGTCGCCCTGCATCAGCACTACCTGCAAGCTGCTGAACCATGGTGTGGGCAGTACTGACGCATACGCACACCGACCGCATGACCATGACGGGTCACGGCAGTACTGACGCATACGCACACCAACCGCATGACCATGGCGGGTCACGGCAGTACTGACGCATACGCACACCGACCGCATGACCATGGCGGGTCTCGGCAGTACTGACGCATACGCACACCGACCGCATGACCGTGATGGGTCACGGCAGTACTGACACATACGCACACTGACCATATGACCATGATGGGTCACGGCAGTACTGACGCATACGCACACCGACCATATGACCATGATGGGTCACGGCAGTACCGAGACATACGCAAAAGGACCGTATGACTGATGGGTCACAGCAGTACCGACACATACGCACACTGACCGCACGACCATGATAGGTCGCGGCAGTACTGACACGTACGCACACCAACCGCACGACCATGATGGGTCGCGGCAGTACTGACGCATACGGAAAAGGACCGTATGACTATGATGGGTCACGGCAGTACTGGCACAGAATATCACAACAGTATAGAGAGAATATCAACACTGCACAGATATGACATCACAGTACAGACAGAATACATCATAACAGTAGGGGCACAGTATATTATAACAGTACCGTAGAGACAAAGTATCTCTCAGCAGTACCGACTTGCTATATTATAACAGATATAACAGCTATCAACAATACAGACACAAATTATCACGACCTGACAGTCGCAGTGTCTGCCAGGACAGAATATTTCAGAATAGCACTGACGTAAAATCTCTTAATAATTCCGACAGAGCTTTCGAGAAGCTCCTGGTATAGTGTACATTGCGCTCCCCCGGTCCTGCTGTGACACCTGGGCTTGACAGGGCGACCGCTCCTGTGTGAAGCACCTGGCTTGCAAGGAAGAGTCTCTCACAAAGCTTTTTTTAGCTCATTTTTGAGTGGGATGGCGCCCTCTTTTGTCCACAGACAAGAAGTGCGGCCGTTTCTGCGATTAGTCTCACTGCATTCCCAGCATGGTTTCCACAAGGCCAAGTAATTATCCTCCAGAGGACAGCTCGATTCAGAGCGCGCCAGGTTTCTAAAACAATAAGCAATGCACGACTCGTCTGCTGTGAAGGATTTGTCGTGTTGCTTACATGGGCTGTCATCCTCAATTTCCCTGACCATTTGGTTGCTTTGGTTTGCTTGTGTAGTTAACTGGGGCCCCCTAGAGAGACTACTGGGAACTGCTGTTTTGGCCTCTCATTACTGTAAGGTTGTTATTGGATACTATCAGCATTTTTATTGATATTAAGGAATGTTTTTATATGTATACAAAATCTTTTGTTAATATGATTAGATATTTTGAGTTTTTTTTTTGTTTGTTTTTTCTGTGCTGGGCTTTTCCCCCCCAGAAAACTGGATTTCTTGGTAGTAAAGTTTTGTGATAATTGTGGCATGAGAGACCAATGTGAGAGGCCCAAACAGACAGACCGACACAGGCAGGCAGACACAGACAGACTGACAGATACAGGCAGGCAGGCAGCCAGGCAGACAGACTGATAGACACAGACAGGCAGACACAGACAGAGACAGACAGACAGACAGACAGATACAGGCAGGCAGGCAGGCAGACAGACTGATAGACACAGACAGGCAGACACAGACAGACACAGGCAGACAGACAGACGGACAGACAGACAGATACAGGCAGGCAGGCAGCCAGGCAGACAGACTGATAGACACAGACAGGCAGACACAGACAGACACAGGCAGACAGACGGACAGACACAGGCAGACAGACCGATAGACACAGACAGACAGACAGACAGACAGACACTGTATTAATCTGCAAGGAAACTGTCAGTTTACGGTAGCTGAATATAAACAGTTACAGAATAAAAACTCAGACATTAAGAGACTGCAATGGTAAATAATACATAACAATAAACAGTAGCAGTACAGAGAATGTCAGGGAAAGTATTGCAGCGGAATTATATAGTAACAGCTCAGAAATAGTCCTGCCCAGTGGGTACGGCAGTGAACAAATGAATGTTCTGTGAAGGTGCCTAAGTGGCTGCGGTCCGTTTGCCCTCCCACGCTGATGTCACGCCACTGCTCTGCTATGCCAGCAGAGGCCTCTCTCCCTCACACTTGCCCTTCCTCTCGCTCTACCCCCAGAAATGAAGTCTTATGTCTCTGCCCGCCGCATGCTGCAGATCTAGAAACGGGCAGCTATGTGACTGTGCCTGTTTCTGTTTTTGTTCGGGGGGGGGGGGGGGGGTGTGCTCTTTTGGGGGGTTTGTTTGCCGGGTGTGTTGGTGGAGTGTTTGAACACCCTCAATTGTTTTCGGTGTTTGTTTTTTGTAAGTATCCCTCTGGGTGTTTTTGCGGGT
>JAODKM010000037.1:16026557-16040417 GCA_026780845.1 Petrocephalus sullivani
GGTGAGTGTATATGTTTATATTACCATCACATAACACAGTATGTGCAACAAGGGACTGAGTTCGAAATCACTCCAATTCTGGTGTATATTTAAGATTGCTGTCTAGCAAAAAGGGGTTCCGCCCTTTAGACAGTTCCTCCAATCATCATGCATCAGCCCAGCGTCCTGGCCCGCCCACCGCTCCATTCACTCCCTGTGAAGCTGAGCTTCCTTGGAAGTGATTATTTTGCTGGATTTGTCCAATAAGCGTCTAGTTTCTCTGCAGTGGGGAAAAAAGCTATTCTGTGCCGTGCCATAGAAGTCCATTGAGGCATAGCTTCAATAGGGTTTAATGCGCTGTGCTGCCGCGGTATGGGAAGAAAATCGTGTCAGACAATCTACGATAAATAATTAAACTCTAAACTCTAAACAAGCTCGTCATGAAGTTCAGCGCGTTTTAGCGCATTTTTACTAAAAGCAATATCAATACGATATGCACTATCTGAACGTTTATTTGAGGAAGCGGCGCTTCCCTTGTAGTCTTAGAGCAATCGGCACTGCTACAGACATCCCACAATGCACCCCGCGCCCGAGGTCTCACAATGCACCGCGCGCCAGACGTCCCACAATGCACCGCGCGCCAGACGTCCCACAATGCACCGCGCGCCAGACTCTCCCCATGTGACATCACCCTAATTGAAAATTGATGCTTTATTTTCCCACCTACATTAGAATGCTTTCCGTCTTGCTCTCCTTTGAGATATGGACATGCATGTAGGTGAGAGTGAAGCTTGGGGTCTGAGTGCAGGGTCGGCCAATTATCTGCCAACCCTGGGGAATTTTATAGTGAGTTTAAAGGCCTCGCACAGATGAGGCTTCCCTGGTGGTGAATTAAAACCACGACATTCTGATCACAGGCACACAGGCCTAACCAGCTAAGTCACAAACCTCCCCCAAAAAAGACTCCTTAGTACGACATGCATAAAGAACATACCTATTCAGCAAAGGGGGGCAGTCTCAGGGATACATCTTCAGCATGCAAACAGGCCTTAGCATCTATCCTTACTGTTTTAACCTGATTTCCTTCCTCACAGGAACTCCTACTGTGAATACTGCATGAATTAAGGGTAGGGGGTGACTTCAATCAACTTCTGACTGCTGCATTTCAAAAATGACACTTACTATTCCCCTGACCTGCTCCCATTTGGGAGTGGCGGGAAAAAAAAAAAAAAAGAGAAAGATCACGAAATCCAAAGCATTTCGGCGCTGTGCTGGCAAATATCTAATTTCCCATATAAATTGCTGTACATTCCCTCAGAGCGGCCACATATTTGACAGCTCATTCTACTGCGATAACACGAGCCCGTTCGCCAGGTAATAGCGATGTCTAAATAATCACACAGCACAAAAGTAGCACTTGATTATAACTGTTGTTTTCTGTTCATCAGAGAGGACTCAAACAGCCGATGCATAAATATGAATTAATGCAGTCTAACATTGTCAGACCCCGCATATGGTACTGAATGTGTATTAAACTAAAACGCAAACAAACATTCTCCTGCACGGAAAAAGCCCTCAAAGCATTTAACAGAAGAAGAAGGCTCAGGATTTACTTTTCACACATTTAATTATATAATTTATTTTATTATATTAGAATAAGCAGATTAAAGAGTCTGGAAGCTTTACCTACCTATAGAACAAACACTGGCAATTGTATGGACAGCTAAATCACTGGCATAGCCCAATGGATAGTGGGTGGATGGATGGATGGATAAATCGAAGGATGCAAGAATGAATAACCTAAACCAAGCCCTGTGCACCCTCCACTGGCTCAAGTAGAAAGGTTGTCATTGCTATCAGTGATGAGACAAGGCACCTAACTAGCAGTGCTGATAAAACAGGGACCTTAACTGGCATTGCTCTCATTTTGCCAGCCATTTCAGCTCATGATTGGCGATTGACATTTCCTGAGCTGGAAATATGGTCCGTGAAAACTCCCAGAGTCCTCATTCAGCGTTTACCACACAGTCCATCTCCAAAACATCTGCCTGGGAGACCACATCCCCCGTCCAGGAGGAGATAAGGAGGAGCAGGTTCTCCTCTCACGGGTGGTGGCCTCCCTGATTCCCTAACCTTATTAATTTTCCTTTCATGGCTTCACCTCTGACCTACACTGGATATACGGTCCCCAGAACCATGACTTTTGTTCCATTTATGAGTCACTCGTGTCGAACTTGAACTTTACTAGGGCTGAATCTCAGGGGAACTTAGTGCGTCTGCAACACTGTGTGTCATACGCCAAGAGTGTGCGTCGTCCTTAACCAGTTACCAGTTTCAGAAGCAGGTAAGTTACTGGGAAACTGTCATGGAAATCAGAAGTATACACAGAACTTAAATAAGCAGCTTAAATTACAGTAAATGGAACAATATTCCTCCCTGAAATGGCGTCTAAATATGGAATCATACTATTGATGGGACAAATATGTTCCCCCACCAATATTCTGTGAATTAATAAGAATTAAATAAACTTGGTCTCCCCTGGATGGGAGTAAACATATTACCAGGGTATGGACGGTGCCCTCACTGTGCACTGTGTATCATCACATCCGTTATTATAATCTATACACCCCCCCGATTCCTTACTGACAACTTTGTATTTTCCAGGTGAGGAAGAGCTCAGTGTTCACAACAAACACATACTTCCCACCCCCGATCTGAGGTTAAATGCTTGTCATCCGCAGGTCACAGAAAGTCATTAAAGGCATCAGGCTTCCAATCCTCCAGCAGGGCTGTGACGCCGCCTCCCGGGGGGGTCCTGACCTTGTCTTTGCTGGGGCACAAACTTGTCCACTGGGACGAGGGTGAGAGGTTTGTTATGGCTGCTTGCGGGCGAAAGCCTCGCTCTGGGATCACTGGGATTGACGCTGAAGCGTCTCTCTGATGGGGAGTGGGTGGCGTGCAGCTTTGGAGGTTTTTTGAAAAGCGTTTGGATCTGCAAAGCTAATGATCCATTCAGACTAAGAGGGGGAAAAAAAAAAAAACTTCAGTCGGTGTGGAAGAGATTTTCTTTGACAGTTATTTACAAACCAAGGAAACTGAGCTGATAAAATACAGAATCCTAAACATAAATGGGAAAAAGATTGCAAAAGAGTGCAGAAATAGGACACATGTGCAGAAAGACAAAATACACATCAGTCTATAAGGTAGATAGTCATACAAATGGTCAGTTATTAAGCTAGAAAAAGCAAAAAGATAAAGCTCTATAATGCTCTATAATCATCCTCATCTGGGTTTGGGGATGATGTCATCACAACCCACCTTCTCATTTGTTGACCGTGTGGAGGGGCGGATCGCGGCAGTTGCCATGGGTCCATCGACCAGAAAATACAGCGTTGCCAATGCTCATGCATCTGGCATGACACTAACGCTTTCAGACTGTCACGGTCATGCAAGAAATCTCTCGACAAATCCATATTATACCATTATAAACCTAAAATTAGCTACATCAAAAGCATGGGGGTAGTTTGCAAACCCTACGCACTGTTTACAAGTTAATAAAGCTGTCACATAAGTGTGAATGCATGTGCAGACATATCTCTAAATCGCACACCAGCTAGCTGACCAAAGCTGGCAACCCTGGAAAATGGTAGAGATGCCACGCAGCCTTTGAAGATACACCGGTCAGAAGGCAGCGTGGTCCGGATGTGTCCCGAAAAGGTCTGCGACACGGCACATCCTAAAGCCAACAGGAAGTGACTGCATTCAGTAAGTTCTACCACTAAGATTTGCACTACATTGACCTGCAGGCATGGCAAACACCAAAAACCTCATTCATCTGCTTCAATGCCCAGGTTTGTGGTCACTACTTGTGTCACTGTCATACCTTCTAAGCATCCTGATTTCAAACTCCCATAATAACTTTACCTTGCTCGAACCCAAACTGTGTTTTACTATTAATGAATGGTATGCCACTATGAACTCTGAGCACAGTTAATTGCTTTCTGTTGTTTAAATTAACGATTACATATGCGGAGGATGTGTGTGTGTGTGTGTGTGTGTGTGTGTGTGTGAAAGAGAGAGAGAGCTTTCCATTGGTCAATTCTCCTGAAGAGTAAGCGGATGAATAGCAAATCAAGCTCATGTATGTCATTCAACCGTTAAGTGATATGAAAGATGCTGGTGTCTGAGACTGTGTAGGTGGCTGGATTTGTCTTCCTACCCATCTATGGGGGTGGAGTGTCTGACCGGGAGGTTGTTGGGTCAGATCCCAGGGTCACAGAGCGATGTCACCATTGGTCCCTTGAGCGAGGTCCATAACCCCCTATTGCTCTAAACGCTGCATGACCCTATTTGGATGAAAGGGTCTTATAAATAAAAATGTAACGGACCTGTTCAGTTAGACTTCATGAAGTGTATATTTTACAGGACGTGCCCTTTGTGAAAACTTTGCCAAAAGCATGCAAACATAAAGACATCTTGACCCCCCCCCCCCCCCCCCCCCCCAACCACATGCGTGCACCACCTTCCCCTCGTAGCTCTCTGCACCCTACAGACTCTGGCCCTCCTTCCAACATTGGACAAACTCTAAGCGGTTCTTCCCGATAGTATCCCCCCCCCCTCAATGACTTGTGAATTTTTTCGTAGCCTAAGGATGAAGTAATGATTTCCCCCCAGTCAAGCAAGTAAATATTTACAGACAGACATAGACATGTCACCTCTATATCCCCTCCTGACGGGTAAGGAAAACATTCTTGGACGTCTTGGAATTGTAAATGAACAAAGTTTTTTCAATATTCCTCCTTTTTTCGAATAAAAAAAAACGTATAGACAAGGATATCACAGGCTTAACTGGCGTAGGTTCAAGTGCTGGTAGCCGAGAAAACAGACTTAAAGCACATGGAGGTCTGTATCTGAGGAGCATCTGTCTCCAAGGGGATACATATCTGTGGGATTTTTTTTTTGGTCCCTCTGCTAAGTGGCAGCATCGTGGATTCTGAAGAAAACCCACCAGGACACAGCTGCATTTCTTCAAAGACGCGCCTTAGTTTCCCGGCCCCCTGCCCAAGTGGCCTTCTGCCCCCCCCCACCAGCAATCTCACTCTATACAGTCTCACACTGGTCAGCCTAACCAAGATGAATCTCAACTGGCTTAGCCTTGCCCAGGAACTTAATTCTCTCAGAGCTGAGATGGACCTCCCCCCCATCTGGGGGCAGTCTCATTCTGGGGCAGATTCAGTCTGGGCTAGCCTCATCTGAGATGTGGTGCTTTCGTCAGCCACACCAGGATGCTCTAATTATGCCAACGAGCAAGAACTTGCGAGGAGGACCTAAGTAGAGATGGTCCAGGTTGGGGAGACCCTATTTGTAAAAATGGCCATTTAGGAGCAGCCTACCCCTTCAAAGCACAGCCAGACTAACAAGTAGGAATGCAACCTGGGATGCTTCTGTCAAAGGGGGCTGTCTTCTTCTGGACAATAGGGTAAAACAAGGCTAAACCTAGGAAGTCAACAGATGGACATGGGAGCATTAGAGAAGCAAGTGTATCAAAAGCAATTGCTCTTGTTCCTTGCTGACGTTTGTAAATTATCGGACAACTTTGCAGTGTAACGCATGCAAGTCTTCCAGCTGTTATGAATAACCTCAGATTGTTGTGTTTTTTTTTTATTAATACGTGCAAGGTGCAGACAGACATGGTATCTCTGAAGATAAGTGTTACTGGTGCATTGTGGGAGTCCCGGTACCTCTGACTTGGTAGCCGTGAAGAAAACTATTTTCCTCTGAATGGGGCAGGTAGAACGGAGCAGGGATAGGGATGGTATGTGAAGTATTATTGTACTGTAATGTTCAGGGATTATCGGCATGTCACCTTAAACACATGCGTGAGGCATGAAGTCACCATTGAGTCCAGGTTACTAGGAGACAGCCACTCACCTCACAAATGCACACGGTCACATCGCACATCCCTCAAGGCACCATCTTCAGCTTGCGATGTGTGGAGCTTGATAATGAAAGTAGCTGGTGTTGTTTATGTTGCGTGTTTTTTTTTTTTAAATTCCACTCGGACCCGTACTCTTGATGTCCGCAGGATTAGCGAGCCAGGCTAGTTATCTACAGCTCTAATCGAGTCAAAAAGGCACGGGCACGGAAGTGGAGTTAAGGGGCGGGTGTGATTAGAATGTGATTAGATACTTTAGACAGGAAGTGCGAGTGATAGGTCCGTGTCAGAATATGCTGAAGGAACAGAGCATGGGTGTTTCTCAATACCATAAACGCAAAGATCGTACTTGTGGTCTTGGCAAGACCGGTCTCACTAACTTGCCTCCCACGAACGAACTTGGGGCACAGTAAATTATGGGATTGGTCCCCTTTGGCGAGGATGCAACCGATGTATCCTTGTTATTTGGGCCGGGGCATGAAGGGCATATGGATTTTTACCATCCTTCAAACTTCTGTACCTAGTATTGGAGCTGGTTTTCAGCAATGGAAGAACATGTCCGCGAGAACCCAAGTACAGGCAAGTGTGCATATTGAGAAACACCAAGTCTACTACTGTGGAAATAGGCACTTTATACCAAGGAAAAATGTACACGTTATTGTGCACAAACTTGTGAATTTATTTATTTGCATAATTCATTTGCACTTTTTTTTGTTTTATTAAAGCATATTGGGTTCTTTTTTCTGTTTTTTACAATGACAGGTATGAAGATGTTAGGAAAGTCCATTTTAATGAGCATTTGTATAATCAAAAAGAAAGTGTTTATAGATAAAAAAAAAAAAAGTAAACTGAAAAAAGTCAGTTTTCATAAGTAATTTATTACAGGGACCATTTTTGTTAAATAAAAAATAGAATAGGTGGGTTTGTATACCTAAGCATTTTATAGAGTTTATACTGCAATAGTAGGATTGTAGTTTTCTCTAACAAGAAAACATAAGATCCATTTTGACACCCAACACAATTTTCAAAAATGTTTGAAAATAATATTATTTTGTCTTTGAAGGAAATATTCATTGTCAGGGTTAGTCTGTTTAAACAAGCTTCCCAACTACAGGTGACGCGGGTCTTGGATTACTTTACTTTTTTATCCAGTAACGTTAGGTTAAAGTTTGCTTTTAGTTAAGCTAAAATTTAACTGGAAATGGAGTATGTTTTACATATAAGAAAGCGGATGGGCAGGGGTGTTAACTAGCGTGTCGGCTGACCTCTGCTTCCAGGAAGGCAATCTTTGCAGACATCGCCGATGGTGATGAGGAGTATAAGCATTAAATATTCACATGGAAGTTAGGTGGGGGCGAGATATAATTGAAAATGGTGATTGTTAAGGAGCAATGGTCTGCCTTCTGAGATGTCACACTGTGAACGTACAGGTTAAAGAACGTGAATGAGCACTTATGAAAGGAAATACCTCTCCGTGTGTGCGTCCTTTTATGTGTAAGAAGATGTTTCAGCAAGGGTGTATGATAACATGGGTGGTGACGTATAACAAGCGAGAGCAGTCAGCAGTCCCTATCCTGGCCCGTGGGCCACCTAGCCAGCTTAGCCATGTAATATATTGCTTCCAAAGCCAGTTTCCAATGGCAGCCATTGTAGCTGGCATCCAACCAATCAGAGCTGCTGTGTATTATGGTATTTCACTTTCCCTCGGAAGGGAAAGTCTCTCGGCTCGGAGCAGAAGCACGACTTCCCGCTGCTTTGTGGTTTGACCTGCACTTTGCCTCATGAACTCTGCTGTGAAGACGAAGCTCTCGCTAGTTTGTCTGCTCGTTTACCTTGCACAAAGTGTTGTTTCGGAACAAAAGGCTGTGCCCCCCCCCCCCCCAAAAAAAAATACACCATAACACCTCTTTCAATATGTCATTCAAAATAAGGACCAAACCACATCTGAAAGTTTTTATGCCTACGATCTTATTTTTTAACTAAACCGAATGCAACTTAATCAGCAAATAAAATTTTACAAAACCAGAATCACCTCAGTTACAGGAGATACTTGGAATCGCAGGATTCAGATATTAAACCAAGCTGCAAAAAGTAGGGAGTAATGAACAGCAGAGTATTGTGCAATTAAAAGAAAAATTCTCTCTGGGTCCAGTTATACATACATACTCAGTGGCCAGTTTATGTGGTTCCACCTGCTGGCTAGTGCAAACATCCAGTTCCTCCAACCAGTGAATCATGTGGCTGTGGCTGATTACATGCTGCACAAACACCGTGCAGGATCACGAGGTACACTTACTGTTTGACTAAGCATTAGAACGACTAAGACGCCTGATCTAAGCAGTTTTGATCGCGGTGAAATTGCTGGTGGGTCCAGCTCCTCAGAAACAGCCGTCCTCCTGGGATCTTCACCCACTACAGTCTAGAGCTAATAGTAAGTGGTGTGATGAGAAAAAAGAAAAAGTCAGTGACACGTCTTTGGCACGTGCAAATCGTATACCCTCAAAGCAGTTTTGGAGATGACGGTGGGTCTTACCAGCTATTAGCTAGGTGTCCCTAATAAAGTGGCCACTGAGTATGTCTTTGTTATATATCCTCAGTATCAGGTAGCACTGTTCAATACCACCGGGTAGTGAAGCTGCTCTAACTGCTTCTGTGTCCTGTGGACATCACCCAGTGTTGAATGTCTGCTCATATTTGTAGGATTAATAGACACAGTCATGTTGGGGGGTATTTATGAAATATGTTTTAGAACTCTTGTTGTACACCTGTATTTGATTGTACAGTCAAATGGATGTTAATCCCACTCTTCCATAAGTCCTTTAACACATTGATATTACAGCATGTGGTTTTAGCACCTGGTTGTCTTTTTTAATCTTCTTTTTATTATAGTTAAAGCTGTAACTGTAGCTTAGAACAGTGTTTCTCAACTGGGTTCTCGGGGACCTCCAGACGGTCCATGTTTTTGCTCCCTTGTAGCTACTTTTCAGACAGTCCACATTTTCCCAACTCCCAGACTGTCTGGGAGTCCCTGAGCACTGGGTAGGGAAACACTGGATTAGAAGATTCACTTGAGGATTTTGGAGAAGATAGGACATGGAACATTATATGTGTATGTTGAAGCGTTTCATTGAAATTTGGACAACTGGTAAAACTGGTTAATAAAAAAAAAAGTGTTGGCAAGACTGTTGCACTTTTTTAACTATACGCTGAAATCCTGGAATGTAAAGGTCTGCTGAAGTCCACTGAAAATTTTAGTTGATGGAAGTATTTATGCATATTATTGATTAGTTCTCTTGTGTATGTGATGAACTTCGGCTCCCAAACAAAACACTGAAAATTATACATCCTTAAGCTTCATTCTATTTTCTCATGGAGGCTAGACATGTTCTCCAACCATACACATGGACATTAGAATGAATTTTAAGGTGAAATACTGGGGGGCAGTGTATGGCTCAATGAGTTTGCACTGCCCATCATCAGAAGGTTATGGGTTTGAACCCCGGGACTGGAAAACCTGTCCTGCCATTAGGGCCTTAATTAAGGCCTTTAACCCCTCAGTGCCAGAGTCACTGCAGGCTGGCTGACCCTGTGCAGTGACCCCAAGCCAGCTCTCACCCGTCTGTGTGCAAGATAGGTTGGGTGATAAGAGAATTTACTCACAGAGAGAAATAGAGTATCACTGTTCTATTTCATCACAACTGAAGGCTGGAAAATGTTAGGAGACAAATGCGAAGACAAGGTAGAAACATACAAGCACTTCAAGTTTTTCTCAATTGCTTTGGTGCATCTCATGTTCTGAGAAGAGGAACAGGTCAATATATATACCTGACCTCCCTTCCATCCCTAGCCATGCCAGGTGTCATGATTGCTTGGTTGCTTTTTATGGAAATGCAGGGTGGGTGTGGCATTCCACGGCTTCAGCAGCGAATCTGCTTCCTGCTGGAAGCTGCCCTAACAGTCATTTCCATGCCCTTAATGGGACACTGATCTGCCCCAAGGCCAGTAAGGTACTCAAGCTGGATAAGCAAATAAGCATGTAAAACAGCAGCAAACCGACTTCGGGAAGATGCTTTTATTCATGTTATCCGATCCAGCCGTTGCTCTGGAACTGATCATTTACCTTTTATGACCTTCCTTTTTATGATGTGTATTATCCATAAACACTAATAAAGTCAAGAGTCACAGTGAGCCTGAAGTTAAAGACAGGAAATACAGGAATGCTGAGGGTAGTCCATCACAGGTCTCTCTAACACCACAATCACACACACTGTGAGCAACATAGAGCCCCCAGTTCCATGTTTTAAAGAATTGCCTTCATAATACGCTCTCCAAAAAGTCGCTGATATCTTGCTGGCTTAAGGAGAGGTTTTAAAATGGCTAAGCCGACACACTTCGACACATGCTATAGTTTTACACCAAAATGAAGCTCAATTAAACATCATTTGCTTTGCCAAACACTTTTGCGCAGCGCTGTACATCCCTCAGGGTGCCACTTCACTTAGTTCTATAACCTCATAACAAAATTCATTGGAGTTAAGAGTATAATGTCATTTTTATTGGTATTACATCACAGTCTTCCATTGCAGTCAACACGCCCCCAAAGGGTTCTGAATGACTTGCACCTTGGTCCCAGCAGCTTAGCTCTGTGTTGGATGTCACTGAAGAGAACCTATACCTGTCTGCTGACGATGATGCTCAGGCCACAGGTGAGATGCCCACTGAGATGTCCATCGCCTGTGCCCCCACCCAGCACTCTCCCCTCCCCTTTCCCAAAGCTTTGATAAGCCTGCAGAGCCCCTGCCTAGCTGCTGTTATAGTAACAGTAGTAAACTTGACTTGTTAAGTTAACACACGCAACAAGAGGAAGTTGTTCACACTGTAACCATGTTGTGCAGTAGTTGACACTGTTGCCTTACACCTCTGGGACCAGGGTTCAAGTCTCTGCAAGGGTTCTATGTGTGGGGGGTTTGCATGTTCTCACCATGTCGTGGTGCGAGGCTAATTGGCATTACCAAATTGCCCATAGGCGTGAGTGAGCCCTGTGATGGGCTGGTACCCGTCCTGGGTCGTTCCCTGCCTTGTGCCCTGTGATGGGCTGGTACCCTATCCTGGGTTGTTCCCTGCCTTGTGCCTGTAGGCAAGTGGTTTCAGAGAATGTCTGGATGGATGGATACATGCAACATGAGCCCCACTAGAGCTAATGGATGGCCCTGCATTTTTTGGAACAGGCTCTCATTTAACATCTGGTCCTCCTCATCAATTACTCCTCCTCGCATCTCAACTGGAAACCCACTTGCTCAGACTGGCTTTCACTCTGGATCAAATGATCACTGGATCATTTTAATTGCCTCTTGTTTTCACCTCTCCTGTCTCATTCCAGCGATGTTATCGTCTGGGCTGGCATCATTATTGTGCGGCTTTGTCTCCATTAGTTTTGTTTTACTTTTTATTTGCAAATTTTGCAGCACTTTGGTAAACTTTGGCTGTTTTTAAATGTGCTTTAAAAATGTACTTTGTCTTGCATTTATCATACCTGCACAGTCATCAGGTTATTATTTAAAGTAGACCTTTTAAAAACATTATTTACCTTGGTTTTTTGTCTAGTCTGATGAGTGAGGCTGTGCTTTCAGAAGTACCATTGAAGGCTGGTGATGTATATAAAAATGGTGGCATAGAATTATATGCATGTTGTCATGTATAGTTATAGTGTAAATTTATTATATTCTTTATCAAACCATGCCAGTTTATCTCTTTGGTTATAAATATTCAGCAGCATATAATTGATTCCAGTTTACAAACATTTTAAATTATTTAAAAGAAGTAAAAATGCTTAAAACAATAGCATTTAACATAAACACAAAATTAACATTCATTGTGGTTTATCATCAACAGGGCAGCATAGACACATATGTTACAAATTCAAAGTATTTTCAGTTTTGTCAGATAAATTCATAAATCACATTAAAAAGACCCATTAAAAATGTAACCTTAATGACCATGTGACATGTCTACATATTTAGATAACAGAAATCCCACAGCCAGAGTATGTCCACACACTCAAAGTAATTAAACTTAATGGTGATTGGTCAAATCCAGGTGGACTTCTTGTCCCTGATTTGCTGGTGAAGCAGGTGGGCGTGCTCATTTCCTGTCCATGAAGTGAGCCATCATATCCATGGGCAGGGGGAAGACGATGGTGGAGTTCTTCTCAGTGGCGATGGTGGCGAGGGTTTGCAGGTAGCGCAGCTGCAGGGCAGAGGGTGATTCGGCGATCACCAGCGAGGCCTCCTTCAGTGCCCGCGAAGCATTCATCTCACCCTCAGCCGCAATCACCTAGACAGGGAACCAAAGAGGGCAAAGTATGTATCAAGGTCCATCCTAGGATGAGCTGTAATTATAATGATAATTAATGCAAAGTGTTTCTGGGCTATACATGAGCATTTTCTAAGTACTTATATAAGACTCTTAAGATCACATTCATTGGTCAGGTTTGCCTGTTCTTCCCATGGAGAGTTCAGGTTCAGAAAGTAAAAATCCAGATCAAGATTTTGTTTCAACCAACCAATAGACTATAAAGAGTCACAGTCACAAAGTACTCAACTGGATAGCTGAAACAAAATCTTGGTCTGAATTTTTAATTTCTGGTCCAGAGCTATCTACCTCTACCTGTATATATGTAGGTTTCCTCCATGCACTCTAGTTTAATCTCAGAGTGCAAAAACATATAGTTGACCTGGTGTCTCTGCCCATGATGTGTGTATAAAAGTGTACCCTGTGCCTCCATCCAGGGTGTCCCTGGCCCCCTGCCCTCTGCTAACGAGGATACACTCCAGACCTACTGTGATCCTATATTAGATAAGCAGCTATGGAAAACAGGAGAATGTTTAAGACTAATAAATTACATTACGAGCCATGTTTGGATAAATACCATCAGTATTTTGCTGGAGAACCCGAACGTCAATGTTACAGCCCAGTCTAGGCAGCACATAGCAGTCAGTTTGCAAGCCAATAACAAATCTCCGTTTTCCAAGAACAGCCCCGCCTCCCCGTCTGGCCGCCGCCCACCTGCCGCTGCTCACCTTGGCTCTGGCCTCTCGGGAGGCCTCCGCCTCGGCCGCCATGGCCCTCTGCAGCTGCTGCGGCAGCTTGATGTCCTTGATCTCCACCCTCTCTACCTTGATGCCCCAGGAGTGTGTTGCCTCATCCAAGGTAGCCTATGTATGGGGGGGGGGGGTGATGATAATGTGTCAAAGTTTATGTTGGGGCTCAATGCCAACACCTTGGGTGCAGTAGTTACCCGATTTGCCACCGGCATGTGGCAGCCAGTGACAGCAGAGACACCAGTGATGGGACCCAGTGATGGGACCCAGTCCCCGGGACGGTACCTGCATGCTGTGTGACATTCCCTCCCGGTCTGACAGCAGCTCAGAGAGGTTCTTGGTGCCTAACACGTTCCTCAGGGTGGTTTGAGCAAGGAGGCGTGTCGCAGAATCCGCGTCGGACACGTTGGCCACGGATGCAATGGGGTCGCTGACACGGAAGTAGACCACTCCATCCACACACACAGTCACTGAATCTTTGGTAAGGATCTGCAATTTCAAAAGAAAAACTTTCAGACAAAGTACCTCTAAACATGATGAGCCAGACCCTTAACTCCAGCTGCCTGACCCTACGGTCTCCTCTATGCCAGCTCCATGAGGTGGCCTCCTGGGATGCTTCCCCAGCTGTCCTGAAGAGATTCCACATGTTGAGCTCTCATTGGTCACTATTCCTTCCCTCTCTGGTCAAACTCCTCCAAAGTAACTTCTACTGTTACTATTTAGGGGTGGTGACCAGGTCATGTGACGTGACACTATCACTTTCTTTTGGGGGCGGCTTGGTATGTCCAAGCGTTTGACTGGTACTGTATGTAGCTCATATGAAGTGTCCTCCAACTGATAAATGAA
>JAODKM010000037.1:16064241-16075845 GCA_026780845.1 Petrocephalus sullivani
GCACGGGGGGGGGCACTCACCTGCTCGCTGGAGAAGTAGCCGTGCACCAGCTCGATAGCCTTGATTCTCTGATCTGTCAGAACGCACTGCGGGTAGGTGGGGGGGGGACACCAAACGTGACATCCAAATTAATAGCAATGAAATATGCACCCATAATATAAACAGGAGAATGGCTTCGCCGCAACACCCCCCCGAAAACCTGACATTTACCGCGCCATAATAAATAATAAATGCACGCATATTGCATAATTACCTTTCTTATCTCGTCCAGCACGATGTCAAAAGACTTTTTATCCATCTTGAAACGTAACCGCTATCAAACTCGCTTGGGATTAACACGATTTCAGTACGATTGTATCAGTGTAGTTCTACCGATCGGTTAAAAAGGGAGAAAGTTAATAGGAATAAAGGGCTACATGCGCCAGCATAATTGCATAATGCCACCGGGTGGCTGAGTAACGCGAACCGCAGCTCCGCTCTTAGCGCACCAGCAAAATCAATGCGCCCGACAGCATCGCGCATCGCGGCCGATAGACGGTCATAGCTAGCTGGCTGGCTAACCACAAGCACACGGCGGCCTGGGAGCGGGCCGGCCGGGCCCGAAAGCAGCAAGCGCGGCGCACTCCTCAGACGCGGGGACTCGGCTCGCACGACCGTAACGCGCGATCCGGCACCATCTTATAACATGAATAAGCGGGGCTGGGAACGTAAAGCCACCCCCAGGTGCAGCTCAGCTAGACGGGCTTCCTTTGTTATGACCCATTATGGTGCGACGACCTTTCGCAGCGTTTTTTCCCTTTCCGCTGTGGGCGTTGGGGGTAATCGAGGGAGTACACGAACGGCCAAAACTGCGCAGGAGCGTAACAGATTTTAAAGCATACTTCAATGATCTCGCAATGGAAAACGACTTACACTCGATTGTCTGATTTATGGCCACACGGATATACCATAATGCACTGATTTGTTTTATTTTGTTTAAAATAATGACTAAATTTGAAAGTCAAAGAAATCGGCTACACGGATGGACGGACCCCCCTTGAAATTCAGGTCCACCGGCTGCCGTGTCGCTTTTTGATGACGAGTTTGTGCGGCTTCGTACGATGAAGGATGCTGTCAAATAGTATTTTTTAATTGTACTGCATTTTTTTCATGTTCATTGTAAGCACTTTTCTAGTAAAGGATTTAAAATAAAATAATTCACGCGAGTAATCCACGGAAGTGTGCGCTTTAGCGTGCGATTTCTCAGCAGGCATTTCCTACTAGCTTTCCCGGAAGTAAACAACGACGTGCGTCTGATGCGGATGTGCTGGGGAGACAGGTGTGGAAATCCGAGCGAGTTGGTGCAGAGATGGACCGCTTCGTGTGGTCCAATGGCCTGCTGGAGATGAACGAGACATTGGTGATCCAGCAAAGAGGTGTCCGACTATACGATGGAGATGAAAAGGTGAGTACCGCTCCACGGTTAATAATTTTTATGGACAAATGTCGAACGTGGAATTAGGAGATCGGGCCCTTGTCACTTATGATAGGTATTTATGTAAAGTTTTAGTGACATTCCACCTGGGGGCGTAATGTAAAAACCGTGAATACTGGAGGGAGGCGTTATTTAGATGTTGGTGATGCTTTGATATATACTCGCGTTAAGAGATCAGAGTGCATGATTTTCATGTAATCTCTAATTTTTCTCTATAGGCTAAGCTGGATGTTGGAGTTGTCCTTCTGAGTACTCATCGTCTTATTTGGAGGGACCTCAAGAACCACGTAAGGTCTTGGGGGAACTTGAAAAGTATTTGAATTGTAGTATGTCACTGTTGCCCCAAACTGCTCTGTGATATGCACTGAGGCGTTTCAACTATTATAACTAACTTGTTAGGTATTCCGCTGGCAAACTGTTCACTGTGTCAAACTTTTCCCTTCGCACCAGGAATGTTGCATGGCTATTCCTCTGTCACAGATCGTATTCTTTGAGGAGCAGGCTGCAGGGATTGGAAAGAGGTAATGTTGAAAAACAAGCCCTGTGTGCGTCCTGCGAAATTTGCTCAAGATATCTCCTCTTGGTAAAAGACTATGGCTGTATTAGGGGTCGACCGATTATTGGCCTGGCCAATTATTGGGGGCCGATATTAGGTATTTTGCCAATTATATGTATCAGCATTTTATTTTGAATTTTGTGAAGCCCCAAGGAGAAGAAGAGAGAGAAGTTTCAGCCGAGCGTGGCCTGTTGCTGAGATTGGAGGGTAAATCAGCTGTTGTTCCCCAAATTAAAACATGACAGTCCTACACACTGACGTTACAAAACACCACGGAGCTCCTGCGAGCCATTTCCATAATTGAAAAGCCTGCCTGCTTTCCCAGTTACAGCACTTAAAATGTCAGAATAATGACACTTGCTTTGGTGGTAACATGAGCCTGCGGAAGCGTCATGCATTCACTAAAGAGTAAAACAACATCCAAGCGTGTTGTTATATAAAGTGTATCTCGTTAATTCAGAAAAATAGACCGGATTTTTTCTTCTTTAGTGAATGCAGTACGCTGCTGTATGAGTCAGCAATGTTCCTGTATTGACAGCATAAATAGCGTTATGTAGCTGCGACAGCAACATGAGCTTATTAGAGTTTCCACGCTGCTTATCTTACTTTACATTACAGTACTTACATTGCTCATTCCTATGATATTCTCAGATGCGTGTAATGTTAGCTGACAACATCGTGGAGTCTCTTGCTGCAAATTTAAATGCGTTACCAAACTCTGTTATTAAGCAAAAGGTATTAATGGTATTAAAGCATCTATTAATTTGATTTGTCCAGCTCAGGCATATAAGTTTTATTAGATGTTTTATTTTAAATGTCTTATTCTTAAATGTCTTATTCTTATTCTGCGTTCTGAATACTTAAGAATCTGTAAAAAGTATGTACATGTTTTTTGTTTTATTTTGTATAATGAACCATATGCCATTCATTTAAAAAGTAACATTTACTTTAAATAGAGCAGCCTTACTTGAATATCCCCAAATTCTCATTGCAGATGGATGCAAAGAAAGCACATAAAGGCAAATGCATATCGGTTCCAAATATCGGCTATCGCCCCATCGTCTGACAATTATCGGCAGCGATTATTATCGGCCCTGAAAACCAATATCGGTCGACCTCTAGCCTGTATTATCAAAATATTGTCAGGAGGGAACATCACTCATTTCATTACTCATCTAAATCAGCTTTAGTATCAGCAGTAAATTTAATGCTCAGACGTCTCACATAAACTGAAGTGTTTTCAGGAAGTCTTTTATTATAATTTCTATAGTATGGATAAAGTATTATAACCATTTTGAGCCCTGGCTGTTCTCATTTTTGCAATGTTGTCCTTCACTCTGCTCACTACAGTGCAAAGATAGTGATTCACTTGCATCCTGCCTCCCCCAATAAGGATCCTGGTCCCTATCAAAGCAGCAAGTATCCCTACGTTAAGTTGTCCTTTAAGGAGCATGGACAAATTGAGGCAAGTTGTTACCATAGAGATGGGCTTTGCAACAACTCATGCTTTTGTATTCTGTGCTGCTGGTCAGATGGAATTCTCGGGGGGTTCGTGCAACCAAGGTGGGCCTGAACCTTTCTTGTGTGATCAGTTCTACAGGAGGCTGTCAGAGGAGATGACCCAGAAGAGATGGGAGAGGACACCAGTGTCCCAACTTATCCCAACAGCGACGGGATCACAGGTGACAGTTATGTGCCTCATGGCATCACAATTACATAGCAAACCATTGTAAAATTAACCCAGTATTCTAATTGCCTGGACCCTGTAATGAACTGATAACAATCCTGATATTTATAATGAAAAGTAATGGCTGAAGCTTTCTTCCATTCATTTGTAACTTGAACAGGCCAGACCGAAATTAAACTTTAAAGACCTGTGCCATCCATTTGCATTAGCTTTTTAAGTATCACTTTCTGTTGATGGTGCAATATACATGAAGGCCTCTAAGAGGCGCCGTTTCTACTTGTGTGGCAAACATGAAGCAATGACACTTTATTTCCTCTTCTTTTCTTTTTTTTTAAAAGTCCTGCAGGTATGCTTAATAATTTGACTGTTTGCCTTATTTAATTCTGTTCTGTTCTATTTTTATGTTTTATTGCACATATTTGTATTCTCAAGATGTGTCAGGTAGAGGTAGGCCAGACAGCTGCAGCGGTGACTAGGAGTAGGATGTTGCTCCTCGTCCCCTGGGCTGACCTTTTCCTTCCTCTCCTCTTGGGGAAACACAGACAGGAAGAACACGGGCTGTGGGGATCGTGGGCATCGAGAGGAAGTTGGAAGAGAAGAGGAAGGAGATGGACAAAAATATTTCCGAGGTGAGCGAGAGAGAGCCGGGGAGGTGGAGCTGAGGATGTAGAGGGAAAGGGAGCGTGTGTGTGGAGGGTGGGGGCAGGAGGCACCGTCAGCCATTCTGGCTCATGTGAAGCGGGTCGCGGCTTTCCCCATCCTGCTCGGACTGGATCCCAGTCTCAGGGTGCAGCCCAGACACGCCACGGCGTGGCAGGACATACGCCCGCTCTCTCGCCATTACGGTTTTGCCGGCACATGCTTAGAAAGTAAGGAAGCATCGTTATGTCTATCGTGTTGTAGCAGTTCTTGGCTCTTCACGTTCTTATCCGTTTGTACAGCAGGGGGAGTAGTAGTTAGCGTTCCAGCATGAACAAATGAACGTTAATGTCTCTGGAAGGGCACTGTTGGATTTTCGAGAATACAGCTTTTTTGATATCGCTGGGTTAAAATCTAATATTGTAATAACTGTCATCTTCTAGTATGGGTGACTTCTAACAAATAAATTAATGTTATAAATGCATCGTGTGAGGGAAATTGTCCAGTTTCAGTGTTGGGGCAAACTAGTTTGTTTACTTTATTAATGAGCTATCTCCTAGTGTGGGAAGACCTTGGTTTTATCTCCAGATTCTCATAGTCTGTCTGGGGTCATTTTCTACAAACAAGGTCACAGTCAGGTGAAGAAATAGTTTTAGCAAATATTTATGAATTTTTGCTCTGATTAAAAGCTGGAATTCAAGTTTTGAGAAAAAGGCACATAACAAGCAGGCTAATCTCAGAAATTATTTTATTTTGTTAGCAACAGGTGCAGCGTTTGGAGCATAAATTTAATTTGCATCTAGTGTGTGAGGTGTCCGTCATCACAAAGCAATGTGTCTTGAATAAAAGAACACTGTTGCACATTTAAAAGCACATTTAAAAAAATTAACCTTATATATAAGGCTGGTCTTGGTGCCATTACTGAGTTTGTGATGAACGCAAGGTCCTGTTTCTCTGGAAACAATAACTACAGACTGACTGCTCCATTTCCTCTGGAAGAATAATTAAGCTTACAGTGTATCACTGATAACCTACAAAAACACCATCCAAAATTAAGGGTTTAATGGCCATCCTGCCTTTACGGTTATAATGCAAACAAACCCTGTGGTTTTGAAGCAAGGTGCCATATTCACCTGTCGAAATGATTTGACTCCCCCCCCCTTTAAATGTGTCATTAGAACCTCCCGTGGAGGGTGGGGTTAGGGCTTCTCTTTTGCCGTAAGCTTTCTTTCGGTCAGGGATCCTTGTCGCCAAGCCCCCCCCCCCCCCCCCGCCGGCGGTGCTGTGTGTGCGTGATAAGAGGAGGCAGCAGCAGGTCTTTGTGGGGGCCGGAAGCATGTGCTGGGTGTGTACCCTTGCCCTTTGTTCCCAGGCCGACCCCTTCGTCACCAGCTAGTGCTGAAACAACAGAAAACAAACCCGTCCCATCTGAACAGCGGCCAGACTCTGAGGCTCAGCCCCCCCACCAAACACTGACCACCTTACAAATTGAGTTATCCTGGAATTCTAAATTAAACAAGGCCTCAGCTGGAAAATAGATATCCTACTTAAGAGGCTTTGTGATGTGAAGATGTTTGTCTTGTGCTGAATGCTTAAGAATGTACGTTGTGTAGGCCTCCTGTAGAATTCCTGTTAACCGCGGCTTTGACGTGCTTCTTCAGGAAGGACGACCTCTTCTTAATGGATGGGTTGGGGTGCTCAGGAATGTCAGGCATGTGAGGAAGCTGGATCACGCGTTTCCAGCGGCCCGGTGGTCGATTTGTGTTTGGTCTGTGTGGGAATTGCTTCGCCTGACCCCTCCTCCCTCTCCTGTTCCTTCTTCCCAGGCCTTTGAAGACCTCAGCAAGCTAATGGAGAAGGTATGGAAGTCCCTTGCTACCACCTGCAGTCCTCTTTCCCCCAGGACTTTGCACATGAGCTTGGGTGTCGTCAGTCATTATCCCCCTTAATACCGCTCTTCCCCCCCAGGCCAAGGAGATGGTGGAGCTCTCCCGGTCCATTGCAAGTAAAATCAAAGAGAAGCAAGGAGACATCACAGAGGACGAGGTGGGTGTGACCATGCACTAACATGGCTCACCCTTCAAGTGCCAGAACTGCCCTGGGGTGGTCTCTCTTCCCATCCAAACCTCAGGCACATAATTCTGCGGTTTTTTTTTTTTACTCTAGTGTTTACATGTCTGTAATGGAGAGGGGACTCTTAGTCCAAGCAATCTGGGAATATTCTTCTATCTGTTTCTGTTTTACTCATTTTAGAATGCGAGAGGGGTAACGAGCCAGATTTGGCAAGCTCGATCCCGAGCACGTCCAACAGCCTGGAGATAATTTGATCACCTCGCACGCTAAATTAATCGAGGGCGTCCTGGTCCAAGAGCTCCTTTATTGCTCTTTTTAGAAGAAGGCCGGCGTCTGTATCGCTAGATCCTGACCTCAAGGCTACCTTTCCCCCTGTTGACGTAATCCCCCGTAGCGCGCACAGAGAGGGGGCGTCTTTTCCCGCCTCCACTTCATTAGCGCTGCCGCTGGTCCGTCTTCTGCGGCGGAGAGCCTGCTGAGTCGGCGCTGCCACCGCGCGGAAAGTGTCGGGGGCCCCCCGCGGCTGTTTCTGGCAGGAAGCTTCTGGAGATCCACCAGCTGCTCGCGATGGTCTGCGATTAGGGACCCGGGCCCTGCCTTAGCCCAGATGGTACCCCCCCCCCTCCCCCCGCTGAAGTTTAGCACTTTATCCCCCCGGGATCCTACCCGTAAGATCTGCGGAACCGCTAATTATGTGACGGGGCTTTTCGGAGTTAATAGGTTCTCTGGGGTCTAAGTATGCAGCTGGATTGCTGACCCAGAAATAAAGAAGTTTAGGCCCATCTGATTGGAAGTTTTTTTTTTTCCCTTCCTTACTAATATGCTGCTACGTCCCCTGATTGCTGGAAGTATTGGGCGTTTCCCTTCAGGACGCTGCTGTTTCCAAAGCGGACATGCAAGAACGGAGCGGTGCAGTGGGCTGGGTCAGGTGTCCCTCTCTTGTGCTACCAGTTTGCCCTTTGACCCCAAACAGACGATCCGGTTCAAGTCTTACCTGTTGAGCATGGGCATCGCCGACCCCGTGACACGAGAGACTCACGGCTCGGGGACACAGTACCATATTCAGCTGGCCAAACAACTTGGGGACATGCTTCTTGCCCCACTGGAGGTAACGGGACTCGCATGGGCACATATGTGTACATTTATTGTCACACAGACGCAGGTGTATAAATACCATTGTTACTGTTGCCATATTAGCCTGAATGCTAACATGCTAAACCAGCAATTCCAATACGATCCGGATGGTTCCCTCTGAGGCTAGTGCTCAAATATGGGTTCCAACAGGATTTCAGATGCAGGACCCAAGACCTCAAGCAAGTTGTTTGGGGAAGGTGTGAACTTTTAAGCAATGGGTGTCTCGTCTACAGGAGCGAGGAGGCATGATGGCCCTGACTGAAGTCTACTGCCTGGTGAACCGTGCCCGGGGTATGGAGGTGAGTCCTAGGGGAGCGCGTCCGTTCTCTAATGGGGACAGGGGTGTAAGATTGGCGATATGCACAGACGGAAGGAATGGTGTTAAATACACATGCGTCTTATGTTTATGAGAAGCTCACTTCGTCGTCTTTCATGCGAGGGCTGTAAACTTACGGGACACTGTCCCCGGCTGCGTCAGGAGGGAAGATTCTGTCCAGAAGCCCAGTGCTACTCCACCACAGATCTCCTGCTGTGGGCCCTCCAGCAGAGGAAGGCTGGGCAAATGTCACAGGTCTCCCACGTCTTCCGTCATCCGCAGGCTGCAAGCATGGAGCAGCTAATTAGGATTGACCTTGTTCTGCCTCCTCACTGGTTTTAGGAGGGTAGCCTTTCATTGGCTGTATTGAAGCCATCTGGAAAAGGAGAGGAACATGGGACAGGGTGTGGGGTGTGTTTGTGGGGGCGGTGTTTGGGTTTCTGGACTGAAATGGAGCTGGAAGCTCCTCCTGACCTCCTTGCCCTGGGTCGGCAGATGTTGCTTTCAATTTTTTTTTTTATCATTTGCTGTCCTTCATTTATAAATAAAATGCCTTATAGCATCTGGGCTATTTTCCAAAACCTGTCACCCAGATGCTCACTCATGCAGACACAAGTGTGTCTGTTTTTGTTTGTCTGCCTGTTTTTGTTTGTCTGCCTGTTTTTGTTTGTCTGCCTGTTTTTGCCGGTCTGTCTGTAGGTTTGTTTTTCTGTCAGTCTGATTGTCTGTCTGCTTATTTGTCGGATTGATGGTTGTTTGTTTCCGGTCCCCATATCACTAGTAAATTTCCTCTCATCTTCCTGCCACGATTCTCCGACGAATGTCCGTATTTTTATAGGCCACTGTTCTGCTCCCACACAGTCCCATACACAGTTGTTACAGGCGAATGCGTCCACATTATACATCACGCACACTCCGATCACACTCCTCCCTCTGCTCCTGCCCCCCAGCTGCTCTCGCCGGAGGATCTGGTAAATGCCTGCAAGATGTTTGAGTCCCTGAAGCTGCCTCTGAGGTAAGGGCAGGAGCCGCTGGGGTTCGATGGGTGCCGGTGGCCGAGGAGGGGACAGGGTCACGTGGGCGGCAGCCCAGTCCGAGCATCCGCCGGCCACTTCCTGCTTCACATCCTGTTTTGCGAAACCCAGTCCAGCCCTGATCCCCTCCTGAACCAGCCACCATTTATTCCCTTGTACTTCACATTAAATAGCCACAAGAAAAAAGTTACTGTTTTCAACTAATCTTCGGTTGTTTTGGAAATTCCTTGTAGTGCCCTTGGATTGCAGCTTGTAGCTTTCTCCCATTGCTTGTATCTTGGAGACAAAACCTAGAGCGTAATTTCCTGTGGATGACGGGATTTTTGTGAACAATGCTATAATACAGACTTTTCATCTCAAGTGGAAAACAGGAAGTCTACGGTATCCTGGTGAAGACAATCTTCCCGCCCAAAGTGTTGTTGCATTAGTGGATTTGTGGCGTTACGCTAATCCTGGCCAAATCCCAGATTTGACACCGATATTGTAACAGCTTGGCTGTCACCTTGTAGCCGTACTTTAATAAGATGCACCCAGTTTCCCATAAGAAATCCTAATATGGGATTCTGGTAACATTGTGTTAATAACATTTATTGTACTAGTAAAATGCACAAACACCCTGTTTCCATGGACCTATGGGTTAATGGTAGATTAAGTAAAACAAACCAAAAAAAATCAGGGAAACTTGTAATTAATTGCTACAATATTGGAGTTCTTGATCTTCAGACCTGGCAAACTTAGCTTCCTATAAAGATTGTTCAATGTACATGTATATATTTAGCAAATACATTCTACAAAAAACATGCATGCTGGTAATGCTGGGGATAACCTTGTGAATAATAAAAACACCCTGTAATGTAGTTCTTAGCATGGATTTAATTCATGTTATGTCTTTTACCAACATCTAGCCAATTAAGGTTGCCAGACCGCACCCCCCACCCCCCCATGCCCCGGCAGGTGTATACCACGCTCACAGTGCGGGGGTCTCGTCTTCTGTGCTCTCCAGGCTGCGAGTTTTCGATAGCGGCGTCATGGTGGTCCAGCTGCAGTCCCACAGCGAGGAGGAGATGATCGCCTCAGCTCTGGACAATGTGAGTCCGCGTCCCCTGTGCAGTTCCCATCTGCTGCCTGTGGGGAGCGCTCAGCGACAGCCTTAGCCAGGGGCTCATGGAAATACCCCCCACAGCCCCTCCCAGTACAGCTCTATCTATTGAATTGACACTAAGAAGTGATTCCTGCACATTTTATGTTGCTCAAGGGTACAATCGCAGACCCTCTCTGATCAGGACCAGAGCAGTTTTTGAGCTCAACGTCCTTAACCTCCAAGCGGCCTGCTGCCGATTTGCCATCATGGCCCCGGGCAGAAATTCTGGCAGATCTCACTAAATCATGTGACAAGAATTTCCGGATGGCCTTTCCTCGCCCGGGGTCCTTCAGACCCCAGCGCGAACATCGAACGCAAAATACAGGCAACATGGTGGCAGAAGATGTGAACTGATGACCGGTCTCTGCTGTTCGCAGCTGCTTTCGGACATCTGTGCTCCGTACGACAGAGCAGACTCTGTGTGTCAGCTGAGCATTTGAATAACGTAAATTGGAGTGATGTAACGCGTCTGGGTAGACCCTCCACATACCGAGTTCTTGCATAACCAGCCCCCGGGCCTGGAGACCCATCACAGGCTGGAGGGGCAGCCTCTGGGGAGGGCAGATCGCTTCCAGATGTGTCCATGGAACAAAAACAGTCTTTATTGATGTGATTTTTTTTTTTTGTTGTTGTTTTTGGGCTGGAGTTTTGGTAGAGGGCGGCGTGCGGGGTGTTGAGGCTCATCAGTTGGTGTCTGATTCCAGTTTTCCGTCTAACTTGAGTCCAAGGCCTGAGTTTTACTATAACGTTTTACGCGGCTCCAGTGTCTCCCATGTAAACGACTTTGAGCGGTTAATCGTGGATCGTAACGTAGGTGCACCTGCACCGACTGGCGTGTCACTTGCCATTGCGAGTCGCCCTTGGAGACGCAAAGGTCACCCCCTGTGTGTCCCTCTTCTTGGCAGGTGTCTGACAAAGGCTCCCTGACCTCGGAGGAGTTCGCCAAGCTGCTGGGTCTCTCTGTTCTCCTGGCTAAGGAGAGGTAAGTGTACGGTTTAGGCCGGTTATTGTCAATGTGAGGAAGAGTGCAGTGCAATGTAATCAGTTTGACTAATAAGTAGTACTGATTACAGTATATACAGTGATAAAGTGCTAATAAGGCAGTAAATTTAATGGTCTGATTTTAATATTTATGTTGTTAAGTAAAATGGTTTGCATTGGGGGCAGTGTATGGCTTGGTGCCTGTTATCAGAAGGTTGCTGGTTCAAATCCTAGAGTCAGCAGAGTGATGTCATCTCCAAGCATGACACTCTGACCTCGCTGAGGTCACGCCTAAGAACTCCTGCCTATATTTGTCATGCATGGAGTTACCCCTGGGCTGTGGATTGATGCCCCCCCCCCCCGCCCCAGGTTGCTGCTCGCGGAGAAAATGGGACACCTGTGCCGTGATGACTCAGTGGAAGGCCTGCGGTTCTACCCGAATCAGTTCTAACAGGCTTGGGAGCCCTCCCCCCCCCCCCACAGACGAAGAGTCCTTCTTGGGTGTGAAACATGCTTGAAGTCCAGCCGAACTCCGCCAACACAGAGGAAATAGCAGCCCGCTATCCCCC
>JAODKM010000037.1:16075945-16085981 GCA_026780845.1 Petrocephalus sullivani
CGTGTGCGTGAGACTCCAGCAATTCCCCCCCCCCCCAAGAAGCGGATTCCATACCACCAAAGGGTTTGACCCAAAGAAACGGCTCAGATTATGTTTTTTTAAAATCCACTCGGATGCGAAAAGTGACATAAATCAGAACAGATTCGACGAACACCGGGTACGGAATACAGGGGACTCTGACACACAGCCTGTGGCATTGGGCAGGGGGGCCGAGATCTCATCATAACCGTGGAAACCCATGTAGTGTCTGTGCCTACCAACGCGGCCACGGATACGTGTGACGACACTGGTGCCCTCTCTGTCACCCTGTGCTGGACAGCATCCAGCAGAGCGCGGGACAGCATCCAGCACAGCGCGGGAGCATCTGGCACGGGCCGCAGCTATCCAGTTGGCTGCCTGTCATAGTCTCTTCAGCTGTCAGTTTAACTGCTGAAATATGCACAAGGGCAGGGCAGGGTCTGCGAAGGCGAGGATCCCGTGCCCGCATGCTGGGACTCGCTAAGAACTGCGTGGGGGAGCTGGCCCATCACTGGCCATTTTTCCAAACTCAATTTACGTTCGGTGACACTGTTGACAAGCAGGGTTATAAATGTAACCTCACTCCATATCTTCTGTTCTTCCCTCCATACATTTTTTCTTAACTGATTAGCCTTTAAAACTCATCATTCCTGCCGATGACTGTTGGGTTCCTTAGCTGGAATAAAATAAAAAAATGTTTTTTCGGTTCTTGTTTCTCCTTTATTGGTACATGTGGCCGCCTTGCAGAATTTGCTGACAGCATGTTTTCCCGATACCTTCGAACCTCACAGGATTACCTGACCTCCGGGCTTCCGTAACTCCGGGTGTCAGATTAGTTTACTGAGGGAGTGTTATGCTGTATAATTGCCATAGTTCTGCTGATTGACCCCTGAAGCGATACAGGTTTTGTACAAACATCTATTTGGGGGGGGGGGGTACTGCCTCTCCATTACATGCATCTGTTCTCCTGACACTTTTGTTCAAAGTTCTATTTGTTTTTACGGCTTTATATCCACATATAAGTAATTTAGGAGCTTCGCTGATATGTACAACAGCAGGTCTAGCTGTCGCATATACTCCGGCTAAGCAAACAGCTGACCGACTGCGGACTACTTATTTATTATGTATAGGGGTGTAAGTTTAATACGTGTGAAATCAAGGATAGTGGGGGAGAGGTTATAGGAGTGGCATTAATATTCGATTGAGTTATTGTGTCGGTTATAATTTACAGCGAACTCACTTATTGAACCTCCTGGGTGTGAATTAGCGCCTGGTTCTGTTAGTTATTTATCCGCATGTTTACGTCTTTGGATAGGCAGGGTTCCCAAGGGACAGCTTATAGCAAGAATTTATATCTATGAAGTATGCTGGTGTAGACAAAGTAAATGCATGTATTTCTCATGAAACCCATCCAAGCAGCTAAATTGTAATTCAATTAGTGCCGAAGGCTTCCTAATTACCGACAGAGGGAGCAGAGGGGACGGGGAGGGCCGGGGGTCCGCCGCTGGATGTCATTATGGAGCCTCGTCTTCCTGGCCGCTCTCAGTCTCCGCGTTGCCGTCCGCCGAGCGCCTCTATCCTCCCGGTACAGCCCGTTATCGTCCGTATTCACGGTACGCGACATGGGGGCGGCCGGCGGGGGTGACCGATAGCCGACATTCGCGATCGCCGGGGGAGCGACGCTATTTCCAGCTGGCAGCAACTGTACTGTAAGTACATTGTGTAAGTACGGAGCCCGCATGCCAGCCCCCGACGGATATCGCAATAAATTCTGTAAAAGGAACTTTCATTGCTGGAATTCTAACTGGCGTGCAGGTATAAGGGAAAGTGCATAAAATGCATTTCTAGCTGCGTGTTGGTGCGGCTTCGTCCTGCGTGTTTTCCCGTGCATTGTTTTAAATGGCTCTGCGGGCTGGGGAAAGGCGTTTTCGGTGTCGCGATGGGGGGGTAAAGCCGCTGGGTCAGATGCAATTATACGGCGTATTATGCTGAGCATCCAGAGCGCCAACTGCCTCGTAGGGGGAAAATTGTAGTCATCGATTTGGACAGCAATTGAGGTTTTCCGAGCTTTTTGGGAAACTGCCCGTGCTATGACATGGTGTGATACAAATTCGCCGTGGAAAAAAAAATAGGCTATGACTTGTGAACGAATTTTATGTTAGTTCCCTGACGGGCGAAATGAAATGATATCTGCCTAAAGACTAATTTAAACATCACCATGGTATTTATCCCATTGTCGTGGGATGTTAGTTAAAAGAGTATTTGGGAGACGTTTCAATGCATTTCCAGTAAAGCATACAATAGATCATGTCATGCTTTTATTTGGAACTGTATTTGATTGTTCTTAAGAGATTTCCATAAATTTGGATTATTAGTCATGCTTATTGGATGACTTTGTAGCAACACCTGCTCATCCACTTCGTTGATCTTGAGAGAACATTGTAGACAATTAAATCGACAGAAAGGACACCATTACCAGAGACCTGCGACTTTCAGATCTTAAATCTTTGAGGCTGAGATTTTTTTCTTTTTAATGTCCTGCAACTATTCGGAAGTGACAGAGGTCAGTATTTCTACGTACGTTTTCTTTCTGACTGTCATTTACCCCTGACTAGGAGAGAACAAAGACTTTTAAAAATATATATCATTGTGTTGTGCGGAGGAAGGGTGCTGTGACTCCTCGGGGTCTCCTCTAGTCCTATCATAGCTTGAAGTTCATATGCATATGCTTGTTTATAAATCCTTTAAAGAGAAACTGCCACTAAGCCCACAGCATGAGACTTCTATTTTCGCGAAAGGGCGAGAGTCTAGCTTGGAGCAGGGAGCAGACGGATAATCCAGGATCTGTACACCGCTTCAGGCTGCCGTGAAGGGGCACGTAGTGGGTCATGCGGGCTAAGGGGGTCCCGGATCGGAGCAGCCGGAATGACTCAGGGTCCCCCCACAGTGCTCCTGCTCCTGGTCCTGCTCTGGGGACGCGGTGAGTGACACCTCCGATTATAAATCACTTTTTTTATTTCCTGTCCAAGTGAGACCATATCTATATAGCCGTAGCTGAAATATTACCATGTTATGCTTTCTTAAGACGGCTGTAAAGAAAACTGTCAAAAACGGTGTCATGTGTAAAAGTATGCAGTTTTTTTCTGGTTATGTGATTAATAACATCTGTAGCAGATATGTATTCAGCACAAACATTTCCAAGCGGGCCATTTACTGGCTGAAGGCTGAGCACCTGTGAAAAGTAAATGGGTCGTATAATGTTGCGGAATTCCATTATTTTTTGCCAGTTAAGGACTGAACCATTTCCATAGACGTCCAGTTTAAACAATACCCATTGATGACTATAAATACAAGCCAGCTCCGTTATTCTGTGCCACCTGCTATTGTGAGCCGCTTTGAAGGTCAGCGGTGGGATTTTCGGGTCGCCTGCTGAAAGGGGAAAAGGCCAGGAAGAGGAGAAGGACGCAGCACTGCCACACGTAGCTTTTTCTTCCTTTCTTTGCGTTGCTTTTTTTGAGGTTTTTTAGAAATTTTAATGACCAATGTAGACGCACGTCAGCTCATTGGAAAGTAATTTTTTCCACAAAATTGCAGCTGTGAATGTTGCCTTTTTATTGCTTAACTACGACTGATAGATTTTTAAACCTCTGTGTGAATATATGACAAAAATTAGCTAACTTACTAAAAGGTCCGTCATCGGAATCCATCCTGGGACTTAAGTTTTACAGGGTTTTGTCTGTAACAGGCAGACTTCTCGCTGCTCCTTCATACATCTGTAATCGTGGCTGGGCAGTGCTTCTGGTTTTAACCCCAACTTCTCCTAAGTTTTGCTCCAGGCGGGCGAAGCAATAGCTGCCAGATGAGACTTACTTAACGAAAATTCTTAAAGAGTTCAATGACTTTTATTTATTACGTGCACGACATGCACTGTAAAAAACAAATCAGTAGAAAACGGATAATGTACTGGTAATTTTTCTGCCAGGACATTATCCGTTTTTTTCGATTTTTTTATTTGTTAAATTTAGCGGGTGTACTCGCTCCCACAATGCAACGCGAAATTCACATTAAAAGAGAAAACACCTGTGAAAAATGTATACGGAGAAATCCCTTCATTTTAACACGGTACATTGGACCCTATTTTTACGGACTTTTCTTACGGTGTTTAGTCAGACTACAGTCGGCAGTGAAATGACAGGTGTTCAGCTCTGCCATAATTATTATAGTACCAATAATATCAATAAAATAATAAAAAAGACAAATTGAAAAATTACAATATAATAAACAAGGAACCGAATGTGATGCTGAAAAAAGCAAGAAAACGAAACAGTGTTTGTTGATGAGGAACTGTGCCCATTATCTTTTGCATTCCTTGTGTTTTCTCATTCAGCTCTGGCGAAAATTCACCTCTGGCCCTCCACACATGATGCTCTGAGCAATGGGAGTGTTTTTTTAAATTTGACCTGCACCCGCAACACGACCACAGACAGGACCATGACCTTGGCTCTAGTGGATATGGATACAAACCTCACTGTGGTCTCACGACCTTTGAGCAGTAGCCAGCTAAAAGGGGCCCTGGAGCTCAGTTGCACTTTTTTCCGCTATGCTGGAAGTTTTAGGTTCAAACTAACTGACAATGGCATCTGTGCTGGAGACAACGCCGCTCAGTGGTGGAGCCAGGTACTGCACGTCCAGTGGCCTGCTTTCCATATCTCTGTGGAGAGGACCAACAACCAGACCTCAAGTTCATTCCAGATCAGCATCTCGACAAATGAGCATTTCCAGCCTTGTTTTAACATCAGCGCTCCATCGCTTTATCTGGAGATCACATACCTGGAGTATAACCAAATAAGTAGGAATAGCATTGACAAGGTCCGGGCCCGGATCCAGCGAGACATTAAGGTCACAAGATACCAGCGGTTTGAGCTGGAGTGTGTGTTTTCCTTTACTGAGAGGGACTACATCACAGTAGCCCTGAAGTCCCGCCTCTCCCAGCAGGACATCAAGACCTCAAGGGCTCTCTACCTGTCCAGTATCTTTCCGTACGCATTGCTGGTGGACAACGCGCACGTGGCCGGCTGCGAGGGCACCGTGGCCGTGCAGCTCCTGCCCCCACCCTGCGCCTTCACCGGTGGGAAAGTGGTCCTCTACC
This sequence comes from Petrocephalus sullivani, assembly GCA_026780845.1. NCBI lineage: Eukaryota > Metazoa > Chordata > Actinopteri > Osteoglossiformes > Mormyridae > Petrocephalus > Petrocephalus sullivani. The sequence continues at coordinate 16,081,113 of JAODKM010000037.1, forward strand.
GGGACAGAGGCCAGGGGGGTACAGCAACCACCCCTGAGGACACCTCCCCGCCACTCGCCCACAGGTTGCTCACACAGGGCGAGAATGAGACCGACTTCAACTGCTCAGCCTTCGACCCTGGAAGAAATAGGTACTGTTTCCGTTTCATCCTCAGCTACAGCTCTCGGAGTCTGGCGCAGACATGCGTCATCGTGCAGCGGAATGCAGGTGAGCCCTTAACCATATTCTAAGAGGTATCAGAGGATGTAATGTCTTCACTGGTGTGTTACACAACCAATCCCATTATTTGTAGTTTTTTGTTTGTCTGTAGTCTTTATCTTCAATATAGAAGTTGATATGCACATGAAAAAGGCTCATCATTTGGCTCTTCCAACCCCCTACCCTGCATCGCCCACCTCTGCAGAAACATGGGGACGCTGGCAGTCGTGGAGTCCCTGCAGCGTGAGCTGCGGTGAGGGCACGCGAGAGCGCTTTCGCGAGTGTCTGCCTCCCCCTGCTGGCGGGTCGAGGTGCAGCAAGCTGGTGCGGGAGCAGTCCCACTGTTCGCTGGAGGACTGTGTAGGTCGGTGGATATTCTGAGATTTCTTTTGGTTTGCATAGTATTCAAAATTATACACAGTGTTGCATATCGTCCTGAGACCTAACAATTCGTTTTTGATCTCTAAATCCTATAGTTCCCAAAAGGAGACGGTAAGGGCTTTATGACCTTACCTGGGGGGATGTGACCTTGACAACTTCCTCTTAGGAAGTTAAGACCTTAGGAAGACATCACAACTCAGCTCCACAAATGATAAATTGCAATATTGTGTACATAGATAACTTACGATCCTTATAATCTTATAATCACTCCATTTTCTGTAACCGCTTGTCCTATTCAAGGCCACCTTAGTTAATTTTATGATTACTTATAACCCTTTATACCAGTGCTTGCCAGGTGATTGTGATTGAGAGGAATATCTTCAAGACATAGACACTCATAGTTGATCGTGACACCCTCTGCTCATGCCCCCATCCCTATGCCCTGACAATTATCAAAATCTAACCCCACCCTGGTCGGAGAAATACATCATGGGATCCCCCCCCAACCTAGCTAGGGGGACCCCCAAATTATCAAAATACACAGCGAAATGATTTTTTATAGAAGAAGCGGGGTTGGAGACCACTGCTCATAAATTTAAGTTTTTCTCAAATACAGCCTTTCTGTGAGTAAACATGTGTGAATCCCGTAAACGACTATTATGGTGTGTTCTCCCCCTCCACGTGCCCGCAGTGCCCGCCCCTTCCGTGTCACCCCTCCCTCCCGTCAACACGTCACTGGGGAGCAACCTGGTAGCCGTGGTGGGCATCTCCCTGTGCCTGGTGGTGATCATAGTGACGGTACTGGTGACCGTATGGCGGAAGGTGTGCCGCACCCCCAAATGCACCTCGGTGCGCCGCGGCTCTCTGCACTCGCCCGGCGGCCGCAAGAACTCAGACGAGGCCTCCATCTGCGGCCACAGCCTGCAGCGGCCCAGCTTCTCGGAGAGCCTGCAGACCGCGGCACCGGAGCGGGCCGCACCGGGCGGCCAGCTGGCACAGACCCTCCCTCAGCCCCTCCAGGATAAAGAGAGGGTGTCCCCGACTGGTCAGAAGATTGTCCCGCCCATTTTTGGGTACCGGCTGGCTCAACAGCAGCTGAAAGAGATGAAGAAGAAGGGTTTGAGGGAGGCCACTCAAGTCTACCACGTGTCCCAGAGCCCCATTGACGACACCATGCTGGAGGCTACGGCTTCCACCTCTGCTCCCTTGACTCCGGTGTTCCCAGACTCGGACAGCCAAGAGGAGGCCAACCTCGGCCATTTTCGCATCAAGTCCCCTTTCTCAGAGCCACCCAAAGTGGGCAAAAATTCATCGGCCACACTCCCGAACCGGCTCAGCCCTAAGGGGGACCCGACATCTCAGGCTTTGCGGAACGAGCGCGTGGCAGATTGGGTGGAGATGGTGGAGCGCATGGGAGCCGGTCCCCCGAGGAACGCCAGTTTTAGGAGGACGTCCAGCTTCCACGATGCCAAACCCCAGCAGCCTCTGCGGCCCTTCAGGGAGCGGAGCATGACCCAGGTGACCCCTCGGCAGGCCCCGGACCCCAGCTGCAGGGCCAGGCCGTGGGACCCGTATCGTAACCCTGAGCGGGAGGACAGGGGTCGCCCTAGAGCCTGCCTGCCTGACGGCATGCCGGATGAGAGGCGTCGGGGGTGGTCAGACAGAGCTGCCTGTCACCAGGAACTGAGCCATGTAGCTGTGCCGGCTGCTAGGCCCGGAGCGGATATCACCGGCAAATTAGACCAGCAAGGATCCGAGCGGGTAGAGAGGGCGGAGCTAAACTGGAGCAGGAGGGGCCCGTCACCCATCCAGAGGAACATCCTGGCACGCAAACTGAAGGAGGCGAACTCCTTAGCCGCGAGCCAGCGACAGCGCACCGCCTCCGGCTGTCAGACCGACCTCCGGCAGGACAGGCGCCAGAGCCTGCCGCCACCTTCCGGACACGCCGGCTTCCACCGTTCCCACTACGGCCTGACGGAGTCCGAGCAGCGCATGCTGGACCTGTCCGGCTACCTGGGGGAGGAGGACGCGGTGGAGGTGGTGGAGATCCACAGACTTACCCGATAGCACCCGAGCGGGGCAGGAAGGGGACGTAGTGACCTGGTGTTACTGCACAGTGACATGCAGGGTCACTTTCACCACCTGCAACTGCTGTTTGCTACAATTTTTAATCCGTTTAAGGCCAAAGGGTTATAATTTTGAGTTTTACATTTTATTTTTCATATACTTCTCCTCTCAAGGCCTTTTAACTGTAAAAAATGGTTCAACACCTGTGTGAGGAGTTTAGTAAATATCTATGACCAGTCGGTGCAATGTCTTGTTCATATATTTGTGTCTCATTGTCACTGAATTAGAAGAGAATTATTACATACCAGGACACCAAAGGCTTTTTAATTTGCTGTTTTATTGAACAATGTACTATGCAAGACAGCTGGTTAATATATATGTTTGCATAATCTGTGTGGGGAAAAAAATCAGTGTCAGCTGCTAAAGGTTGTGTTTTTTTTTTTTCCAGATGCACAGTTTGAAACTGATAATCTGTCAAATGCAAGCGGTAAATGCAGTTTTAAAAGCCATAACATTCACAGGATAGATAATGCTTTTGAGTTCAGTCATGTCTTCTGGTCCAGCGGGGCCTGGCTGGCTACTCCTCAGGTCCGGCTCCACTCCCCAGGCTATCCATGAACAGCAAGGGCCGGACCTTCATGGAGGTGTGCCGGAGAGAGTACCAGAGCCCCCTCCAAGTCAGCCACACCACCCCATTGTCGTGGGCGCCTTTGTACTCTCCGCCGCGATAGAACTTTCCATTTAGGTTAGCAGCATGGCACCTGAAATATACGTGCCCGTCACCAATGAGCGCCATGATCTTTCCGAAGGTTTACAGTCTATTCACTCGTCGTCGGACGTTACCGCGGTGTCTGTGAGAAGGAGTGTAACTGATTTAACGTTTCGATACTGGGGGAAGTTCTTTTGTATCATTGGTAGCTATCAATAGCTAACAAGATAACATGCACAGACTGTAAGGTTGGGTCGCTCGCTGCAGTAAGCCTGAGGCACATGGCTTGAAACTACAAACTGTCAAGATGTCAGCTGTGTGGAAGTGCTTTAAACCGGATACTCAAAGCAGCCCAGCAGCTACCTGCAACATTTGTATTGCGGTCCTTTCAGGAGGAAGAAGTAACAGCATCATTTAATACAAGAAATCTAAGTAGGTACTAGCAGAAACATGATAAGGAAAAATACTGCAAAATCACAACAAAGACAAATAATGTACCGACACCTTCTGTATATGTATGTACAGACAGTCCCAGGGTTTAGAACATCCAACTTACAGACAACTTGTATTTATGTATGGACTGGCATAAAACCTACTATATAAAAATTTGGGTTAAATACAGTGGTTGATGATAACCTGGGAACTGTCTGTATATTAATTAAAAGATGAGATGAGAATTGGTAGAATTAGTAGATCTGAATAAAGAATGGATAGGATTAGATCTGGATAACAGACAAAAAATGATCGTAACATCCTTACTTTATAGATAGGCATGGTCATGTTGCTTGACAGCAGTCTGACACTGCAGTACCACCAACAACCAGAGAGGGTGCCGAAGCACACTCCGCACCCCAATTCCAGTCTTATTCTGTGCCGGATTTGATCAGTGCCTTTCTGCGTGCGTGCCTGCAGGTGTCCCGGAGCACTTGTTCATACCTGTTGTACCACCAGCCGCCTTTGTTCTCCTTGGCGCAGCTACCCTGCAGGTACCGGTCATGATCCCGGTCTCTGGTGCTGAATGGCATGCCGTTATGGGAGACAGACCACTGGTCCTTCATATGACTCCCCCCAGAAAGAGCATCTCCTGCCTTTCCACTGTAAAGGCCAGACTGCAACCGATACTTGTCCTGGCGGGAGAGAGCCCGGCCCAGGGCAGATAAAGCTTAGGATGCTCAGTACTATGCTCAGATGATTGCATTTTTGCCACAGCGTCTGTCAAAGTGACAAATGAGCCTGCCACAGCCGGACGGAGTCACGGTGAAGACCTGAAGACATACCTTCTCATCCGATATTCGGAAGTTCTCATAAAACGCGTACGTGCTCTGACCGCTCCAGTCCATTAAATCGATCCTCATGAGATTTTCACCTGGTAAAATAAGATGACACTCTAACGAGCCATAATAGAATGCAAACAGCAATATTCAAAGGGGATATTTCAGGCAAGGGCGTAGATTTGCTCTGGACATTGGTGGGGACCTATGACTAAGTGGATTAAATTATTGGTGGGGACATTT
>JAODKM010000037.1:16094888-16108473 GCA_026780845.1 Petrocephalus sullivani
TCAAGCTCGCTTGGGGAGAACTTAACTAATAGCTCAGAGTTGTTAAAATCTTATCTAGCTCTGATTTAAAGAAACCTGGTCACCTGACCTAAATGCAGGTGAAATGATTTTGGAGCTGTTGGACCAGAGTGTGAAGGAAGAAAACTGGCCAATGAGAGCTCAGCATATGGAACCTTCAGGAAAGCTGGAAAAGCAGCCAATGAGAGCTCAGCATATATGTGGGCCCTCCTTTAGGACAGCTGGACAAGCATCCCAGGAGGCCACCTCATGGAACTGGCATAGAGGAGACTGTAGGGTCAGCCAGTCTGTAGTGCAGTTGGGGTTAGGGGCCTTGCACAAGGGCATCATTCTGCTCACCATGGGATTTAAACTGGGGACCTTCTGAGTACCAATCCACAAAGCTGCCCTCAACACATTTTTAATACTATTTTTGGTCAGTGCAATAATTTCAAGTGTTATTTTATGGTTTTGATATCTTTATAATTATTGTAAAATGCAGAGAATACTACAAATAAACCTTGGGTAGGTGCGTCCAAACTTTTGACTGACTCTCTTTATGAAATAAGATAAAGGAAAGAGATGTACAAAGTCTTCTTCTGTCCAGTAAAGTGAAACTTTGCTTCAGTGAAGCTGTAGTCTTATGGCTCTGCAACTGAACTCTAAATGGGACCCAGATTTTCAGCTATTCCATGCTGTCAGAATTTTGTTTGTCCATTACTCTCGTATTTCTGATTGTGCCCAACTCTCCATGCACTGTATTCCATGTAGAAACCAGTCCTTCAACATTAATGTTCTCATTCATTATTCTTGGAGCACCAGTGTCAAACAGCTGAATAAGGCATGAATGTGTGCCGTGATTAGATAGCCCTCCCTGTATAAGCAAGACGTCCTCCGTGCATCAGTTGAAATATTACGTCATTTAGGGGTTCCTCATGTCTTTCTCCACATTGAGGTTTTTCGCCCATGACTTTGCCTGCCATTGTTTTACTTGTTTCCTCTGCAGCTGTTCCCAGATGCTGGGAATAATGCAGTGGTCATCAGTTTACAGGATGGACCGGTCGTCAGTGGCGATGTCAAGGTCATGTTTGAATCCAGTGCAGTGAGTTTTCCTCCTCGTTTGAAATAGTCCACTTGGACTGTTTCATATAAAATTCCTCTGTTTAATTTCTCTTGAACTGAATGAAGTAATTGGTAGCGCTGATATATTTACTGTGAATGTTATTGCTTGTCTCATTTTCTACATTAAAACTGCGGCTTTTTTTAACCTAGGGTCTTCCTAAAGGGTATGAGGACTGTCCCTTTTATTTCTGGTTTAATACTTCGTTTGTGGAGCAAAACAGGTAACTATTTGCCATATCATGAGTTACATATCTTATTTGGATGGGACAGTATTGGGTTGGGATTTCTTTGTAATACTTTTGGAAGTCATTTACTTTTTTCTGTGGGAATCAGTGAAGTTATCTTCTCCGCTACATTCATGTAGGTGACCACACCCATAACAATAAGTGAGGTTTTCCTGACTCTCTCACCCACATTCTGCTTTTAGGCTCTATTTGTCCAGGGAGGAACTGGACAACCCACACAAACCCAAGACCTGGGCCATCTACAAAGAGGACTTTGGTATAACTTTGTCCTTCAGTGATGTGTGAGTTCATTGTTGCAGGTGCCAGTTCTAGGAATTCCAAAACATTCTGGAATGTTTTTCCTCCAATCGTCTTGCACTAAGCCACTGACGTTCCATATACACATTTTTGTTTCTTTCTTATTATTTGGTTCATTCTGTGAAAAGTGTGTTGGAAGATCTTTGCCATTGTATTGCAAAAACACTTCTGGTGGAAAATGTTCCTATAGGCCATATGTCACTCCTGGTACATTATTGATGTACTGTGTGTAAATAAATAGTACCTCGTGCATTATGCAAATGTTTGAAACTGTCCTTTAATTAAAATACACCCTGAAATGCATCTTACTTAAATCAAGATGAACTTCAATTATATGTACAACATACATTTTATCAGTCTGTTTTGTTCTTTCTGTAAAATCTGAAAATATTTAACAGCTCAAATCTGAATTTCCATCCCCACTAAAAAGGAAAAAAGTATGTTAAGTTGAAGATTTTAATCTCTCAAGTAGGACAGTGTCTCTAACCAAATTAGTCAGGTAAGAAATTCTGTCTTGGCCAATACTCTCAAAGACAAACAGAAAAAGTCTATGCAATACATTTTTTGTGAGTGTATTAAGTTTAATTACTGTACCATGATACCAGAGCCTAAGTGAACCAAGGCCTTAGACCTTGCCCCAAATATATTACTTTCATGACTGACAGCAGAGCTATAATAATTACAGCTTTTTGGATGTGCAATATTTTGTTTAATAAAATCAAATGATTCATGGTACCATTTTGGCTGTTCCTGAATAGGCCCCGGACCCCCACAAGCCTGCGTAGAACAAGCAAGTTTAAATGAATATCATTTTTGTTTAGCGTTTAATACTTGGGAATGCAGTGTGCGATTAATATAACAGTATAACGCGCATGTTCTAGGGGGGGCTTTTTATTAATATAAGCAGACCCCCCTAGTAAAGGCTTAGCCGCCCTTTTCATAAATATCTAGTGACGCTCACACACACACACACACACATAAAATGTGTGTATATACGTGCAGAAAAAAAACACAAAACACTTTGATAAAACGTAGGGGAAGGTTCTCGTACACGTCACAGCAGGTTTATTATACAGTAGTTAACGAAAACCAAGACCAAAAGTAAAACTCGGAGCGAACAAAATAATTTTACTGACAGGTATAACAGCATGTCACGCGCGCGCGTAAGCGAGCCCCTCGGGTGCGCGCGCCGCCGGCCGGCCGGGGGGGGCGGGGCTTCGCGCGGTGACGCCACGCAGCGCCTCGCGCTCTCCGCAGCCCGGTGAGAGTTCCGCTCGCTTGCTCCTTTTTTTAATTAGACATCGCTTTAACTTTAACATCCCTGGCAACGGTTAGCAGTAAACGAGCAGCCCCCACACCGAGGGCGGAACTGGCGGCTTTCGCCCGCTGCCGCACATCTAGGTTAGCGAGTTAGCGGTGCCAGATGGTACTTTGCCGAATAAAAGTGCCGGACTCGCACCGACCGGCTGGTGCGGCCGCTTATTAACGTGCCAGGTGTTACTGCGGCTGCTCAGCCAGCTACATGGAGCGTTAGTCCGCTTGTGGCTAATTTACGCGCTCCTCGTTGATCATCTGCGAGCTGGATACGCGATCTTAGCCGGTTAGTTTGCAAAGGGCGACCTGCCCGCGATGCATATAAATGCCGCGCCGCTAGGCGTTATGTGACGGTAGGTTACCGGTGTTTTTGTGCGGCCAGCGCTAATGACATTGTAAAGAGACATTAAAGTAGGGTGGCTACTCCCTGATAATCCCTGTCATCCCGGGCGCTTTGAGCTACTTCAGGTTTTACAAACTGCTTTAAACCCGAAAGGGTCCTGTGTTTGGCTAAATAGATCAGTTCTTCTTGCGCTCTGACTAGTTTCCATGCCTGAAAGACTCATCCAGCTGTTTCACATTAACATCAGTGACACGTGCACGATTATAGCAGACTGACCAATCAGCGCGCAGCAAGAGTGCAGCGTTTAAGTGAAACCCAGGTGCATGATTATAGCAGACTGACCAATCAGCGCGCAGCAAGAGTGCAGCGCTTAAGTGAAACCCAGGTGCATGATTATAGCAGACTGACCAATCAGCGCGCAGCAAGAGTGCAGCGCTTAAGTGAAATCCAGGTCCCTTTGATTGAAACGGTAGTTTGTAAATCCTGTCCTAGCTCATAGTGTCCGGGATGACATGGAATATTTGTTCACCCTAATTAAAGCAAATGAACTTTGTTCAAGGCTTGAATCTAGGCTTGTGCTTGGACTTGGACCATCACCATGTCGGAAGAGTCCTTGACTGAAGCCGGGCTTCACTTTGATGAGCTCAATAAGATGCGAGTTCTGGAGCCTAATGCGACCCAAAGCACCGGCGAGCTGAAGGCGGAATGCAGTGATTTTATGGAGAGTAAGTACAGCTTGGCACCCTCAGGGAGAAATACTCTTCGGGGGTTTATAAGAGCTAGGCTCAGAGCCATGCTGTATTTGGGTCACACAAATATAGGATTAAGGAGCCATTAATACAACCTCACATTTAAGGAACCGTCCAGCCAGTCAGATCTGCGCATGCCTTGCCGTGAGATTGAATTCCTCCTTTAATTCCATCCATCCTTAACAGGAATCGGTCAGTTCCAGAAGGTGGTGGATGGGCTAATCGAGACTGTGGACGAGCTGGCGAGGGAAGCGGAGACGGAAAAGATGAAGGTGAAGTAAATAAAGATCCTGTGCGGTTTGGCACCTCTTCTGCTGTCGTTACGCAGTCGTTCAACTATATTTCTGGCCGAAGTGCGTGTGTGTATATAAATGCACAGTCTGTTTGTGAAGGCAATAGGGGCCAGGAACATGCTGACGTCAGTGGCCAAGCAGAGGGAAGCCCAGCAACAGCAGCTTCAGGCTCTAATTGCAGAAAAGAAGATGCAGCTGGAAAGGTGAGGGACCAAGGAAGCCCAGTTCTTGGTAACAAGTGCACCTCCCAAACTTCATATGCAGAGCTTTCCAAGAATCATGGTTTTTGCTGAAACTGGTAAAAGAAAGGAATCCATTATTTCTTATGAACATGATCAGATACCTTTTGCTAAAAGGTAACAGAAGGTTAGCCTTGTGTGTCCCTGACCAGGGATATCGCGGAGTCATTTGACAGGTTCAGGTCCACGACTGCACCCCATCCTCTGTATCCTAGTCTTTAATCTCAGGTGCTTCAGTTAATCTTCTGTTTCATCACATGGTGTCAATCACAGATTGGTGTGTTTGAATGTTTGTAATTCTGTTTAAATAGGATACATGGGTCCTGTCTTCAAAGCAGCAGTTATCAGGACTTGAGCATATGTAACGCCTAGATTCTCATCTGGACCATTTATTAATTTGTATTGCTGTTATGTGTGATGCTCATTTTAGGGCAAACTTCCACTGTATCAGAAAGGCATAAGGACGAGGGTTAAGAGGGTGCCAGAATTTGGCCTTGTATGAGTGTATCTTTTGTGTTTGTAGGTACCAAGTAGAGCATGAGGCACTATGCAAAGTGGAGTCGGAGCAAACTGAATTCATTAACCAGTTTGTACTCCAAAAGTGAGCAACTCAAAGAGGAACCCAACTTGAGGTAGTGCTGAAGCCCTTGCGGTACAATCGTAGGGGGGTGAATGCCTTCCCTACATGGAGGAATGGTACTACTCATCGGATAGGAAACTCACAAGGTTCAGAATCCATGCACAGGTATCACAGTATGAATTGATTCTAATTTATTCCAGGAACTTGTGAGCAGATGTTCTGACTGGATTAAGTAATCCTTAATCCAAAAGAGTGTTATACTTTTGCTTAAATAAACCAGTTCCAGCCTTTAATGTTTTTTAAATAATTAAGTTTATCCACGGTTGCTATTTATCTACAAATGAATACATGGTATTTATAATATTTATACCAAAAAGACATTCTGTATTTATAGTGAAATAAATATATATCTGATGTTTTAATATTTTATATGACAGAGCAAGCGATGCTCTAAAATGTTAAGCCTTCTAAATGCCTGTTCATGTTTGTGTGTTGATCAGTAGCATTGGGACCAAAGATGAAGTGGCTTTTATGTTCTTGTTAAAGGTGCTTTGATATTCTGTTTGATTTTAAGAAAATGCTTAATCATTTTGAATGATATTCAGGAAAATATACTGAAGTAGTAAGAGAATGATGTTTGAATAATAAGTATATACCGGAATATACTGCATTTGTGTATAAATAGTCATTGTTGACACACTACAGTGAAATGTATTCTCTGCATTTGACCCATAAGTGACATAGCAGTCAACGCCCAAAGAGAGATACCTTGCTGGTCGGGGAATCGAACCCGCAACCTTCTAATCACAAGAGTGCTTCCCCAACAACTGTGTGTGTGTGTGTATATAATACACACATCCATTTGCGCACATACACACGTGTGTGTGTGTATATAATACATATATATAATATAGTGTGTGTGTATTCAAATACGTGTTCTTGATTAACTTTTATATGTGCAATTTTATATTACTTATATTACTTGACTCTACTGAATTTTTTTTTTTTTATTGAATTGTGGCATACCTAATAAAATGTTGCATTTAATTTTGAGCATCTCTGCATCTATTATTGTCACCTTACTTAAAGGTGAAGACATCCGTCTGACACCCCGTAGTTCCTTGAGTTATCCTTAGTACACCTATAGCCTCGTGTCCATCAGTTACACGCCGGAGACTAGCTTGTCAGTATGGCCGTCATTTTAATGAGGATGCCCATCTCTGGGAGGATGTTTCGTTTGTTTTACAGAACAGAGCACGCTGACAAAACTCAATGCACTGCATTACGCTGCTTTAATATTTACCTTGGCAAGTATATTCTATTTTTCCATGTTTTTAAACGGCCACATACAGTTTATTTTTGTTAGAAACTGTAGTGGGTTGGCTGTATATTACACCAGCCACGTCAATTAAGAGGGTATACAATGATGATCATCCCATATTATAAAAAAGTCCATTTTAATTCAGTAGATTTTTTTGAGAAATCAGGGTGAGCCAGTTCCCGGAGTAATTGGGATTTAAGGGCCTCCGCCTAATGGTGAAATCACTCTATTGACCCTGGGGTTTGAACAGGTGACCTTATAAACCACAAGCACAAGTTCCTTTCCATGCTTTGTAGTCACTTTCTTCCAGCAGAGCGTAAGTCAGTGTGGTTTTTGATTTTTTTTTTTTATGGTTTTTGGGAAGAGCACTCACACTATATATGAAGAAGACAACAGATTCATATTTACTATTAGCCTTTATTTACTAAGGATATTGTGGACAAATTACATGCTACTGAAAATAAAGGTAAATTAATAGCCTTGAAAGAATATAGTGTTATAATACAATGGCACGTCTTGAATTAAATCGGATTCTCCCATCCCCCCTCCCCTGCCTTAAAAAAGGGGTATTACAAAAATAGGATACTTAAAAATATTTATAGTATCAATGGCAAACAATGTCAAATAGATTACACAGGCAGAGGGGAAACGGAATGCAACCGAGACAAATGTGGCTACTTACCACCAGGTGGCGATAAATGAGCAAAGTGAGACTTCAGACACGTCTAAGGTGGCTTATCTCTTAGAGCCATGCTGAAGCCAGGGATTTTCTACACAGGCTAAACAACACTGACAGGGGAGATACAACCATGACAAAGCCCAGCAATGCGCATCTAGCCATGAGGACAATAGCCAGCCATTCTCTTCTATGAGTACTTACATTTTCTTCCCATTTGAAATACCCATAATACCTCACAGATTCATATCTGTATGAGTTAAGTGCAAATCCCAGTGAAACTGCTCCATTAAAAGAAAGGGGAGACCCTAGAGAGAGGCCAGACAAGGTAAAACTAAGACCCAGTAGGATCTCATATTTAGTCAATTCCTACGGACGCCAGCTTCAGTTGACTGAGAACATGCAGATAATGTTTTGATAGATTCAGGTTTAAAATGCATTTGTGCATGTGTTAGAACTTTTAGAGAGCCTAGGGATGGTGATTGGTCAAAAAATGCATGTGACTCATTACAGAAAAGACAAAGATTAAAACATTTTTCAGCATAATATTCAACTGAACACCCTGCCCCAATCATGAAAAGAATGACAACCTACAAATGGAAACATTAACACTTATCAATTGTTATTTCAATGTTGAGGAACCGTGAAGAGCAGAGTTTAAGGCCCAAGGGGAGGAATAATGGCAGACCTGATTGGATTCCCTGCCTCTGCCTCCCCACGGAGGGGACACTCCACTTCAAGAGTTAAAAACCCATTCACAGTCACCTGGTCACCTGTCTCCAAGTACAGAAAGGCAGGTATGGTGGATGTTACAAGCCGTCCTGTTCTTCCCAGACTCAACACTGGCCGAGGGTGCAAACCCTTGCTTTTCAGAAGCTGGCAACTACATCAGATTCACTAAACACACAAAACAACACACACAGGAATATACGGGGAATATCGTGGAACAAGTATAAGGGATATATTAAACAAAATTAAACCCCAATTTCAAATATGCTGTAACTGGTAGCATTATGACATGCCAAAAAGGCTTATTTATCATTTGAGCACAAACAAAGAAAACATTTTATAGATTTCAGTTAATTGCAGTTGCTCAGTGGCAAGGCATCTTGGAAGACCAGCCTCAACTGTCTTAGTGTCTCCTATTAGAAAGCAAGGTCAAACCTGGAAAGCCAGACGACGCAACTTGCGGTCTAAACAATGACTTCTGTTAAATACTTAAAGACATGAGGTAGAATGACAGCCAGCAGACTTTGGGGTCTCCCACTCCTGCTTAGGAACTCAGCACACGTATGTATAGCGTTCAGCGGAGCTCAGTTAAATTCTGAATAAAACAAGCAGGGAAAACTAGTCACAGTGGATTTCCTCCAGACTCAGCAGGAAGAGGAGGACACTGCAGACGTCAGGATTCAGAGACGTCTCCCGCTATACGCAGGGAGGATTCAAGACAATGAATCAAGATCACAAGTGATACTGGTCTCCAACAAGGCCAGAGAGATAGGGGAGCCATTATGGCAAACATTACCAAGAGACCTTTAAAAAAAAAATAATTCTCACCACTTAACTGGCTTCGGTTTCTCGACTTTCCTACATAATTTTTAAAAGCTGTTAAAAAAAAAAACAACATCCTGAATGGAAGTTTGATATGGATGAACGACAGGATACTGAGACTCTTCTGCCAACCAATGTACATGGATGAAATCTTGTTAACCCTAGTTCTAAATATGCTTCCATGTATTTACAATGATTCAGAGAGCAGCCTTGGCCCTTCACTAGGACTCTACTAATCTAAGAGTAAAAAAAAAAAAGGACACGGGTGTGCAGGCCGGGTGGGGCAATGGGTGATCCTACACCTTGAGGAGTCTCCCACAAAATACCCAAGGTTCCTTGTGAAGAAAGAAAAAGCCAATGTTCTTCAGGCTATTAAGCTTGCCAAGTTCTCACATGTGCAGCTGATGGCACCACAGATGCATTACACAGAGCACATAATTCATTTTTCCTCCCGCCAGTAATGGCACATACATACATTTATATAACATTTTCCATTTTGTTACAAAAAGATGTTTTGTTCATACTTGGTTTGACACTTGTAGTGTGCGGTGTAGCTCAAAGGCCATTGCCCATTCACCCTCTTGGGTGGTAGTGGTGTCTAGTTTGGATGGATCTCAGTTGAACAGTGCTGGTCTCGAGGAGGATTTTGTCTGTGTAGGTTAACGGTGCAGAGTTGCTCTCTTTCCTCCCCATGGTTGACAACATATCCGGTCTACAAGTCAGCATTGCAGAGACTGTCCATGTTTCCAGCATTAGCATCCTCAATCCAGTTGTCAGTGCATATGCGCATATATATACACACACACACACATACACATACATATATTAGTGTATTTGTAGGAGAGGTGTGCTCAGTAAGATTCCTGATGGGGTTGACAAATCAGCTGGCTCTGATAAACAGGAATGATGGAGAGTAACTGTTCAGAATGATTAAAGTTTAGACAACTGGGAGGCAACTGACAAGGAAGTTGCTGAAATATGTGCTGAGGGATAGTGTTAACAAAAACAAGTAAAGTCGGGCCGTTGCAGAGGGATATGTGCGCAAGCACGTGTGTGTGTGTGGCAGCCGTCTCTGAAGGGGGCGAAGGCGGCAGAGGGGAATTGTGGGAGTCCTTCGGAGGCCCGGGGCGCTGGTCTCAGCTGAGCTCGTCGTCGGGATTGTGCTGGTCAAGCAGGCGCACATGTGTGAAGGGGAAGTGGCCACGTTTTCCCTTGCATTCGCCCTCCCACTGGCCGTTGACATTGATCTTGGTCACCTTCACCATGTCACCAACCTGCGAGGGGGGAGAAAGATGTTTGGAAGGGGTGGGGTATTCCATTAGGATGCAACAGGACTCGCCACCGAATCAGTCTGTCCATTCCAGGCGCACATGGACACAGTTTCACAAGCCACACAGCTGATGCTCAGTTCCATGGAAGATTGCAGCAGGCACATGCTACAGCACAACAGGCACAAGCTCCAGGCCAGCCCAAGCCAATCACACGTCTGTCCCGATCTACCAACATGAAATCCTCCAAACGTCTTCAACTTTCGCCAAGTATCTCCAGTCTAATATCTTCTGAAGAGATGTAGACACCTTGTTCTAGTCCCATTGCTAGTCAAGAGAGATCATAAGTAATAGGGGTCGACTGATTATCGGTCTGGCCGATTATTGGGGGCATATATTAGGCATTTTGCCGATTATCGGTATCGACGTTTTACTTTAATGCCCACCGATATTAAGTAATTACAAGGTGTGCTACTGCGGACCCGCTGCCGTCTCTTCCTCTATGCTCTTCGCTCTCACCCCGCTGCTTTATTTAATGTCCCGCCCATAATCTCTGATTGGCTGTCACACGAGTAATAGCCAATCAACGCTGTAGCCTTGCTGTCACTCTCACCACACTCTCACACGAGCGCAGCGTGAAGCCCCGAGGAAGGGAAGAGCAGGGAGGACTGTTGCTGACTGCTGTTCAGCCGAGCGTGGCCTGTTGCTGATATTGGAAGGTAAAGCAGCTGATGTTTCTCCAAATAAAAGCATTACAGTCCTACACACTGACGTTACAAAACACCACGGGGCTCCTGTGAGCTATTTCCATAACGAAAAGCCCGTCTGCCTTCCCAGTTACAGCACTGAAAATGTCAGAATAACGACCCTTGTTGTGGTGATAATGTGAGCCTGCGGAAGCGTCGTGCGCTCGTTAATTCAGATAAATAGACCTGTGTTTTTTCTTTAGTGAATGCAATACGCTGCTGTATTAGCCAGCAATGTTACCTGTAATGACAAAGTGTTGATAGCGTTATGTCGCGGCGACAGCTAATGCTGCAACAGGGGCTTATTTGAGCTTCCTTGCTGCTTATCTTACTTTACAGTACTTGTATGTCACACGTAACGTTAGCTGACAACAACGTGGAGTCTCTTACTGCCAATTTAAATGCGTTACCAAACTCTGTTATTAAACAAAAGGTATTAATCGTATTAAAGTTTCTATCAATTTGATTTTTCCAGCTCAGGCATATAAGTTTTATTACATGCTTTATTTTTCTTATTCTTATTCTTGCCACAACTGCCTTATGAATACTTAAAAATCTGTAAGAAGTATAGACATGTTTTTTTTTTGTTTTATATTGTATAATGAATTATTTGCCATTTAATCATTCACTTTAAATAGAGCAGCCTTACTCTAATGGCTAATACTATAATAATGCTCATTGCAGATGGATACAAAGAAAACACATAAAAGCAAACACATTTTGGTTCCAAAAAAAACCAATACCGGCCCTGAAAAACCAATACCGGTCAACCTCTAATAAACAACACATAACATGCACGAGGGCAAGATCTTCAGGAATACCAAGCTGGATGAAAACCATAACCAAAGCTACAGCGCTGGCTTCAGATATGGGAGCTTAAAATACCCAGAGCAAGAAAATAACTCCTAACAGGAGGAAGCAAGTTCAAAGGAGTGCTGCTATACAGTTTTGTAAGCAAGAAAAATCGAAGCTACATAAACACTGCATCAACTGAACAGCACCTGAACCCGAACAGCAGATTGCCTAAAGATACCTGCAGTAGCCCAATGTGAGAATGTCAGTAACAGAGGGCAGCCTTATGTCAAACCCTGTGCTTCTGCAAGACTAACAGCCACATGCCTTGGGAAATAACAGTAAGGGAAGGTTTTTGGCTGTGCAGGTAGTCTGAGCATGGGATCAGGAGCCCTAAGTAGCCTAAAACATGAAGAGTTGGGATTCCTCTTCCATGGAGGACCGCAGTGCCTAGGCAATTCTACCGCAGAGGTAATAGCGCATTTAGAGAAGGGTGCAACCCATTATGCAGTGTAATTTGATAGTTAGGGGATACAACAGCAAGGAGAACTGATAATATTTCAAGTAAAACAAATCAGTTCTTTTCAAATTGTAGTCAGATTCCGCTATAATTCTGTTTCTGTAGAACTAGTCGCCTTCAGGTTGCCCGCCCGTAAGCGAATGGCTTACACCTGGGGCACCAGGTGAACTTTCTCACTCCCATCTTCAGGAAAGATTCACAATAAATAAGAGCTAAAAATAGAGCAAAACTGCACAACCTGCAGTCCTCAATGAACCAGCATTCCCCACCTCCAGCGTAATGGAATGGAGAGCCATGACGAAGCAGGGGCAGTCCTGACTCTCTGAAGCAGAGAGGTCTGGGAAATAAGGGCCAGTCTCACACAGAGGAAATGCTCCACCAAACAAAGCATTTCCTCTCCACAGCGGCCCCCTGCCCCTCCTCCTCCCCGTTTCCCTCCGAGTCTCTCCCCTTGCTCCTCCTTCTCCCAGTTTCCCCCTGAGTCTTGCCCCTTCTCCCAGTTTCCCCCTGAGTCTTGCCCCCTGCTCCTCCTTCTCCCTGTTTCCCTTTTTCCCTCCCCCTGCTCCTCCTTCTCCCAGTTTCCCCCTCAGTCTCTCCCCCTGCTTCTCAATCTCCCAGTTTCCCAGAGTCTCTCCCCCTGATCCTCCATCTCCCCATTTCCCCCTGAGTGTCTCCCCCTGCTCCTCCATCTCCCCATTTCCCTCTGAGTCTCTCCCCCTGCTTCTCCTTCTCCCCGTTTCCCTCTCAGTCCCTCCCCCTGCTTCTCAATCTCCCAGTTTCCCAGTCTCTTCCCCTGCTCCTCAATCTCCGTATTTCCTTTCCAGTCCCTCCCCCTGCTCCTCCATTTCCCAGTTTCCCCCTCAGTCTCTCCCCCTGCTCCTCAATCTCCGTATTTCCTTCCCAGTCTCTCCTCCTGCTCCTCCATCTCCCTTGGTTCCTGCCTATCCTCTCCCTCCCATGTGACCACCCGCGTCCCCCACCCAGGTGCGGGTACTGCAGAAGGAGCTGACTGCCTCTACGGGCGAAGATACGCACCCCTACCAGGCGGAGCTGGAGACGGCCCTGGAGCAGTGTTTCTACTGCCTGTACGCCTACCCTAGCAAGAAGAGCAAGGCGCGCTACCTGGAGGAGCACTCAGCCCAGCAGGTGCCCACACCTACAGCAGGGGCGCCGCACCTACAGCAGGGGGCGCCGCACAGCCCGGAGGCGCTGCCATCCCTCTACTACATCTTACATTGTGTTTAATATGACACTTTCAATCAATCAATCAATCGATCAATCAATCAAAAAACTTTATTTGTCCCACGAAGGGTAATTGAAACTGTTAGCTGGCAATAGTTTTTTTAATTATAGAAATGATTTAGTAATTTTGGGAACCCAGAGAATGCTTTTCTTAATCTTTGAAAGAGAGTTACAGAGTAATCATCCGGGAAAGATTTGCATTTAAATATCCACAGTATTCCTGAGTTGGCGCCATTACCCATAATTCATAGCGGAAGACGGTTTCTTACTTCCGCTTGCGCTGTTGCTGA
>JAODKM010000037.1:16123792-16153998 GCA_026780845.1 Petrocephalus sullivani
TGAAAGGGGGGGGCCCGCCCCCCCCAAACTGACAGGTGCAGGGCCCTGGGCAAGGGAGCCATTTTTCCTGGACTTTCCCCCGGCTCTGCCCGCCCCCCCCCCCCCCATGCCCCGACTTCATGCCCCGCTGTTCTCTCGCTGTCCCTTCCTCTCTATGCAGCAACGCCACATGTGAGCTGTGCCAAAGCGCACGATGACGCCAACTGCAGCGGCCTTGGGAGGCCTCGGACTGGCATTGCCGCAGATCCGAACGGGTCCACTGGGCTGTTTGGCGGAGCGGCACAGAGAAGGCTAACAGAAATTCACACAGAGGGGGAGATGGGGGGATTCATAATGGATGAAGCCCCAGGGAAAGTGGTGCGGTTCATTAATGTTTGTCCGTCTCCCCAGTGTCTGAAAATGTCTCTCTTGCGTGTCACAGTGGGAGGGGGGGAGGATACAAGAAAAATGAATTTTGGACGTTGAGGGGGCAAAGAGAACTGGTCTCTGTGCACCCCCCTGATCCACGCTCTTCACCACAATGCAACTATCAACCAGAAGGTGATCAGATGCACAGAAGTTCCACTGAGCCTCACGCCAAGAGGCACTGAGATGTGACTGACTGTGAACAGACAGGGGAGGGAGGGGGGGCATTTTCCACGGTGACAGTATGTTACAGATGGGGGCTTCCTGGAGGACGGCCACCACTCCACAGCCTTCAGGCCCGGCCCTCAGCTTCGTAGCCAAACTCTCACAATTTGTTCATCTGCCTTTCTCTCTTGACCCTGCCTGACTTTCAGTGTTGCTCAGAAAAACAACACAAGGTTCCTTCCCACCCCCCAGCCAGAAGAAAACGCTGCCAAAATCCACCCTTCACCCTCCCTATCTCACACACAAACTTACAATCCAATTTTTTGTTTGTTTGTGATAATATGTATATTCATTAAAACCTACTTTAAAGTAATTTCAACAAATCTCACTTGCAATATTAGCATGTTGCAATATGGTTGCCATTCGTAAAGTATTTTAGATATGTAAATAATTCCCTTATTTTTTTTTTTATTAGAGTAGTGCAAATTATTCCCTTCGCTCGCACGGACATCTAATGGTTCAAGATCATTATAATTCAGCGGCTGATGCGCCTTACGGCTGTAACAGGTTCGCCTTAACGGCGCTAGTGACAGCGACAGCTGGTTCAGTGGCTAGACAACTGAGCCTAGTCTGCAACAGGTCGGATGCCCAGCTGTAGAAGGGCACTACATAATTTAAAAAATAAATGAATAGGACAGATTTTCATTACGTCATTCTGACTTTGGCTATTTCTATACTATTCTAACATATTTTCCTGTTACTTGTCATTGCGTGCTTCTCCCCCTTCTGGTTATCAACTAGTCGCAAAGTGTCAGGTTAACAGGTCCGCCCTGGCGCTGTACCCGG
This sequence comes from Petrocephalus sullivani, assembly GCA_026780845.1. NCBI lineage: Eukaryota > Metazoa > Chordata > Actinopteri > Osteoglossiformes > Mormyridae > Petrocephalus > Petrocephalus sullivani. The sequence goes on from JAODKM010000037.1 coordinate 16,125,209, forward strand.
GCTGCCCGGCGCCGTGCGCTCACCTGCCGGAGCGTCTTCAGCAGCTCCGCCGCCTCGTCCTGCTTCCCTTCCCTAGCCATGGCCATCATCTCCTGGATCATTCCGATCCGCCGCTGGTACGGAGGTGGGGTTCCGGAGCGGCCGAACCGGTCCCCGGACTTAAACACGAACGAGGTGAATATGTCGCCCCGCTCCTTGGTGGGCGTCCGCTTCCATCCTCCGTACTGCGGACTCGCCCCGGGCTCCGGCCCGGATCCCTTCGTATGTTTGGTTCCCATGGTGTACAAACGTAAAAGTACACCTGATCCGCCACGCAGTCATGCAAACTTAATTAGCACTTTTAAAAGTTAAGAGCAATTTCAAGGAAAAAAGGCGCATACATTAAATATATCCTAATGGCTGAAATATCGAAACGATAAATCATTTTAAAATTGCTACATCAATATAATAAGAAAAAAACTGCAGTAATTCGCCACATACCAGCTCCAAAAAAATGCAATGAGTAGGGAACCAAATACCCTGTTGCTGGGTCTTAAAAAAACATGCATACAAATTATTTTTGTTGCATGAGAATAATAGCCTGCATATCGATTACCTTATCCTACGGGCTGAACGACAGCCATTTAACTCCTATGGCGTTGGCGAAGCATAATCCGCGGACATCGAACTAAGCTCACAGCGAAGCGGGACGCTGCAGAAGTGTAACCCTCGAAAAGTTTATTTTCCCTATGTCTGATCCAAATAATGAAGCGTGCAAACAAAGCATAAAGTAACAATTCGGTTCGGGGGTGGGGGACAAAATATAATACAGAGAAGCACACGGAGACAATCCAGTGACAGCTCCGTGAAGGGATGGCAGGGAGCGGCGAAGCAGAACCGAGGAGCTCGCAGGAGAGACGCGGCGGACGGCGCCGCTGGGTGTGACGCTCGGGTTTCGCTTCTGTTTACATCCCACCGGCTGGGTCCCCTTAAGTCATATGCATCTCCAGGGGCAAACTCCTGCGGCTTGGTCCGGGCAAAAGGAGGAGAAAGGAAGAGCGTGAAGAACAATAATCCAGAAGTCGGCGGCTAAAGACGAAGCCCTCTTTCTCCGGCACTTGGCTTCTTTTCTGTTTCGGATCTAGCGGGTTTTTCCTTAGCGCACGGCGGATCGGCGGCAGTCCCACCTCTCTCTTTCTCTCTTCGCTTGTGATGCTTACTAAAAAAAAAATCACGTCGTTTCACAAAATACAAACACCCCCCCACCCCCAAAAAAAAAAAAAAACCAAGGGGAAGACAAAGCAAGATTTAGAGGTCGGTAAGGATGGGCGGGGGTGAGAATTTTACCAGGACGCGAACAATGACTTTTTTATTGCCATGTTATAATTATCATATAACATACAATTCCACCTATTTAAAAGTTGTATTCATCTAGCTTTTATCCTTTATAATATTATACAGTTGGATGGACATTGTCAACACGGCTGTTTCATTTTTCCAGCATTTTAATCAGATTTTCTTCATAGCCTATATGCTGAAGTATTTCTCGTTAACTCTTTATAGGCGCCTTTGCCCTTACTTGTAGGGAAGTATCATCGTATCGTAGCATCGTAATATTTTCTCCCTCTGAAGTTCACAAGCGCCCCAGTATTTGTTCCAGTTTGCGGATTGCTCAAGCCCCCCCGGTAATTGGGACAAGGTTAAAAATGCCCGTCACGCCCGTGAGTAATGGTCTTCGGTATTGCGGTCTCCTGCCTGCGACTAGTGAGTGGGCAGCTGTCATCGTACTTAAACACTGAGATGTTGTGTTGATGCGGCAATAATCCAAAGGACAGCACAGTTTATAGTTGGTAGGCTATATACAGCATTTGTCTAGCATCACATACAGGAGTGTATTCACGGGATTGGGGAAACATACAGGAAACTTGGAAATGACCCTTCAGCATAAACATGTGCAATAAAAAACCGCTTATGTCCATTTTCGTGCCAAAAAGCTACAATTTTCACCACAATCATTTAATCATTAGCGATTATAATATATTACTTGAAATGTAGGTCTAATGCATAAATAAGTTTGTGCTGTGATATGTTTCCTACATATTCTGATAAATCGAAACGTTTTGCAGAAGCACCGAGACTGTGCGTGTCGCCCCCTATAGGCTGCTATCTCCTATAGTGTACCGGACTGAGAAGTAGTTCAGTTTTACTTCTTAAATTCAGACCAGATCTATGACTTACGCCATACCTACTTATGGGCACAATATGACAGTTACAATGGTTTGTCCAATGGTATGCTTCTGTATTCTACTTGTCATTCATGAATAATGATTTTTGAATTATCTCACTCAATTCTCCCGTTTGGCCAGGGTGCTCACCGACATGGCCTTTGAACTAGATCATGCCGTTCGGGAAGAGTCACTATGGCTAAATGACATGAAAATTATATAGGCCTATAAACATACAGCACTGTGCAAAAGTCTTAGGTAGGCCTACTAACAGAAAACAATGTTTAAATGATCTTCTTGTTTAAAATCAAATATTACATCTGTCAAAGCGTGTTAGCTCAGCTATCTCAAAACCTCTTGTAACGTCACCCCAGCTTTAGTGGTCACTATCCAATAGGCCTACACCCGGGTATCACAGGGCATCCCATTCCATCCCCCATCTTCCCTTTGGTCGAGGTCCTCACACAGTCCCTATTATTTTCCATTTCTCCCCTGGCCAATGCATGGCTGAATGGACTGAGCGCGCAGCTGAGAATCAGGTATCCCTAACTGCCATCTGACAGGATGCCAGCCTCAACAATGTCGGCCATTTTGTTGCCCCCTGCTAATTATATTCTTGTGTTCATGTATTTCAGGATTGAGCATGCTTCTGTACCTTGGTTTTCGGTGATCCCCGTCTATGTCTAGCCCGGTAGTATCTCCTACAGCTTGAGCCCCGAGTGCCTGTTAATGACCATCTCCTGTTCCCTGTTGCTCCAAGTCCCTAGTGTATGTAATTACTGAATACTAGTGATGGCTGCTACCTCTCCCTCATCTTGCCCTCCTTATCTGTCTGTTAATGTGCCTGCTGTTGCCCCCTTTCTCTGTCGGTCATTGAATGCGTTACCTGCCTGTACTTAGATTACTCATAGTTGCTTATGTTTTGTATGCTTGGTGTTTTGGGTTGTAATAAACTCCCCATTCTCATCCCGCCTCTTCACAACAGTTGGTGTTTTTTTTTCCCCCTGAGCATATACACACTTAAATCCACAATATTAAACATTTTGTTTGAATGCCTGCAACTTCTACACAGTAGGGAAGACTGGGTCTGGTCATCAGTGAATCATACAAAGTTAATCAAACCATTACATAAAGGAATTAAGTACTGGCTTCCTCATAAGTTTTTTTTCTCCACATCTAAGTTATGTCAAATACGGCCAGACCCATGTGAGAACAATATCAGACCCTCCCACTGTATATCAATTCATTTGAAATTTAAGTAACAAAAATATGAACGATTCGTTTAGCTGAACTGAAATGAATCGTGATAATCATCTCTTTTCAGTGAGTCGAGTCTTTTGCATTTGTTCAACAAGAATAGAGGTTTTAAACCTATAGGCTCCATCTGGAAGTCTGTAGAGCAGTTGGCAAATGTCACTCTTATCCAATTTACACAATGCTTAGAACCCACTCCCAGCCGCCTCACAGCTAGTTCTTAATTATGTATGTGATTAGTGATTGCATATGTAGTAGGGGATTTATAGCTCTACTCCATTTTAATTTGGGGGTCCCTGGTTTAAGAAAGGTTAAAAACTAACAAATGGATGTTTCGATCAATTCGGGTATGTTCCCTATGGAATTCTCCATCTGCAATACAAAAGACAGTTATCTAGTCTTCCCGGTGGGAGACATTTCTTATGCAGCCCATACATACACTATTAGAAGGACGACAGCGATAGCACTTCCCGCTGTAGAACGCGCTTATTTATTTGACCGCAGTGACATCTGGTGGTGAAAATGACAGGGACACTTGAAATCAAATTGGAACTCATTTTTGTGGCCTTTTTCGCTCTGGGGAAGTGGGATATTACGTCGATATAAGTGGTGTCACGATTAATAAATAGGCTGGCTCAGTAGAAATGTATTAGCTTGTCACTATGTCATAATTTACATTGTAATTTTCAGGCAGATTCTCAGATCTGACAACTACAGGTCTCCAGCAAAAATTGCTCATACAATTCTCCCACTGGCGTATTAAAATTAATATGTTGTAGCAAAGAAATTAGAATGCATTGTGTCTTAAAAATTGACACTAACGCGTTGACGACCCCAGAAGGCTCCTGCCAGGCAACTTTGCGTCGGACAGGGGCGCCGGCGGACATGCTCGCACCGGGCACCACATCGGTTACAAACGGTACCGCATGAATATTAGGCGCGGTGGGTGGTGGGGGACTTGGCATTATTGGTGAACGACTTGCTTTTGTTTATTCCACGGTATAGTACACCGGAGGAACAGCGGTAAAGGCAGGGCGATAGGACGAAAGAAATGACACTGACTTAGTGGCACTTAAAGCCACCTAGCTGCATCTCATTCAGCCTAAATGATTGTTCCCAAAAATTAGTACAGGTTAACAAAAAAAAAACAAAAATATTAAACAGAATATCAGAAAGGACAGCCTTTTCTCTCAAAAGTGTGTTTATTTTTCGCTGTAACATCTTTATTCACAGGTCAGTTTTCACCGCCATCGCGGTCATATAAACTCTTACATTTTACACTCTCATTTAGTTATCATTTACTCGATTTATAAAAAATGAATTGTGAAGCTGACAGCGGGATATTCTGCACTGTACTTAAGCCAGTGTGTTGTACTCGGAGACATGTACAGGGGTGGGATTGTGTGGACTGAGTATGTATATGCATATTACAGTTGGCTTCCTACTTCCTAGGTCAGTCGAATACAGTGGCTGCAGTGACTATGTGACCGATTCCAAACTGTGGATCCCTTCCCATAATCTGCTAGATTTGGAGCCTTTCTGGCAGAAGCAACAATGAAATGGAAGCCCTGTGATCAAGAAGAACATTACTGCCTCAGTCCCTCAGGAGAACTACCTAGAGAAACCTTTGCTCACACTGCTCCAGGTTTATTTTTGTAAATGCGATGTTGTAAATCACGTGCCTCATGAATGCAACCATCAGCCAAAGCATCCCTTGCACACTGAGTGCGGAACTGCACAGCACGATAAACCGTTTCTCTGCATGTGCAAAAGTGAAAACATCTTTGGGTCAGGTTTGAAAGGAAAACTCATCTGCTAAACCAAACTGTCTCATTAGCAAAGTAAAGATTTTTGAAGTCATCGGTGCCCCTCGCTCACTTTGCCTAAGGGCAGGCGGTATTCTTAAGTGAACTAAACAAAGGTGGATCTCAACTTGGGGCATGGACAGAGTAAGAGAGTTATGGGTTTTAAACGTGCACCTCCTGTAATAAACACAACAGAGCAGCACAACAAAATGTTTTGGTAAAGCTGAGGCAAGGATACAATAGACATCTGGGAAAACAGAGCCTTGTGCTCAGCTGGTGCATCAGGTTGACAGAGAATGTGTTCTGTTGTCATGGCAACTACACGTTTCATATCAATGCATACCTCCTAGCCTCTCCCATGACCCCTACTACCCTAAACACCACAGAATTTTGACCGGTCACGTACAGATCCCATCTGATCTGAGACGGTTGGGTGATCCTTGGAGTGTAGTCACAACATCTTTTATCACCTGAAAACAAGCAAACACACCCTTCCATCTACACTTAATCTACTGACACATTGTAAACAGCTTTTGAACAGGTGATGCAAAGGATGCAAAAATCCCATACCACTGCTGAAGACAGAAACACTGTGTGTACAAAATTTACACTTTCAGTTCTTTATCTATAGCAGTAGCTGTTAAACTTATTCACAACAAATTAAAGGATTTAAAAGTGCACCCAAACCTCCCCACTCACCATACAATATCTGCAGCAGTACACTGCATTTTTACCTTCTATGCATCTTTCTCTGCAAACATCACAGTAGAGGCTGTGCTGGCAAGACCTTGACCTCCAGACAGTTGCTTCCTCAAAACTGCATTTTAACTTTTTCGGAACAGAACAAATAAATACTGTAGAGGCAGCTACCATCAGGGATGGGGGTGGGTCTCATGGAAAATTAGGGTAGCAGGATAGCATTTCTAGCTTGGGCCTGACGCACAATGCTGCCCAAACATTCTACCAGCTATAACCAGCAGGAGGCGCCTTCTCGTCCTTATTGCTCTCAAGGGAGAAGGGTGGGATGCGAACGTCAAAGTGGGAGCCATCAGTCCTCTCGATGCGGAACGTTCCCCTGTTGGAAACAACAAGGTTAGAGACCAAACAGATCCCACAGAACACCTCTGAGACGGTGCACAACTAATCCAAGTGTACCAGAAAGAATACAGAGTGAGTCATGAACTACGACAAAACCGCAGAATTTACACAAAGTGTAAATACAAATAAGTACAAAAAATATAACGAGGCTTAATATTCAGCTGGTTGTCAGGTTTATTAGTCAAAGGATTACAAGGCAGTGTGGAAGCAACTGAATCCAAGCACAGCCCAAACCGAAGAACTACGAAATTCTGATAACTACGCTGAAGGTCTGGGGCTGGGTAGGTTGTCAGTTCAGAGTTGAGAGTCTATAACTGGCTCAGAAAGACTTCAGGAGTCGTATTCACATTTCTGAAGTGGATGCAAGGTAATGCTGTAGTACACTTTAGTAACACTAACTGCAGACATCATACACACACACAGACACACACACAAAGCACTGTTTAACAAGCCAAAAAAGGAATCTTATGTCAGGAAACCTCACAAGACAACCACATTTTTATGACAACACACATCTATAATGACTGTTGAACAGTGAGAATCAACTACAAAAGAACACAAACCCATAGACACATTCTTCATTAAAAAGCTCTTCCGCTAAATATTGCTTGCACAAATACTTGAAATAAAAAGGTATCATGTCATTTCCTGCACCTGTATATTCCTTTTTTAATAGTATTAGCAAATTAACACAAGACGACAGACAAAAAGAGTACGCCTGTGCCCCAATTAAAAGGACCCAGAGTGTAGGTTATCCTGGAGAGAAATGCACACTCAGTTGCCAGTTTATTTGGCACGCCTGGCTAGTACCAGAGTCTTTGGTGGTCAAGTGAAAAGGATGGAATGATGATAACAATCACAGTCAGCGCACTGAGAAGGCAGGAATTGAGAATCAGCAACTGCAAAACTTGTAAGCTGGGGGGGGGGGGTGTCTGATTGGGAATAAAAAACTTTCCCAAATTCTCTTTTGTCCTGAGAGTCAAAGAAGACTGGCTGTTCTTCTTTCCAGTATGTACCTCATTCTGTCTATATAGCTGCATATCCTGAACAGCTCCCTATGGCTCCCCTGCATTCAGTGACCAGTGTCGAGAAGATCCTCATCTATTTATGAGCAGGCTGACCTTTATACACATTTCAATGGCAGTTGATTCTAAAATGCAATTGCTGAAACTTGAGCCAGGCAGCCTCACTGCCGCCAGCACCAGTTAACATCACAGAGGCCCAACAGAACGAAGACGTATCCCTACTGAAATTTCTGCTACAACTCGTAGCGGCTGCCTGGGAGAAATACACCTCACTTACAGTATACTCCAAAGGTCGAGCATCACACCACTCTGCGTGCTGCCCTGGAAGGCTGACAGGTCCTCTGAACAACCAGGTCTGACCTCAGATGACCACACAAAACAGTCCAGTGCCATTCATTATGACAGTGTAGGCAACCAATGGCGACAACAGCACATCACATCTTGTTTATTTCACAGTCACGTTCCATCACCTATGTTACATTCCACAACTGCTCCATTTAAAAACTCCGTTTTTCAAATTAGTATAACGGTGCACATGCAACACCCACCCAATATGAAGCATTTACCAGGTTTAAACCTGATCATAGCAGCAAGTTTCCTTTCGCTTATATTATCTTTGAATTATAAATGTCAATTAGCAACAAAGTAGCCAATCCATAGTCCATTAATGTATTCAGTGTAATACGTGGCAACACTTTCCATGAAGTGCATATTTGTAATGGTAAAGCATTCAGTGTATCTTCACAATGCTTTCATAAGCAGCATGCAAGTCTACCTTAACATCCTAACATACCTTTCCAGCTTTAATATGCATACGTAAACATTATACGATAACAAACATTATAACTGTATAGCCATATAACATTTCTTATTAATGTATACTAAAGCTGTATCAGGTAAAAAAGTTATGTTAGGATGTTAAGGTACACTTATATTCTGTTTATGAATGTTCTATGAACGCATTATGAAAATGCAGTGAATCTAAAATGTCTACTGGCTGCCTGCCACAAATATGATTGTGGGTGGTGATAGACAAAATGACACTCCATGAGACATCGATTGGGCACTTGGTTTGCTTTGGGGCATGTTTTGTGCCCTTTTTCGAACAGGGAACAGCATCTAGTGGGGTCAAAAAAAAATACACCAAATGAAGTGTCATTTTGTCCATCGCTAATTGCAAGCCTTAATTAATTCACTGATTAGATTCTGCCTGATGAAGAGCCAGCAAGTCTTCCACAACTCCCACCCACCCACCACTCCCCCCAACTAAGAGTAACTTCCAACTCAGTTAAGCCTTACGATGGTGCAGACTTAGGGAGGGCACAGAAAGGAGCAGATGGAAGCAAAAGAAAAAAAATGAAATACTGCTCTTGGAAGGGGTGGGGGGTGTGGAATTATAGCAGCATAAATTAAAGCCTGTAAAAGTCCCGTAAATTCAGACTCATTGCAGCTGCTCAGATTTCATCTGCGAGCGTTACATGACGTGTGGGTTTTCACCAAGGCTTCCCTCTTTACTCGTCACTCCTCGTATAGTGACTAACATCACCTGGTACTTCAGGTCTAACACAGGTGCTATTAAAACACATTCTAAACATGCAGGATTGCAGCATTTAAGGGACTGGGGTTGGCCATCCCTACACAGCCACACCTGAGGTTTGGCAGCCTGCTAGTTGCTAAGTAGACCCCAATGAAGGGTCGGTTTAGGTTGTTTAGAGTGCAGATCCCTATTTAAGTGCACTATGTAGTAGGCAGGCTTTAAAAAGCAGATACATTTAGAGCACATTCAATAGAATATGCTTTGTGCCACTATGAAACCTCTCCCTGGGGAAGGAGTATCAACACGACGTTCCCTAGGGATGTCAAACAACAGACACAACAAGTGCTAACATGGGATGTGCATTTGGAGAGCAGGATACTGGCCCATGTTTACTGGCATGTAAAGATTATTGAAGGAGAGCACCCTTAAAAGCCTCAAAACTGACAAAACATTCCACAGTTCAAAAATCAAATACTTCTGATTTGAAGTTAGTCAAATAAGGCTGCCAAAAAATAATGAAATTTGGCCCTTTTGGATGCATTTACAGTTTCTGGCAATGCAAACGTTTTCCCTTATGTTACTGCCAGAGATTCTTATTCGCAAATCCAATTGGGTCATTTATATGTAGTGAAGGGGGGGCAGGTTTTCAGGGAAGGGAGGAGAAGGGGCCTGGAAGGAAGCCGTTGGGAGTATCGTCCTTCTTGCTTTCAAGCGAAAAAGGCGGGATGCGGACGTCGAAGAAGGTGCCGTTGGGCCTCTCAAGGCGGTATGAACCCCTGCAGGAGTGAGAGACAACAGGCCACCGTCAGAGCCTGCCAGCCCCACTGCATCGGCTAGCCCCACCATCCACAGCAGCCCTACACGCTCTATCAAGGTGGGCTGCAGCAAGATACATGCGCTTGGGCCAGCTGGAGAACAGTCCAAGTGCAAATGGAGCTGAGATCCCACAAGACCTCCTCACTGAAATCCACTTGCTTACGGTGAGATAACTACACACAGAGCTTCATCACCACGTCGGCTAAATAGTCTGACAGGATCAGAAGTCGGCACCCTCCACAAACGTTCCAGCTGAAAACGTGAAGCAGCTCCATCCTGCAGGCCACAGCTGAGAAAAGCAGCTGGACTGTACCTCAATACCTCAGTCTATGCAAACCTCAAAAACAGGAGGACAGTACAAATATACATGATGGTGCCAAAGCACATTATCCTACATCCGCCCACTAGCATCCCAAGAGAAATGCAGCGCATCAAAGTGAAGCGTACAGAGAGCCCCAGGGCACAGCCCTCCATCAGAGCACACAACACCATAACAAACCACTCAGAACCATAACACGGCACAACACTATATCAATGGAGGCATTATAGCCCGAAGGTGGCTTAATCACGGATAAGAAGAACGTGCAGCCTGCCGAACTTGTGCAGACCACCGCTTAAAGCCACACCGTGACTGATGATAAATCATACAGAAATTAAGTGGATTCATCACGAGATTCTCTGTTACGGGTAGGGTTACCATGGCAGTCCAATGCGCTTATATATGCCACGTCAAGCTTTTATCCTACGTTAAACACTTCTTTACAGTTGATAAATGCTACGGCAACCAATGACCTCACAGAAAATGTGAACTTCCCAGATATGCGTCGACAATGAGGCTCTTTCAGCAGTCGGCGCAGGTTATAGAGAGCTCAGAAGCACACGACAACCAATGGATGTAGTGCCAAGAAACCATCGATCCAAGACGCTGTTAACAAAATCAGTGAAACGGTATTCAGAGAGGCAAAGCGACATTCAAGAATAAGGAGACAAGTCTGACTTCTTTCCAAGACGGGCGATAGCAAAAGCTAATAAAGTAACACGACTACGAATGATACTAATTTAAGAAAGGAAACGGAGAATGAAGATCCAGTATGTCGGCAAGTCCAAAAGAACATACAAAAAAAAAGAAACTGCAGGTACACATACTCATGTCTAACAAAGAGCTACTGTATGTGGAGAGATCTGCTCAATACATCACTGTTTCGTGCTGCTGTGATTGGTGATTGGAACTCATGAAGGATGTGATGCTGGAGAGGCGGGCGGTTGTGATGCTATGTGGGTCACGTGACCTACCACATGTGCCCACTGGGCGCCTGCAGGGAGACATGGCTACTGTACTGGAACGCCGGCTGTTCCTTGGATAACACAGGCTCCTGTGTACACGCAGACAGAAGCATATATAGGGCACGCTTAAGGTCAGATATCAGGTAAAAAGGAAAACTTCGTATTTCAACAAAAATTTTTATATATACTTTATCAAAAGCACAAAACACCATCCTCCACAGTGGAATAACCTATGATACAGCACAGCTATCCAGCGAAAACGACGGACACTTTAAGGGGTCCAAGCAGATGGCACACAGCTGGGTGTTTACTCACCCGGCCCACTACCCCCCGGCCTCGGACGGTCTCCAGCGTCCCCGACAAGCTGAATATCCGCCAGTGCCTCTCCCGTAGCTGCACCACCTCATTGCCCATGTTCTCCAGCCGAATACAGTACCGCCACTGCGGAAAAAACACAGACTGAGGGAACGGCAGATACCCATGTCATCTGCATGCCCCTCACACACGCACCCACTGACACTTTGTCCCTCACTGAATGTTAGCCAACTCATTTACACAAAGAAATCATTTTCCCCATTTTCTCCCAAGGCTTAGACGACAAAATTCTGCAGAAATGTGCCATGCAAAGACACAATTACAGAAAGCGCATTCATACTGCCATTCCATTACAACCAGACCATTAGTAGAGATCTTACTTACCCAGTACACATGGGAATTCTGAGCTTCCTAATGCAAAAAAGGGAAATGGCAAAGCATGTTAACGAGGCAGTAATGGCAGTGCAAGGATAAACAAAGCTGCCGTTCCTGCTCAGTCATAATCTACCAAAACCCATAACTCATATCCATCACACCTGTCACGCTCCCCATCAGTCAACGCATTTAAATGTATACTTAATTTATTCAGTAAAGGCTTTTATCCAAAGGGATGTAGCAGGATCAGCCAGTCCTATGAGCAACTGGGGGTATCAGTTCCTCCCTGTAGCTATTATAATTGTTTTTTTTCCTCCACTTGTATTGTACTTGAATTCCTAATTTTATTTGCAATACATTGTACTTTTTTAGTATATTGTATTCTTTATTCCTTGTATATTTATGTGCAGTGAGAGCAATGACTTGGCACAACAATTTTTATCGTATCTTATGGCCCTTGCTCAAGGGCCCAATGGCGAAATCGCTCTGCCAACCTTGGGATTTGGACTTCTGATCAGATGCACAGTGGCCTAACCCCTGGAGCCTCACAACGGCACCCACACAAAATAATCAGTTTTAATGGATTGAAAGATTACGGCAGGCAGAGCTTAACACTGCCCCTCCTAACACTGATATCAAATGGCAGCCTTACCCGCATGCCCATGTAGAAGGGGATGACAGTGACCCGGATGTTCTCTGTGGTCTCGCGGTGCACGTCCGACAGCTCCAGCCAGGGGTGGTTCTTCTCCTGCCATGCCCGCAGCGTGTCACGAGGGATGAAGGGGGGCACTGAAGGAACAGAGGAACTCTTGGGTAAATGCTGACTCAAGGAAGACCACTCTTCATTCAAGGTCAACAAGGGTGCTTCGCGTCTCATCTTAAATGAGCACTTTGAGTCACTGGCTCATTTGAGTTGACTCTGCCTTTTTTATATAATATAAAAGATATCCAAAAAATGCAATAACAAACATGTTCCCAATGAAAGTCAGGCAAATGGAGAGCAAGGACAGCACGCTGATACCTTTGGATGGATTGAACATAAGGAAGCGTTCAAACAGCTCATGCTGAATGGGGACCTGGTCAGTCGAGCTATAGGGAAGGATGTCCTCGTGACTCACATAGTCCAGGCCTGAGAGAGAAATACAGACACAGAATAATGTACGACTGTTGATCACTTTGTTTAGAATTTCAGTGTTATGACTTTTTAAAACTCGCACGCTAGATCGCAGCGCTCTGGCACTACTACTTGTGAGCATGTCACTATACAGAGAGGCCACAGAACTCGACTGGCAAAACACAAAAATAAAAATCATAACAGCAAGTGTTTGCAAGCCACATACCTGGGATTGCATAAAGGGCTCTGCTGTCATCGTGATTCGCCAGGAACGTCACCGCTTCCGTCTGTGATCTCTGAGACTGTGCGAAACAGGGGGACGCATTATGCTCTGTGCTTCTAACACTCAGGCGTGCGTCATATAAACATAATAAACATAAAATGATAAACTTACTGACTGCATAAACATAGCAAATTAATGGAAAAAAGAAAGCACAAATACTAAAAGCAAAAAACACTTAGCATAGAGTAGCTATTAATCAAATACCTAAAAATCAAAACAAGTTCAAAATCAAAACGTAATACAACTGCACTTAAAATGTAATATGTTCAAGCTTATTAAGTACATTCAAAATTGCACTTTTGCCTTGGGGGTGGGGACACTAGTGATGGCTAGAAGGACACTACATGAACTATTTGTTGTATTTTCTGACCGGGTTAGATTGCTAGCTCTTGATTTGCTTTAGGTGATGCTTTGAACAGACAGCGCCATCTAGTGGGGTCAGAAAATACAGTAAATGGTTCATGAAAATGGTTTTGGCTATAACTAGGGGGAGAATATTTAAATTCTGTGCCATTTGGGAAAGCAGAGTACCCGTACAACAAGCTTTAAGTGGGCTGACTGAACCACGAAAGGTGGAACTGAAACCATGAAGCACTTCACCCCAATCATCAGAATTACATAATAGGCAGAAATCAGACGGAAGGCAACGTGACATTTGTCGGGAACACCCACAATGTGCGGACAATCCCGGGTGTCTATGAGGACTTGGTAGTATGTGTGCGTCTTCCCCTTCACCTCCTTTGATCCATGAGTGCCGGGAGGTTCTGACTTGCTGGAAAAGCAATTAGACGGCATAAAAGCAGGAAACAAAAATACAAGTAGCAACTTGCCGACATATATCCTAAGATTATAGGTGTTTTCTGAGTGGACATGTTAGCTGGGATCCAGACAATCATACAGGCAAACAAACACATCTACCTTAATCCCTTTTTAAATCCAGATCATTTTAAATCCCTTGACTGGTTACTGTGTCAACACCAGGATCTCTTCTCTGGACTCTGGATTATACACACTTTTGGTCACAGGCCAAACCAAACAGCCAAGTGAACTGACCAGACCCACTGGCACGTTTAGAGGGAAAAAAAAAAACTAAGAGCTAAATTCTGGATGTTTAGCAAGGCCGGAAAAATCAGACTGTGTAATTGGACAGAGTAAACAGCAGCAGGTGCATGTCTCATGGAGCAACAGGGGCACCGACGGCAGACGGGCACCTTTCGGTGGAGGGGGGCGTGATATCACGGTCGTAGAGGCGGGCATGCCAGGGAAAAAGAACTATTCCCCTGTAGCCAAAAACACTGTGCAGGAACAGCTGCGGGGGCACAAAAAAGAGGCACTTATACACTGACACATATGATGCATGCATGACTCTTACTGTAAGGCTTGTGGGAGAGCCCCTTACCTGTCCAGTCTCATATTTGCCATGCTGCTTGGGTGCCTCAAATACTCCCACCGTCTCTAACACTTTGCCCTCAGGTCTGTTACTGCCCAATACGGAAACCGGCAGGAGGCGTGACCACAAGAGGCAAACACAAAGGACAAAATAGCAATCAGGACACAAATTACCCCGGCTTGCTCCACCCAAGACCGAACGGCATCTGATAGACATTTAGCAGCTTTTACAGTCAAACAAGGAAATCTGTCCATTAAGGTATCCACTGGTTGGCAAAGCACCAAGCACAGCAAACGGAGAGACAGCTGACAATCGGACACAGCTATACCACTGGAGAAATGATGGCATGAAGTGTGCCCTTAATAATGCGCACATGATGGCTCAGACTGCCAGAATCAAAACCGCAAAGCTGACCCCTTGCCTTATGCCCTACGTAAAAAGCGGCGAAGTCAGAAGGGAGGCGACCACAGTGACTCCGAGGCCACGGGCGGGGAGTGACGCGTTTACCGGCTTTCCCTAACCCTCCTGTCTCACTTAAGGCCCACAGACGGAGGTGTTTACACACACACACACACACACACACACACCAAAGTCACAGCAGATGCACGGTGTGCAAAAAACACGGGCCGCAGGACGGGAAATACTCAGGAACAAGCCGCCACCATTGACGCCACAGTGCTCTTTTCGCCCCTAACAGCGCGACCCGCGCCTTAATCGCTCCGCTCAGACGGCATGGCCCTTTGGTGCGCTCCCCACGCCGCCACGCAGCGGAGGCTAACGGGCTAACAACAACAACAACCGCGCCGACGAGCGACCCCGGCCGCGTTAAAGCGGCCCGAGGGCGGCGTCCTTCACGGAGAGACGGGCCCCTTTTCGGGGGCCCATGGGGCGCGATCCGCGGGCGGCCTGAGGGCGAAGGCGACGCACGGCACGCGACCAGGTCGTAACCGACAGGCGGCCGCCTTACCGTGAGGACAGGAACCGCGCCTGGGCCGCGGCGAACGGGCCGCACGCCGAGCACGGCGCCGGCTGTCGGTACGGCTCGGCCCGGCTCTTCAGATCGACGTTTAACGCCCGCAGCGCCTGCCGCCTGCCGTAGCCGCGGACTGTAGACCATAAGCCCCGCCGTATAACACAGGCAGCCATCTTTGTTTGGCAGCGCCGCGCAGCGCCAGCCCCTGATCTGCGGGGCGCGCGGTGCATGACGGGATACGTCCGCGCTTTCGGGGGACCCGAAGTCAGCCTGCGGCTCTGGCGGACCCCCGCTACGGTCCGGTTTCAGTCAAACGGGTGTAGTGCTCACTGCTTACTTTGTCAGACATATGGGCTGATATCTGCACACCATCATCCATGAGCATGTGCGCCCCAAACAAATGCATTAGTCTGTTAAATCCTTCCTAATACAATTACAGATCTGTCTCTCTTTTTCTCAGGTGTTTTTTTCCTTTTCTTTTTCTTCAGCTATTTAATCACATGCCTTTTTTAAAAAAATCAGTTGGTGGAAAGCCTGCGAAAATGAGGGAAAAATCATAATTAGTTTATTAGTTATATTTCTACTTGATATAAATCAAACGTCATTCGCATATTTAAATTATATTTAATCACAATGCAAAGAGTAGCAGAATTGTAAAGTACAATCTTTGAACTCGATCTAGCCTCAAGCGTATGCTCATGTTAGAATTCAACACAGATGTAAATAAAATTCCGCCCTCAAGGTAACAGATGGTGGCGGTATAGTATTCGCAAAAAGCCGGTCGAGAAGTTTGTAAATGTGCAGTAAACCGGGTCTTTGTTGTCCTTCCATCCGTACATTGATACATGAATTATAAATTACGCTTCAGTTTAAAATTGCATTCTAGCCCTAATATTGTCTTATAACTCCGCAGGTTGGGATTAGTTTTGAAGATCTGAAATGGTCTGTTTATGAAAGGACTATTACTGAAAATTGATAGTAACTATATGTAGTATCTGTACTAATATACTGGTTATGAGTGCAGACTGCACATGTTTTGATAGGCTACATGGTTTGACATAATTTTGACATTGTTTGCCCATCCTACATTAAATATCATTCGATTGTGCGCATCCCTTTTTATAGACTAACAGACCACCGCTAGACCGCCACGGTGTTTTCATTGCTATGACGCAGATGGAGACAATTAAGAAATAAATGTGTAGCAAATTGAAGACTGTGTCAGAGACTGTTCCACTTCAGGTGTCATTATTTACTAATTTGATTATCAACGAATACAGGCATGATGCTTCTTCATATCAAGCTAAAATTAAGAATTAATGAATACGGGTACCTTTGGAGAATAAAAAAAGTATCTCGCAAAGAAATGAGATTTTAACTCCTGGATTAGCTCTTTTATTTTTTATTTTCTTCCTTTTTTGAAAGATTATTTGGTATTAAGGATTATTATTATATGGCAAGCTCACAATCCCAAACTCCTAGGGCTTTCGTCACATTAAAACAATAATAACTTGTATATAATACTGCACACAGCACTTTAAATCCAGCAGGAATTAAACAGCTCATAAGCTGATAAAAACCTAACCTTTGTTTTCATTTTTTTTCTGTCGTGAATTTGTTTTGCTTTTAGCATGGAAAAATAATTCCTGAAAAATTCTAGCAAAGAATTATATGATACCTTCTCAATACGAAATTGTAATAAAGAGGCATTTGAAAGATTATATTGGTATAGATGTGTGAGCCAGGGTAAGTGTGAGTAATGGAGGTGTTGTTTTAGGTCAGCAATGACCCCATTTCAAATAAACATCACTATAAAACAATCATTTTGTCAGGTAGATCTTTAGGATTTATTGACCTTTTCTTCTAATAGTTGCCAAAATAAATAAAAAAATGGATCCATGTCCATTAGAGACATTTCAAACTCATTTATAATTAAATACATATTTTATACTGTATCTACAAGCAAAATTGCAAATATCAGTTTCATCATCCAGATACATCAAATCAACATAGATAACACATGTTCGATTTGCAATATTTATCCACAGTATAGACTCAAACTTGAAATCAGGTGATGTATAGTATAGTATAGTATAGTATAGTATAGTATAGCATAGTATAGTATAGTATAGTATAGTATAGTATAGTGTAGTGTAGTACCTATTGTAAGCCCAGACCGTCCTTGCTTCCCTATACTACAGGAGAAATATTCCCACCCATGTTTCACAGATTAGGTGACAGCTCTTGTAACTGCAGTCACTACTGTGCCTGTAGGGACACTCTGGAAGCAAACCAAGGCTGGGTGGGGGGGGGGGGCATTATATGAGATGGGCATCAGAATTCCAGCAGGTTGGTGACGACAGCAGCATTATAGATCAGGTCAGAGATGTACCCCAGTGAGGTCTGGGCCCCGCCTGGGGCGTGATAGTCTTGCTCTATGTTCCAGGACATCTGCTGAGAGTGCATGGGAACCACCTGATCCACAGAGGCACGGCCAACCTTTGCTGGGGTAGCAGAGTGGGGCTGGGGCCTTGGGTGTCCATACCCTGGCGTGGCAGCACACAGCTGACTAAACTGACCCGACTGCTCCCGAGCTGGGTGGCTAGACCTCCCAAAGGTCTCAGGGCACCCCATGTGTGAATTGCTTTTGTCGTCCCATCTCAAGGCTTCAGGAAGGTCAGGAGAGGTGGGTGGAAGCAGCGAGGGTGGCTGACGAAGCCTGGGGGTACTTTGTTGCCCAATCCAGTCAGAGTATAATTGCTCCCCGACATTTCCCCAACATGGCTGAGATCTGCCAGCTCCTGCTGGTGTTGCAGGAATAAGGGCAGGTCCTTTGGCACTGGGAAGACAGTCTGGGCCCTGTACTCTTGCTGGACTCCTCCTCGGTAGTCTGCTAAGTTTGCCACTTTTTATACTTCGAGCTCGCCTGTTCTGGAACCATACCTGTGCAAGAGACACCCAGTTAATCGGGTTTTTTTTTTTTTTTGCAGTTAACAGCAACAGTTCCAATACTTGACAATCAAAAGTATAGTCAGAAATGCGGCTGATGCTTTCCTAATGGAAGCGTACCTGTATCTTGCTTTCGGGTAGGTGGGTGAGTGCGGCAAGCGTCTCGCGGAACGTTATGTCCGGATACGGGGTTACCACGAAGGCTCGCTCCAACTCCGACAGCTGCGCGCGACTGAAAATGGTCCTCTTTCGTTTCCTTTGACCCTCTGCTCGGTCCGGTTCAGGGGATGACACTCCCAGATCGCTTACAGTGTCTGTCGTCGGAAAAGGGCATTATTAATGATCTTTTTAAAATTATGATCCTTTAAAAAATTAACAAGCAATAATAATAATAATTCTTAAGTAATTCTTAAGTTAGACTAAGCCATACAAGACATGTTTTCTACTGTAAAATAGTAAATTATATACATGCATTATTATGTGATTTTTTTATGCTATACGCATATAAAGATAAAACATTTTATTGCGCATATGCATTGGTATAATTTTACCTTTGAGTTCGGCGTCGGGGTTAGAGTGGAGGGAATATTTCTCCCTTTCACCCGTTAGACTCTGAGCTGGGAAGAATCTGGGATCCACAAAGCCTTCCATAAGTCTTGCTGGGAGTCCCAGTAAGACGTATGGTCTATTAGAGAAAGAAAATGTTATTGCGCTGCTTTAAAAGTCCAACATCGGCTGATCCCAAAGTCCCCTCCTTATATCCTCCCTCGCTGATGGATCCCCCCCCCACCCCATCGCTATGCTGTCCGTCTGCCCCTCGCACGCCCAGGTGTCGTCCACAGTGCCTACCTCTGACGTCGTGCCGGTGAGTGGCCGAACAGAAAAGCAGGTGACAAAGAAAAGGAAGGCCACTTTGATCCGGCCGCCCCCTGTCGTCTGACACTCCGTGCGCCAGTCTGACAGATTTAAGCCTCTTTTCCATGAAAGCCTTGACCAAGCAGGAAGACGGTGGTATAGATGCAGTCTGTCTGTCTGGAGCCTGCTATTTGATTCTTTAACATAGAGCCTCATTAGTGTTACTCCCGCTCATACGTATACGCTTTATATCTGATAATTATAAATCGGTAGCTTTTACTCATAAAAGCAAATTAAAATGAATAAACCTGTAAAGTTAATTTCAATAATTATTGCATGCAGGCGTATTTTATAACATTATTCGAGAATTGACTATAATCCTGTATCGGGTAAGCAATACGGATGGATAGATCGATAGATATTTTAGCTTTTCAATTAATCAGTTAGTCCAATTTAAAATTTACCACATACATCTATCAAATATTTACCATCAGGGATTTAAAAAAGGAAAGGGAATGTCCCATTAGGGGACAAATGATTATCATTCCCAACATGAAAGATAAAATACCGGGTATTCCGAAATACAGGCCTAGATACAGGCCTAGGTAAGGCTAATATTTATATTTTGCTCGGACTTTTACACCAATAGCTTTCTGGAAAGTACAGATTTAACTAATAACATGTTTAAACAAATCTCCTCCTCAGACTCAGTTTGGACAATTTAATATCCAAGGATAAATTATTTTCAAATATCAGGGATGATTTATGTGGATTTATACGACGGACAACATTGCATACGCAATCTGAGCCCGGATTAGTTTAGTAATCCGGGTGTTGCTGAACTTGGACGTTTACAACTTCTGCCTAAATCCAGAGTATCCTACCTGGACACAACATTTGCTAGCGCATGCTTTTCTGTTATTGCGTTATTGTTACATTGTCACGGGTATAGCAATCAGTACTGGCATTTGTGTTAATAATGTTTAATTAGTGCTATTACACGTTTAGGTTACATAACTACTGTATAACCCTCGTTCAGATCGATGGATTCGTGTGTAATTTTAGTTATGTGTTACTTTTCCCCGTAACTGGGGATGACCTATCGCCTCCCTTCCTCTCATTTGCATGACTAAACCATATTGTGACGTCTTGCAATACACACCGAATTCCGGCGACTTTGATATGGATTGGCCATTTAAAGCGTCATTAGAAGCAATTACCGATAAGGGTTTCTTTTCCAGCGTCCCCAAAAAGATGAAAGATGTTTTTGGAAATACGCACCCCCCCCCCCCCAAGAAAAATCAATCCTGCCAGCGGCGAGACAAAACAATTAGACGATATTGGGTTGTTAGTTGTATGTAAGATTAAGTCTATCATCTTTTATGCTTAGGCAGCTCGGCATCGTTTGTTTTAGTTACGACACTGAATTAGGTTATGTGATGGTTTACCTCGTATGACAGTAAGTGAAAACTTATGGTTCAGATATAGACAATGTACCATCCATCCATCCATCTGTCCACATCCTGGTCGGGTTCGCTGCAGGACCTGGAGATCTGGAGGCAATAAACTAAACGCACAAAAACATAATAAAATAGGTAAGATGTGTGATATGTGTCTGGATTGTCAATAGACCGACTGACAGGCAATAGCATAACGTGAGAAATCGGAGTCTAGAAGTCAGGAAGAAGCAAGTAGGGGTGGGAATACACAGGCGATAAGCGCACTTAATCGGAGCCCTCCGTCCGCAATCCACATATTCGCTCCGCAGACTTGAATTGGAATAACATAGGCATATTATCGCTCAGTTCCATTAATCTATTAAGCGTTATTTCATACTTTACAACTCATATATTAAGTTTATTTCAAAGCCGCTGTTTGAAATCGGAGATTTGAAAATAAGGTATTCAGTATATTAACTGAACATCACAAGCTAAATGCGTTTTTAACCATTTTTATTTGCACAAGACGCCTCGGCATTATAATCATACTGTGTTCATCTGGCTACAGATCAATGTCCCGTTTCTGAAATTCTGTGATCTAATAGCGTCTTGCTCAAATCTCCCCCGTTCCCTTCTCATTCAAAGACCGATCCGTGAGAGTAATCAAGCATTTAATGCGAAAGGCCCAGAAGCCACACCAATAAAGCGAATGTTGTAATATTAGGCTGCCACGAGATGGCAGTGTTTAGATGCTACAAAACAGCAACGTGTAGTAAGTTCCAAGTGCTCCCAAGGTCCAGTCATTAATTATTGTCCCGTCTAGAGGACGTTTTACCATTGTTAAAATAATTGCAACATTTATCATGTTAAATTCAACTGTTTCTTGTAGAGGACAATCTTAGCTTTTAGTTGATGTGTCATATACGGGGTGGGGCCTGACAACTTTTTCCTGTCCATCAAACATGGCTGCTATTCCTGCGAGTTTGTTTTTCAGAAAAAGGAAAGAAATATAATTCTTTTGTTTTTCTTATTATATATTTATAGGTCTGAAATGATAGCGATTTCTGATATGTGAACATCTTGAGAACAGGTTTACATGTTAGTCTGATAATTTTGTAATACAGGGAAAAAAAATAATGAATGCTTACAACATGTTCTTCATGACTATTTTTTTATGACAATCATGTACCAGGCTTCTTAGTCAAGGATGCCTGTCATTACTTTAAATATGAGAAATTTGATCAAAATTATTGATGAACCTCACGTGCCACAATCAGAAGAGTAACTTGCTGTGGAAAGTCATGCATTTTTTGATGCTGTGATTAAAGGATGTCTGAATAGGCCAAGATCTGGAAAGTTATCTACTGTGAACATACCATCACTTTCTCAGGCTGTTGACCAACATAACAATGTGCTTGAAAACTGAATCTTAATGAATTTAAAGTGTTTATCCTCACTAGATCAAAATGGTAGGTGTTAGTAGTGGTTGTTAGTAATGTCAGATCATCGGTGACAAAAAGCTCCAAGAATGAGGAGAGGACATGTCTGAAATTATGGCAAGCATGTCTTATGATGGTCTGGCAATAAGTCTGTGCTTATGGCCTTCACAGTCCATGCGGTCCATGGGATCGAGCCACAGGACACATGCATGAGAAAACATCATGTTCCTTCTCTAAAGACGCTTACACAATCTGCCATGCAGCAATGTAACAGGCCGTGGTACAATCCAGCATCTTGAGATGCAGTTGATATCAAACACAAACTTATGACATTTCCTGTTATTTCCTGATAATTCACTGAAAATCTCCAGCACAAGGGACGTACACAATAATATTTGAAAATAAAAATTTGAAAACTACAGGCTAAATATGTGGTTATTAATGTTGTAGTGATGATGTACTGTTTGCTGTACTGTCCTATCGGACTTGCATGGGTTATTTGATATGTTGTCCTGGGGAGATGAATGACAAATCAGAACCAAAAAAACACGTCAATATGGATGTTTTTATTTTGGTTATCTTGTATTGCACCAGCAATCTTTTCATCGCAGAGATCCTGTTGACAAGCATTGATACGTTGTGTATCTGTGTTGCACTCACCAGACTAGAACATACACGCACGCACACACGCACTGAAAAAGAAACACACTTTTACAAAGGGCTGCTACAAAAGGCAGTGAACAAACAGTCCATCTGAGAGTCACATGGGTCATCCCCGTCTTACGAAAAGGTCGCTACGGTGATAAAAACACAGGCACTTCAGTGACACAATTGGGGATCACAAACTACAGTACTGTAAACCTACAAGGCACCCGTGAATAAACACAACAATCATATTAATAACGTTAACTATAATAATAAACAAACGTCAAAAAAAGAAAAAACATCAATGGCCATCTCACATCTTTCTCCCCATGACCTCCACCCATCTCCAAGGGCTGTGGCTATAGTTGGTATAAATATAGGCATTTTTTTGTTGTATGGCATGATCGACATGGCTATACAAGCATTGACAACGACTGCTAACACACGTTCCTACCAGCTTTACTGCATCTGGTTATACCCATAGCAGGCCGATGGCAAAGTCCGAGTCTTTTTACACAAGTTCTCGCTACCCCTGGGATGCTGGGAGGCCCGAGCATCCAGCTCGTTACTCAGCCGTCTGTGGACCCCATGAGGCCACATCCTGCGCAACCAAATTCCTTCCTGTGCCAGGCAGCGGGGAGTTGTGGGGGTGCGGCAGATAAAAGGTGGTGGGGGGGGGGGGGGCAATACAGCAAGATTAGCATTAGCGGGGTGGCTTGCGGTTTTCCTGTTCTGGGAAATTCTGCAGCATAGGCAAGCTTGAGGTAATGATACACCAGTCAATTCCCGGATGGTTCGGGGTAATCGGACAGGAAGGTAGGGTGGTACTGTGTAGACTTTTCCATACCCGGGTGGGCGGGGTTTGGGTTGCTATAAGGGACTGTGGGTGTCCAGCCCTTCACTCAAACCTACGTAGGTGGTTGTAGAGGGACTGAACGTAGGTGAAGACGCACATAGGGTCAGGCTTGCGTCCCATCACCATCATGTCCTCCACCTCGATGAGCCGGTCACAGCCGGCCTTTGCCCTGACAAAGAGATGGAAAGGAGACAAATTAGACTATTCCACACCGTAGGAACTTAGCAACCAGGAACTTTTTTTAAGAAATCAGGAGGTTCTGTCACGTTCCCACAGCAGGGTCTTGGCACGATTGTAGTTCCTGGGAAATAAATCCTGGTGCCTTTTTTTAGTTCCTACTACAGGGTAGGTAGGCACGGGCACTTTTCACCCAACCAGGAACTACTGGGTTGGAGCTGACAGCAATAAACTTTGCTGATTGTTTGACCACACTGATCGATGTAGTGTAGCTTTTAGGCAATTTTAAGTTTAATATTCAGTGCTTAGTAAGCACTATTCAGTCAACAAAGTTGCCATCGAAAATTGCATAGTGCCTTGTCCCCCTTAACAATATCAGATAAATCTGCATTCCTCAGCAGAAGCTTTATCTTTATGATAAACAACAGTACCTAATCAAAGTAATTATTTTGAATTGACCCTTTATATTCAGATTTACAAAGCAATACTCTAGAATGTAAAGATTCTCTTTGATCATTTGCTAAAGCTAATGCATAACAACTGGAATGCTCAGGATTCAGGAATGTTTGGAATGTTCCGAAACGTAACAAAGGCTGATCAATTGGCTGGCCGAGAACACGCGTGCATGAGCGAGGCAGAGACGCTGGTCTGCGTCCCACTTACTCAGCAGTGGTGAAGGCCACTTCAAAGTTGTGCTTGCGATCGGTTGGGGTCAGCGTGTTGTAGTCAAATTCCGTGGGGAAGAAGGAGTGGACCAGAGCACAGAAGGCCAAACCGTCACTCCAGCTTGAGGAGAAGTTCTGGATGTCGATGTTCTGGAAAGGGGAACATCTACATCAATCACCTGAAAGGCATCTATTTATTATCCAATTACTTATCCAGTACTGGGTGTTGGGGGGGGGCATTATAGTGTAGGGCACAAGGCAGGAATCACACTACACAAGATACCAATCCCCTGCAGAACATGTACAGACAGTTTAGAAGTGCTAATTTACCTACAAACTCCATACTCACATTGTGAGACTCAAATCAAAGTGTGGAACAGAAGCACTATCCAGTGAGTCACCTATTAGCAAAACACTCCTAACCATTTTACTGCTTATCGGACGTGACGGGAAACAACACACCCCTCTTTGTCAGTTTTATTGTAGTAATACCTTGTTCAATAGTACTATAGCAAGGCCTCTTCTTAATACGAAGATTCTGTGCATTTAACCAATATGCTAGCCTATATCACCACGTTATTTACAGGGTTTTATTCCAAGACCCTTGCACCTTGACTCTGATGCATCTGTACTCATACCCAAATGGTAAATAAAGAATCCTTTCACTTCAAACTGCCCTACATTATTCTGAGACCGCCTTACCACCAACAGTCAGAGGGAGTGCTGAAGCACCCTGAGAAGAAGTAGTCCTTCAATTACATTTTTTCACATTAATTTAAGCTCTTCTCTTAACTAAAGAGTCTCCTTCTCCCTCATCTGAATATCAGTGAGTACATTTTTTTTTCTAATGCTCGTTATCAGTGGGCAAGACGGAAGCTCAATGGACTGATCTGTTGCCTCACAGTAGAGGAGGAGTCTCCAGGGTTAAGGGTTTGAACTCTGCCCTGTGTTTGTGTGGAGTTTGCATGTCCTCCCTGTGTCATGCGGGTTTCCTCCAGGTACTCGTAATTCCTCCGCCCAAATGCAGTTAATCAGCATCTCTAAATCGCCTACACCTTATAACTGTTTAATGCAGTATGCATGTGCACAAGTGCCCTGTGATAGACGGGCAGTCCCTTCACAAAGCCTTATACCCTGTGAACCTCAACCTAATCTGTGAACCTAATCTGAAACTTGTAAGACTTCTCTGAGGATTAAAGCATCTGTTTTTCAGAGTGGAGGTCATCTTTTTGGGGAAGGCAGTGGTGGTCTAATGGTTTGGGAAGTGGGCCTGTAATTTAAAGGCTGCTGGTTCAAAGCCCCAACCAGCATGTATCACTGAGGCACCCTGAGCAAGGTACCACCCCCAAGCACTGCTCCCCAGGCGCTGAATTAACAGCCCACTGCTGTCACATATGGGTTAAATGCAGAGAACACTTTTCTTTGTTGTGGTGTGTTAACAATGAATCTATCTATATTGTTGGTTCCCATGTGTAAAGCACAGGGGTAGGAGAGCTCACCTGGTAGCCAATGGTTTTGGACCGGCACCATTCCAGGAGAATCTGCTTGATGCTGCTGGCACTGGACACCCCAAAACTCTGTGAACGTTTCAGTTTCGGCTTTGAGTCCAGCGGTTTGGGCCTAGAGTAAAGGGTGTGGATAGAGTCAGACTTCAGCTAGTCCTAAGCGTACAGTCTGAGACAACAGGAGAAATGTGCAATGGAATAAAGCTGAAAGTAACACCTGTTCGGGTCAGAGTCCAGCCTCTCGAACATCGCACGGCGCGCTTGTGCTCCGACAGAACGCGGCAGCGTCTGTGACCTCACCAAATCCCGCCTGCTCTCCACGCCGCCACCTAAGGACAGCTCCCTGCCCGAGGATGAAAGGGCAAGGACATCTTACCCTGTCTGAGGGACCCCAATGTATCAGATTTGTCTCTGACAATCTGGGCAATCAGGAAGTGCTTGGAAAATGTCGCCATATATTTTGGCCCTTGTATGTCGTTGAAGACACTTTTGTGTCTTCAAATGTTGAAATCTGACAGGGAATTCGACAAGATCGACAAAAACATGCGCCGCTGGCCCGATATTTATCAAACTGCCAAAAATCAGTTTAACCATTTTGACTTTAAATTGACTTTTCCACGTTTTTAAGTAAAAAAAAAAATTTAATTTTTAAGTCTAGGCTTATATCTTTCTCCTTGTGCATTTTCTCCACACAAAAACAGTAGTGTTTTTTTTCTGGCTTATAGCTCACCTGTCAGCGCTGGGGGGTGTAACAGGGGAGTATGTCACTGATTTGGAGGGCATCGAGGAAGCCCTGTCTGAAGATATCATACCAATGGACATGTGAGAGAGATACGGAATGGACAGACAGAGGCAAGAGAGCATATCTGAGGGACTGGGACGGGAGCGAGTTGGAGATAGGATAAGGTGATGATCTTAGCCTGTGGATATGGGTTTAGGACATGGAATATCGATGGGAATCGACACACTAGAAGTCAATACTGATTAGTCTCACCTGTGGCATTAGGGGAGACCATTGTTTTCACTGTGCCTGGGGTCCAGCTCTTCATGCCAGGCACTGAAACAGCAGAGGTAAAGTCAAACGCAGAAGGAGACAGACAAAGTGTAAGGAGTGGAAGACATTAAGACATGGAGAGCTAAAGCTGTAATATTCAGCCATTTCTCACCCTGGGATTGTGGCACTGGCTGGCGCATGGAATCACTGGATGCCAGCTGGCTGGGCAGCTGAGGCTCTGTGGGAGAGGGAGGTGGGAACCGGGCAGGGCTAGTCACTGACTCCTGGTTCTTGGTTGCTAGGCTGACAGGTGGATCAGAAGTCTTTGCCGTGGCAGTGATGGGTAGATGTGGCCGTGACCTGGCCACGGGGGCGGGGTGCTCCTGCGGACTGTCATTGGCTGGAGACCGCAGCTCCTGTGACCTTGGCTTTTCTGATTGGATTACAGCATGAAACATCATATGTTTTACTCATGAGGATATAATGTCACACTATTCAAGGCCAATCATTTCTTGTTTTCTACTGTTAGGTGTGACAAAATTTTAATATTATCCATTCATAAATGAATCCACCTTATCTGCAGTTTATAAATATTTTCCAATTCATCTTACTATCTAAATATCTATCTAAATGTCAATTCAACATTTAGATACTGATTGGTGAGTCCTAAAATCTTTTTTCCTAGTTAATAATTATTATAGAGTTTTGAGGAATTTGATAGCATTAATACTGAAGTACTTGATAATACCGCGATCCTGTTCATTTGTATCAACATGAATAATACTGCCAGATTTCTGCTGATGGTGTAAAACTGGACAAATTGCCACTAAATAAATTACAAATGAATTTGGGTACAGCACACTAGTGGCCAAAATTGTGGAAACACTTCCAATTTTTAGAGACTGCAGGACTGTATTTATCTATTCCTCTAGTTACTTGTTTAATCATTATTTAATCCAATGTATGATATTTATAACATCTTTGACTTTTTATAAACACTGACCATATTCGTGCAGCATTTTTTAAGGCGTAATGCCAATTTTGTAGTAACCCCCTTCCTTGGACTTTCGGTAAAAGAGCAAGCTGGCTCCTTAACCTCCTGGCCAGCAGATATTAGGTCGGTCAGGTGGATGGGATGGAGGGTCCAGGCTGGCCATACCTGGGGCTACCTGGTGTCCATTCTCCAGCACAGGGTGCGTTGGGATGGGGTCCACCTCAATAGGCTCTTCTTTTTCTATGCTCTGTAAGACAAAGACAGAAGTATTTGCTACTGTAATACAGACGCACACACACACGTTCATATTTATGTATTTATGGGGACAATCCGTTGATTTCTATGGGCAAAACCCATATTCCAACTATGACATCCTTAACCCCTAGTTAGCCCTAACCTTAACCATAAGTAACCAAACAAAATACAAGAGTTTTGGTTTTTTCTTTATTACCTTAACAGATTTTTATAAAATGAAGTGTAATGTGGTGAGGTTTGGCCAGGGAGCTATTCCTATTCATCAACTATTCGTTGTTTTTTTCAGGATTTGCTGTATTTGTGAGGTCTCCTGGTCCTCACATGTATAGCAAAACCTGTACACACACATATATACATACAGCCTTGTGTCAATATGTTTTTGTATTTGGGACCAGGACCACCAGACACAAGTCAGTGTGGGGGTATCTTGATATTGTAGCTATCTATCACATATACATTACTGTATACATACCGTATTACATGTTATATATGGACAGAGACATTATACGGCTGGCAGCACTGCCCATTCTCCTGTGTCTGTCTG
>JAODKM010000037.1:16175485-16187541 GCA_026780845.1 Petrocephalus sullivani
CCCAGTGTCATTGCCCTTTAGCTGAGTATTGTAGTGGCCCTGTTTCATTGCCCTTTAGCTGAGTATTGTAGTGGCCCTGTTTCATTGCCCTTTAGCTGGGTATTGTAGTGGCCCAGTGTCATTGCCCTTTAGCTGAGTATTGTAGTGGCCCTGTTTCATTGCCCTTTAGCTGAGTATTGTAGTGGCCCAGTGTCATTGCCCTTTAGCTGAGTATTGTAGTGGCCCAGTGTCATTGCCCTTTAGCTGAGTATTGTAGTGGCCCTGTTTCATTGCCCTTTAGCTGAGTATTGTAGTGGCCCAGTGTCATTGCCCTTTAGCTGGGCATTGTAGTGGCCCTGTGTCATTCCCCTTTAGCTGAGTATTGTAGTGGCCCTGTGTCATTCCTCTTTATCTCCAGTTTCAGCTGCAGGAATTTTGTTTATGGAATTTCTTTATAGTGGAATGCAACAACTGTTGTCTTTGAGTAGGTAATTACTTGAGTCAGTTCTGCTGGAGGTAGAACATGCCAAATATGTACAGTATCTGGGGAAGAAACCCACAGAGATTTTTTTTTTTAAACCACTCGCTCAAGCAATACTGTACTTGTGTTACGGTGCACTGGTACTAGCGGTGCTCAAACTCAAAGCTCAGTAAGCAGCCCCATGAAACCCTACAACTATGAGGAGGAACAACAGCCATGAAGTTTGAATGGAAGCCTTCGCCCCTGCTGAAAAGCGGAGCGGTAGCTACTCAATACATTTCTAGTCATCTTGGATTAAACATGGGGGTTTATTCAATGGGCCAAGTGTAGTCTGTCAGCACTAGGGAATCCAGACACAAGCAACACACGCAATCCCTTCTGAGCAAGGCGTTAAACATGTGAGGCCCAGCACGCTGCGAGTGGAACTGCCAAAAAGATACATGGCCATTTATAAATACACGTGACAGTAACAGAACACTTTCAAAGCTTGCAAAATGGTTCCCGTGGCACAGGCATGAGAGGATAGTTGGAGATAAAGACCAAGAGGAAGGCCAGTGAGTAGAGAGGGGGCGGGAAGATGAAGACAGAGGCAAGAAAAGGATGCAGAGGGTGGTGACCGTTCCTCTCCATGTAAGCGTCCCA
The DNA here is from genome assembly GCA_026780845.1 of Petrocephalus sullivani. Lineage (NCBI taxonomy): Eukaryota > Metazoa > Chordata > Actinopteri > Osteoglossiformes > Mormyridae > Petrocephalus > Petrocephalus sullivani. Next base: position 16,176,588 of record JAODKM010000037.1, read on the forward strand.
TGAGAAATCAGAGGCAGATGGGGGTGGGCAGGGGGCTTACGGAAGGAGATATTGATGTCATTTGCAACCAAGGCAAGGGTGGGAGTGTGTAGCGACGGTCGCAAGATAGAAGTCTAACAGGTGAACACATGAGCATGCACCCCGCAATAGTTGCGTACGTCGCATTCATTGAGTTGCCCAGCTCGTGTAAGTGCATTAAGGATAACATACGTGTTTGTCCTTGTCTGCACGACTGTGTGATTCAATGTACAGCTGATTTCACAGCAGACCTCCTAAGCTTCCCCTGGGGATTTACAGCTGACATTGAGAAGGGAGAGGAATGTTCCTGGTGGTGGCCCCAAGTTTCCGTGCCACTTATGTTACAGAGCCGGGGGGGTGGGGGGGCACAGACGTAACTGTGATGGTGGGGTGGGTGTGGGAAGCTGCAGGATGTCACCCCAATGCACTCCACACTCAGGTGCTGCAGAAAGACAAGGGGTGGGAGAGGGATAGCCCCCTGGAAGGCAGAACCACAGCCGTCAGCAGCATAAGACTGATGGCGAAGTAACGGGCCCAAAATAAATGGCAGTGCTGGTGAACTGTGCACACATTAGGGCCAGAATCACAGGGCGGCCCTCTTAAGGACTGGAAAATGTCACAGAATGCCTTGTAAGTAAGCATCTGAAAACAGATTAGGTGGCAAGGCAGTACGGGGCTGAGCGTGAAACTTAACTCACGACCAGCATACTCCCCATGCACATAACTGTAATCTGATCTGATATAGCTATAAACAAAATTACACAAAACACTCACTAGACATTTGGACAGATACCGGAATACGGTCAAGTTCAGGTTTTACACTTCACTACTTACCAGTTTATAATTTCCTATAAAATTCAACTATTGAAAGCTGACAGATATCCATGACAATATTTTTTGTAATATTATGCAACATATTCTGATCGATTAATGAGATTATGTCCTGCAAGCTGGAAATACTGAATATTTCCGAGCTCACAGGTGCATTGTCTGGATACAGGCCATGTTTGTTGCCGTGGAAACCAAACAAAACACATTATTTGCCTTTTTTTTCACTCCCACGAAAAAGACCCCTCAACAGCCGAAGCAGTCTGGTTTAGTTCGCTTTTATCTTAAAAAAAAAAAAAAAAAGCCAATGAAGCATTTATGCAGTGCCAGACTGGGCAAAGCGCTTGACAGGCCAAGAAGGTAGATGGTAGGTTTGATGTGGGGGGGCAATGTACTCACCTTCTGTGCATCTCATTAGTCTCTGAATTTGTACGCTTGTAAACCGTGGTACAGGATTCCCACTGCAGCTTCGTTCTGTCCCAGGAACTTCATATTCAGCCAGATGATGTGAGGTTTTACCTATCCGTAATAGATCGGATATTCCTTCATTGCAGGAGAGTTGGGGACAATCAGTAACGTTTTATGAAAAATAAGAGAGATCCAGTTCTCTGTTAGGGGGGGGTCTGTAAAAGGCAATTAAGGCAAGGATGTCTTGAGTTGAGCTGCTGGGTAAACTTGTGTATCATCTGAAAACAGCTGCCATTTCTCAGAATGGGGCAGACAGACTCTTTGAACCCCCTGGCTGTTATGGACGTGTCTAATTTCTGGATGCTGACACATGGGGTCTCCCACTCGCACATGCATACAATCAACTTGGACTACTGCCTATTGACAAAACTTTGAAACCATACACACAAGAATCCACAACTTTTGACTCAAAAGTTTAACGTGAGCACTACAGGGATGTGTTCCACAAACAGGATTTTTCAGTTAGCTGGGTTAACTTAAAAGAAATTGAAATTATTGGCACTTTCAGCACAGTCAGTAAATTCAGCTCCCTAACCCATTGCAATGTCAAATTGCTGTTTACACATACATGACTTTAACAAAGGCCACAGGCGAACAAAAGCTTCACCAAATGCTGCATTGTTCTGGTTTACCACACAACTGGGGTTTTCATCAGCATGTTTGTTTAGCCAAACTGGCTGGGCACTGTTGGTTAAAGTGCCTCATCGCTGACGCAGGGTGGCCAGAAGTTCTAGTGAGCAGCCGATAGCTACAAAATACCCCAATGTGGCTTTAGCTGTGTTCCTATAGAAGCAGTTTAAAGAGTTGGAAAGTAAGAAATAGAATTTGGTGCAAGGAGAAATACACAGTAAGAATAAACATAAGCACAGACAAAAAGAGTCCCTCAGAAAAAATACCAATAAAAGGTAAAAAAAAATGTATATAGACCACGGTAGAAGACTATAGTGAAGATAATGAACACCTGAAATTCCTTTTGACCACTGGACTGAAGGACAAACAGTTAATATACTCGAATTGAGAAAAAATCTTTTGTATGTTCTCAATTTCTTGATATTCTAATAGAGTTATGGGATCATTCGTTTTTTTAAAATAGCATTTTGTGCGGGATAAACGTATCTGTTTATCAGCATAATTACGCAGATAATAGTAACTAAAACTGAATAGTGAGCACACAAGCACTTATTCTACTGCATGAACCCGTAAGTTCCATGGAACTCCGGAGCGCAGTGGTCGCCGATACCCACCAGGCATTTTCAAACTCAACACTGCCACCTCATGGACACATGTTGTCAGCTCAGTATATATACTTTTCCACAGGCTTTCTGTTTATTCTAAAGGTCCAAATAACGGACGGACCCGATAAAGGGGGCTACGTAATCCGTCCTTACATTAAATATACTTATTATATTATATAGTATTATTATATTATATTAAATAAACAGTCCAATTACCCCGTTATTGTTAGACATGAAGCTTGCATAGATTATTTAAATTTGCACTTTTCTGTATTTTTAAAGTGTAGATTACATTTTCTAACGAGTAACATCCACCGAAGGCTTAGACCGCCAACCAGTTAGTTTGGCGAGCTCGGGATTTCTAGGAGCGATATTCCTTTCTGGCTTTGTTTTTCCACACTTACTCCTCATTTACGGTCATCTACGGAAAGACGGTCTATCGTCCGGTTAAATGTTACTAACGAAACGCGTAATTCTGTGTGAAGCTTCGTGATTGGCCAGCGCAAAACCACGTGCTTTGTTCGCGTTGAGGCTGCGCCCCTAGTGTTTCTATTACGCGCCATGACGCGACAAATTATGGGATTTATTTTAAGGTTCAAGTTTGGTCGTTAAAATTGCCCTTTCATTAAAATACTAACAATTTCCATGAGGCAGAAATAGTTTCTAAATGGTAATTAAATATGAACACATTTTTAAAATAGAGAGTCGATCGATGTGTTACTTTTTTGTTTGCTATGAATGAATTTAATGTGTTCTACTAGTATATTAAAAATTTAAAATGTGAGAAACTTGGATGTTGATTCTTAATTATTTTATGCACATCACACACAATGAAAGGTGTGTTAAGAACGGTATGTACAGTGGCACTGTACTGAGCGATTAAGGTTGATCTGTGGGTGCAACTACAGCATCCCCTGCTGGCAATGTTCAAGCTGCCAGTGCCCTGGTTCAGTAGCCTCAGAAAACCCCAGACTGTAGCACAATGTATCCGATATACCAAGTCCTACTGATAGAGGTCTTAATTTCCTACTACACAGTGCCCATCTACTAGAAAGTTGAGCCTTTGGATCCGCAGTGGGACACTTGTATTCTTAAGCCATTGAGTCAGTGTGGTCCCAAACTGTAAGCTATTTCAAATAACCCAAGCCAATGATGCATGCTAAATGCATAAGAACAATAACAGAGGCCACCTGCCATGCAGGTGTGGTATCACTACAGCTGTCCAAGCTGGCTGGCTGCCTGGACCTGCAGACATACTCAGGCAAAGACATCCCAAATTATATTCTTATTTTAACACTGTCCAGAACACCTATATCCCCCTTTTCTTTCAGGTCTTTATCCCATAATTATCACCGTCCAATTCATTTACATAAATAAACCCCCCATATGATTAATTTGGAAGCTCTGAGGGACAATTATACCAACACTAATTTAGCTTATGCTAAAAAGTGACATTTCCCTTAAATGCCTGGCTGATTGCGTATGAGAGCAGGACCATTTCTAGCATTTTTGTGGTCCCATTATTTTCTTGTTGAATTACTTATAGTCAGTACAGGCCGAGGAGTCATTTACACAGACACTCAATTAAAAGGAGTCACCAAATCAAGATTTATTTTTCCTACAGGGAAGCCTGGTTTACAAGCTGCAAAATCATAGTTCCGCTCACCCAAGTTATGCTAATTATGTTATTCTTTTATTTAATTTCTCAAAAGGGCACATTACAAACAAAATATACTTATGAATATCAAATTTGATATTATATATACACACCCACTAACTCAGTGGCCACTTTATTAGGTATGCTTAGCTACTACTGGGTTTTCTCCCTAATTACTTCAAAGGTAGATGATGTGTGTGTGTTCACAGAAGCCTCTCTGAACATTACTACTGTACAGAGTACTTGCAATTATGACCTTCCTGTTAGCTTTAACCAGAATGGTCAGTCTCTTCTGACCTCCCACTTGGAACGAACACTGACCGGATGTTTTGGTTTTGTTCATTACACCATTCTGTGTAAACTCTAGACACAGTAGTATGTGAAAATTCCAGAAGAGCAGCAGTTTCTGACCTACTGGAATCACCAAATCAGCGAGCAACTATCACGCAAATTTCAAATTTGCCTATTTTGCTCTTCTTAACCATTCTTAGTCGAACAGTAACTGGACCTTTCGACCCCGTCTGTGTGCAGCATATATTGAGTTACAGCCACATGATTCGCTGGTTGGAAGACCATGTTTTCCTAATAAAATGGCCTCTGAGTGCATATATGAAACTATTCAAATTGTTATCAAAAGTAACAAGTGGCAGGAAGCGTTAAAAGTTGAGTCCCATACGTGGCTCTTGACAATTCAAGTGAGTAAGTTCTGCAGCCAAAGGAAAAAAACAGCAAGAGGGAGAGTGAGATTCAGCTGAGACTAATGCGCAGAGCTGAAAAAAAAGGGGACACATAAATCAAGAGAATGGAATAAAAGTGGAGAGCAAAGGTATAGCATGCCACACAACCCATGAATGCGAGTGCAAACAGAACGGCCCCGAATGACCCCTCCACACTGAAATGAAAAGGACACAAATAATCATTTATGACAGGGCTGGTAACAGATATTAAAAATAACTCCCATGCGCACAGCAAAAATACCTGGTTTGTTCATGTTACAAACTTCCAGGTCACATGACCACATCACCTTTGGAAATAAAGTGGACACAGACAGCTTCAGCACTGCCTGCCATGACTTGTTTGGAGCTGCTGGTACTACAGATTTAAAAGGCACTCTCTATAAATTTGGTTTGCTGTACAGACTTCAATACAGAAGACCGGACAGTTTTTTTTTTTTTTTTTAAGCGATCACAATGGATCATTTGATGGATCCCCCAAAAAATTCTTATTCGTCTTTCTCGTTGAATCCGGATCCCCCAAAAAATGCTCCTACATCTGCTATTTCGGTAAATCCACAGATGCACAGAAAGGATATCGCTACGAACTGATATAAGTCATAATGGTGTCTAAATAGTGGTAGTATGGAGGCGGGCCATTGAAAATATGATTTGAAGGCCTGCCACTTATCTTCAACCACCACCCCCAACTCATAGGAGTATGGATTGCAGTATCACCATGACAACACCTTTTCCCCTTTAGTCTGGTTCCAGGATCACTTTTTAAATGCCGTTTCCAGTGTCACCATTCACTGCCTGGCCAAAAAAAAAAAGTCACTGTTTGAATTTAAATCACCAAGTACTTAAGAGCCAATGATTGGATCATTGTTACAGCTCAACAATGTCATTCAGCAACAAAGTGAGTACCTGAATTTATGAAATGGCCTGGTTATCCCATCAATGGATTCTCTCTCCCCTAATGGCATGGGCACATTCCAGGACGAGGGATCATTTTCACACATGAATGGTCCACCACAGTCTTGACCTTAACCCCACTGAAAGTCTTTGGGATGTGCTGAAGACGACTTTATAGGGTGGTTCAACTCACCTATCATAGATACAAGATCTCTGCGAGAAATTAATGCAAAGCTGGATGTAAAAAACAAAAACAAATAAATGTTGAGATCAGTGTGTGGAAACAAGGCCATGGTGAATGTGCACCGAAATCAGAGCTAAAGGTGGTCCAACGAGATGTTAAAGTGTGTGACTTTTTTTTGTGGCCAGGCAATGTTTTAGTTAATAATTAACTAGGAGTACAGTACATGTGTGCATTAAGATGCAGACCTTAACTATAAGTCCTACAAAACAGGGAGTTGTTTTCTACCTTCAAGTTCAGGGGGTTGGGGGCGGGGAGACTAAATAGTAAGGGTCACAGGCAGAGGAATTTTTGATGAGGGAGCCGAACATGAGCCCATTTCATTTTACAAAACACTGTTAAATACTAAGAAATGTAATGTGCCTTCATTTTTTTATTCAGTTAAAAAAAAAAAAAAACTTTGATAGCAGATATCTCAACAGCTTGCCAACGCCAGAGCTAAGTAAAGGGTGCCTCTATGGCACCAAGCTGAAAATTTAAGATACTTCAAATGAAAAATGCCATTAAAGTAACTACGCCAAAAATGCCTAATCCATGACTTCCAACCTAATAACGCAGACTGCCACTGACAGTTGCACTACGATTCAAACAGGGAATTTACGATAACGACCATCAATAATTCGCCTTAATCACCAAACTTCATGGAACATTTGGGCTCTTCAGGGAGATCAGTAACATTATCAGGGTCACTGAAGAATTAATGACCGTACATACCGATCCTTTCACTTGAAAGAGGTTACGGAAGTCAAATTTACCTAGTCAGTTGCTGTGTCAGTGGTGCTGGTCGGGGTTGACGACCAACCTCCTGTCCAACCAGCTGAGACAGGAGGGCAAGACAGCTGCAGTCAGCACATGGAACCCAGCCACTCTCATCGGAACCGAGTCGGCCTATCAGCTAAACGAACAACTTCCTGCTGAGGAAGTCTGAGCTAAGGGGATTGCACGACCAGGCTGCCAGGACTCACAACTGGCCAGCAATAAAAGATTCATCCAATGAGACAATCCTCAGACAACTCCCACCTGGCCGAGTCCGATGGGTCACTAACCGGGAGAAAGTGTCTTGCCAGATCTGCAAGACTAGTTCCATCAGCTCTGAGACAGATGCCATCAGCTCTGAGACATTAATCCACAGTAACCTTAACAAGGTGTGGCGACTATCTCCCCTTAGTCGGACAAAGAGTACAAGTTTACCCGCAGCTCCAGAACTAGCTAGTGTATTGGCAAGTCAGTGAAGCCAACAACTGACTAGCACAAAGCTGGAATAAGCTACTGACTGAGGTACATTCCTGGGAGGATAACAGGACACCCGCTTTTCCATACAAGAGCAGGCCAGGTGATTCAGTACCATAGCAATCAGATGAGCAGCCTCAGATGGACACATGCCCTGGGCAGAGCTGGACTAGGCCTTGTCGGGGTGGCAAAGTGGGCAAATGAGGCAGCCCAACAGTAACTTTCAGAGATGGACCAGATTTCTCAAGGGGCAGAATCAGGCCGAACCAGACAGGGGTTCAGCCGAGTGTTTGTGGAGTCATTCGCCTACTAGCAATGAATTCCCGTCACATTAGACACGGCTAAAGAATCTATAAACGGCTCAGAAAATGAAAGGAAGAGACAGTCAAAATGTCAAGGATAAAATTATGCTTTTTTTTTAATGCCTGTAACTCCAGTATAATAAGTCACAGGCAAATGATGGACAATGCAAAGAGAATAGCTTTGTGGCAGAGCCAGGTCACATTTATGGCTCATGGGTATGTCCCTTAAATGCCAAGAAGGTACTTGGTAAGACGTCTTGGGTCTGGATCTAGAGGAGAAATTCAGCAATGGTGTTCCGTGAAATCTCACCGTATCATTATTATGGAACAATCCACTACTGACATTAGCGTCGCTGCGGCTAATGCACTGCTTTTTCCAGGTTTGCCTGCCCTTAAAAGGTGGGAGATGCATCTCCGGTTTCACATGCATACAGGTGTTCATTCGTCACTAAATGCACTCAATCGAGTAGACCTCAACTTGAGCATTTAATGGTCCCTAACAAAAAAATAAATAAAAAATAAAAATCAACAATTAAAACGAATAAATAAATAAATATGCAGTGTTGTCAAATCCCCAAAACAGAAACATCCCCATAAAGATGACAATGGTCCTGTCGTCTTGTATAAAAACATGCGTTTGTAAGATATATTCGCACAAGCTTTCGACTTGATTCGCAAGCGCTCTGGTTTGTGTTAACTCTGAGTAGACAACGCCAAATCACGCGAAACCCTACGAGCATCGCACATGCTTTCGACGGCAACGTATCGGTACGCGTCCCTCCTGCTGATATGAAATATGAATAAGTGATCATATTATTGCACATTCAGATCACGTTCATTAACTATGCATTCAAACAGAGATGACACTCACCTAAAATTAGATGTTAAGAGTGATCTCAGTGCTAATTCATCACCTACTGGAGTAACTGGACCTAAGTACACTGAAGCTCTACAGAGAGTGACTCTCCTTCTCTTAGCTCCTAAATTATAAATGTCTTGTCTATGACCACATCTACTCATCATGACAAAAAAAAGGTTTAAATTCCCACCCAGGGAAGGGAAAAAAAATTATTAATAAATTAACTCCCTACCATACACACATGCCCACACTCATAATAGAAGCTAATTTGATGCAACTCTTTTCGATCTTGAATAGAGCCGTTTTCTATTGGGTCTGCAGCTGGCTCATTGATTTATTTTTTTTATTGAACCCATGCACAAGGAGCCTTATAAAAGACCAACGGCGAAAGTCGTGGTGGGGATTTCGTGAGATCATCCACTGCATGTGACCATTAATCCATGATGCTGACCAGACAATGTCAATGTCATGTGCTTCTAAGGTAGAACAGAAGCTTGTAAACGGGGGAAGGAGAGCGTAAGGTCTGCACAGACTTCCACTATGTGGTAGGCGAGGAGGATGCAAGGGCTGCTATGCCAGTGGAGGTGAGCGGTCTCAGTTAGACAGTTAAACCACAGGATTAGTACAGAAATGCTGGTGAGTGGTGAGCCCAACTTAAGGCCTCCGAAGGACAATGCAGCCCCTGATGTGATGCACAGTACAGCCGCAGGCGTGGAGTGCGAGCGTCAGCATGCATGTCTTTCTACAGGTTCCTAATCGGAACTCAACAGATGGGACTTGGCAGAAGTAACCATCACAGCCCTGCATGACTGACCACTTGATTCCTGCTTCTACAGTGGAACAAGGAAACACGGATCTAAACAAGACCAGGAAATGCATAAATCCACAGCCATAGGGATCCATTCAGTAAAACTCAATGGCGTCTCTTTTTCGTGGATTAACGTCGGGTGCCCTTGGAGAGGGGGGCCGCTTCCCGGATTATCGTCCCTGGCAGCTTTGCATTTTCACCAGTAGGTGAAAGACTGTAGAGAAGCAGCCGTAAAAGGGCAGGAGGAAGCAGGCGGTGGCATTAAGGTAGAAGACATGGGTGAAAGTGGAACTAACAGGAAGAAGGAGAAGCGTCAGAAGGAGCGATAGCAGTATTACTATTCGGGGGGGCAGTAACAGTGATTGTGGCAGTAGCAGGGTCTACTCGTCTTTCGTAGAGTTGTCCGTGACGGCGGCAGAGTCCCGCGCCTTGCCCTGCCGCCGGTACAGCCGGTAGCCCTTCCGGCAGAGAAGCACAAACCAGTAGAGCTGCGGTCCCAGGATGCACGCGTTGCCCAGGTTGGCGTAGAAGGGCACGTGGAAGGGCACGGCGTAGGGCGGGATGCCGTAGTGCCGGCCGTACTGCCAGTACATGTAGGGGAAGAGCGCGATGCGGCAGAGGAAGAAGCTGAGCAGCACCAGCACGCCGTTGGCCTTGTGGACCCAGCAGTCCTGGAGACCCAGCTGGGAGCCGGGGTGGGGGGGGGGGCATGCGGGAAAGCAGGAAAGACAGAAAGCGGCGCTTCAGGACGTTTTATCGGGTCGGCAGAGCGAACCACCACATTACAACCGACCGCCACACTCTTCTTCCCATTTTCAGAGGAATCGAAAACTGACCGCCGCAGCGCTACCAGACAGCAAGGTCGGCCGTTAGGAATGCGCTTCGTCTCCCATTTCTTCACACGACTCCAAAAGAGCAGTGAAGTCGGCACAAGGCCAGAGCGATCCCAGCCGCCCACAATAGATCTGCCTGAAACGGTCATTCGGCCTTTCTGCGGCGCGGACCAACCGAGTTCCGAATGAGCCGACAGGCAATGCGCGGGGGGTATCAAAGAAACAAAGACACCCCCCCTGACTTCCCTTTCAGCAGAGAGCATAGATGCTAAAGGTCATATTATTTTCATTTAAAACAAAAGCACGCTCGACCAAGCCGAATACGAGAGCGCCTTTATCTCCCCTCAGGAGATCCGCATTCGGCTCCGTGCGGCCGGCAGAGCAGTGCTGTAAGGCGTTGCCCGTGGCTACGGGGGCAAACTAGGCCCGAGACTAGGCATACCTGGATCAGGATCTTCCCCAGGGAGACAAATGGGGTGCTGAGCTCCGTCAAAAACAGGCATCCGATGAAGAAATCCCCCAGTCCGCTCCTGAAAAACTGTTTGGAGGGGGGGGAAAGGAAAAAAAAGAAAGAAAGAAAAAAAAAAAAGAGGACTACAGAGTGAGTGAACTATGACCCAAAAAGAACCTATCTGGCTTTCAGACCAGTCCAAGAGACAGCATAACCCAAGACTTATAGAACAAACTGTGTTTGCTCAAGTTATCGATATACTTAAATTACTTGTTAACAGTAAACATTGCTGGGGGGGGGGGGGGGGGGGGGGAAGAGGGCCGGTTGAAACATAAAGGGAGGAGGATTGCTGTCCAAGGAGGTGGGGGTGCAAGACTTCCACGAGGATCCGCCGTC
>JAODKM010000037.1:16187641-16202914 GCA_026780845.1 Petrocephalus sullivani
ATTTTTCTTCATGTTTTGATTAGGAATAGAATATACAGTGTTCCCAATGCATTTGTGTGTATGAAAATAAAAGATGTTGCTCCGCTCATTCGGTGGTTTATTTTCTTACGATTCCGCCAAACACATAAAGACTCCTCACTTTCTCAGGGCAATGCATTCAAATGTATAAAACATTTTTAAATATTAAAGTAGCACTGCATGGCAATAAATAAAACATTTCTGGGCTGAGAGCATCAGCTTTAAAAACAAAAGGATAGCATCAGCTAGTAAGCCAACTGCAACGCGACACCGGTCCATCCCCGTGGACTACTGTTCGCATTTAGGGGCGTGTGTATGAGGGAGAGAAAGAGTGGGAGGCCGATAGCAAAGGGGTGGAGTATCAAGCCTGCAGCTGGACCTAAATAATAAAGGGAGTAGCAACGTGATATCATGTCACTCAACATGAGCTTCACCAACGCAGACCTCTGCTGGGATGAGGTATACAGTAAACGTCATTACCAGAGTGTGTATATATACCTCACTTATATTCTCAAAAACAAAACTTAATGTATGCATTAACATGTTCAACAAAAGTTCAGTTTTTCCAGTTATTTCAGAGGGCATCTACAGGCCCTCGTCTCACCATCGTGACGGGAAGGAGGAGGGTCAGCAGCGCAATGTGGTGTAGCACCAGCTGGAACTCTCGGCGGACAAACGCATTGACCGTTCTGAAAGAATGTGCCTTGTACTCCTCGTGCCCTTTGACCCGGAAGCGGTAATAGTGGCTCATATACATGGCGAAGATGTCATAGGTCATGTATGGCACACCATACCACATCACAAAGTACATGGCAAGCCAGTGCCTGGAACAGAAGAGGGACAAATTGTTCCCTTCAGTGTGTTAACAACAAAGAAACAGTTCAGTGTTCAAAGAACAAGCCGACCTTTCTCCATCTACACGTCTTTACTTACTCAAGCACCAGTTCTAACAATAATACAATTCCCTGCACATAAAATAACACAGAATACCATTAAACAGACTATTAATGACATTTACACCGCTAGATTATACTTTTGTAAATGGAGGCCAGTTTTATTACAATCTAACATTTTTAGTTACTAAGCAAATGAAAAGGCAGACACATTGATCTTTTACTCAAAACGCTTTTGGGCAGACATGCCATTGTTCATGTGATGCAGGACTAACTGCGCATCACACTGGCCTGGCACCCTGTTGCACGTTTAAACATCACTGCAAGCCAAACTGGGAGGAAGTCATCAATGAACAGCTACAGTGCTCATGTGGAAAAATGTATCAGCGAGTGGCTTAAAAGCAGAACTAAAACGAAAAGCAGGCAAATAAACACGTCAAAAGCTGACAGGCAAGCAGGGACCTTGCTACTGGCCCACTACTGGAAATGTACTACAATGGACTATATATTGTCCAGTTACGATCTCCAAGTGACACCCCTCAATTTAACCTCTAGGCCGCTAAGCCTGGGAGAGAGGTATCGTTCTAGATGGTCCGGAGGGATATATTAGAGCCGGTACAGGGAAACAGGAGATGTATCCGCCCCGCAAGCGGAAACTTCCATAACTGGTGGGTCCCAAGGGCAAATGGGTGAGCGCCGAAGTAAAACATGACCAGTCGTGTAGCAGGCTGCAAGTTCCCTTTGTCAGTATCAGCAACAATTTTAGCGGTATCCTGCAGCGACAACAAGTGGGGGGGGCGGCGGGGGTGTCACGGCTTACCGCTCAGTTATCACGTTACTGCAGGAGGACACCACGATACACCCCGCTGTGGTAGCCATGATGGCGTGGATGGTGGACACCAGTCTAGGAATGAGACATACACCAAAGACCATCAGTCCTGCACTGAGACCAGGGCAGCGGCTGTAGAGACACCTTATTTGGAACACTCAGCTTAACGTACGCTCCCTCCCTCCCTCCCTCCCTCACACACACACACACCACTCTTCTAATGTATCCTAGGCCATATACAAGCCCCACATTTGCACAATGCATTCTTTATATCCTTTGTGGACTTTGTGGACCTGGATGTTACACCTCTGGTTTTGTTTGTGTGTGTGTGTGTGTGTGTGTGTGTGTGGGGGGGGGGGGGGTACAGTGGAAGGAAAAATGTGTCTTTCCCTCCTCCTTCCTGCAGGAAGCACTTCATTCCTTCTGATTCAGAGGCTCTGAAGAAGGTCATTCTCATTTTTTTTTGTCAATTTTGATTGCCAGCACTTTACACACAACTTCCTAAACCCCTAGGCTGCTTGGTAATAAAGTGCCAAGTAACTGGGAGCCCGAGTCACATGGGAGGACCAGTGGTGACAGAAATGGAAAAATTAACACAGCTCTTTTCACTGGCGTGCAACAGCAGTGTTTACCATTGACAAAAAAAAAAAACATGCATCTTAAACAAGGAAGACAACTTCAGCGCCAAAGAATCTGTATGGGGAAGGCCATAAGCAGAATCAAAGTTACACAAATGAGGAAAATGCAAATGTGAAACTCTCATCACATATTTTACAAGGAAAATAGTTCCCTCGAGCTTGAATGTAGAACTAAAAATCAGGACAGTCACACAATTCACACAAACAGGATGTTTCTTGGTTATGACATGGGGACAGTGCTAATAGGATATTTATTAGGTGGCACAGAGGCGAAGGAATGCGAAATTGGTCCTGTGTTTACAGTGCTGAGCATCTGAGAAAGCAGTCAGCTAGGTGCTTTGTACACAGTCCTGGAGCTGACGGTTTGGCTCTCAGGCTGTGTGACGTGAAGAAAAATATATGCAGTCCTAAGCAAATAAACTGCTTATAGACAGCAGAACCAACAGATTCAGACACACAACAGACACAGAGCAGAATGAGAAGGCAGCCTTTGTTGTCACTGAAAAAAGAATAATTACAAGGAAATTAGAATCACTACTCCAGCTGGACGAATTTCTTTATATATGCTTTTTTGTGTTCAGTGTACTAATTGTCATTGGAAATAAACCCTTCCTGAGTCTGTTGGTCAGTGCTTTCAAGGATAACACAGCTAAAACAGAAGCGCTATGCCATCTGAAATCCACAGGCGGCTTAAAAGAATGTATGAGAAGGGAAGCTGGGAGATATGCTCGGGTAAGTGGCTGAGAACGAATTTCACCGTGTCTGGGGTTAGCAGCAGCAGCACCACCAGCAGCCCCCCCCTTCGAAGCCATACATGAGTCAGAATGGAACATGCCGGGAACATGTTCACTAACTTCATTCCTAATCTCGAAAGAACACCTGCCGGACGCTATCGCCGGGGGAAGGAGCAGTTTACTAGCAATCGCTTAAGAAATTATTTACGTCCCACAGTAGTTACATGGCCTTTCCTTCGCCGGGCCCGATGGGACACAGAAGCGGGGGGATAACAAAACGCAGAACACGGAACCCCGAATCTTTAGCTGCATCTAAACAGCATCACTACAATAATATACGCGCGAGTGATTAAGGCCAGTCTTTCCAGCTCAGCTGAGCTCAGCACTTTTCATTGCAACCCCCCCCCCACCCCGGGCCGGTCTTAGGAAGATTATAAACAAGGAGTCTATTGAACGGGTTCAAATATGTGCCTGACTCCAGTACATCGGGGGGGTGGCTGGGACCGGATATTTTATCTAAATCTACAACACGTCGATGCATATCCTTTTTACTGGCCAATTAAAAATATTGTTAAAAAAGTGTTAAATAATAAGTTACAAAGTACGTCTTTACCTCTAACTAATAAAAACAAATCAACAATGATTACCCTTTAAAACTTTTCCCCCCCTCCTCCCGAAAAATAAGATGCATTACTAGGGTAGTTGCTAAAGTAGGTACCGCGGGCCGTATAACCCGGCAGCCGGCTAAATCATACAGTATCATATAGTTACCGCTCCAGGAAATTAAGCGAACGCGGGGAGAAGTAAAGGGGGGGGGGATTAAATGGAAGCGGTTACCTCTCGCTGACCAGCACCACGTCCGCATCTGTCCAGCGTTTAAAAACACGGGGCAGGAGTTTCCTGAAGGCGAAGAAGAGTCCGGGGAAAAGCACGACGCCGCAAGACAGCACCTGCAACATTGTGGCGTCGCGCCGGCGCCGCGGCTGCGCGTGATAATAACAATAATAACAATAATAATAATGATAATGTGGGCAGCCGGGCGGCTCTAGGGCTCCGCGTTTAATAGCACTGGCCGGGATCCGCTGTGCGCGCTATAGGCTGCATTAGTGTTCACACCACCGACGGCGGAGTCACCGGCAAACTGCCCCCCCCCCTCCTTCCCTTCCCTTCCCTCCCCTCCCAGCAACTGCTGTGTATCGTATACAGATGAGCCGGGGGGGGGGAGTATCCGAGGACTGATTGCTCTTCCGTCTGTGTTGTAAAATCCGCTAGCGGGGCCAACTGCGGTTAACGGACCGCGTTGCAAAATGAAACTTGCAAATGTGATGGCGGTGGAGAAGGGGGGAGTTACGCTCCTGGAAATGAAAGGAAAAGAGCCGTGGCGAGCCGGACGGGGGTGCCGCCGGTGAGCCGGGATGGTGGTGCTAGCGAGGAGGAAATCCCATCTTTATGCGCCGCGGGAGCGCCCGTAATTCTCGTGTTGTCACGGTTAGGCTCGGCTCGATATTCGGCAGCCTTCAGCGAGCCCTGGCAGCGTGGCTCCTTATCTTTGGAAACAGCGGCCACTAGCGGAGGAGAGCGGCACCGCACATCTCCGAAGCGCGTATGCTGGGCAGGGTCGCCTGGAGCCTATCCCGGCCAGAGCAGGGCCCCAAGCTGGGGCTTACCCTAGACGTAATCGTACACCACGGTCCAGGCACCATTTTGCCTGCGGGGGAAATCGTGACATGGGGGAAAATATGCAAACTTTGCACACATTCGAACCCTCAGCCCTGTAAGTGTGAGGCAGTAGTGGTAATCAGTGAGCTACTCTTATACGATTATCCTGAAATAAGGATACTGTAAGACGGGCTCGTCCTAAAATGCATTTGCCAGCGAATCACTAATTCTTTAGGCTTTTTCAACTATACAGTGTTAGCAGTCTAATTGCTAGGAGGGTTACTCCTAGCATGCACAATGCAGTTACATTTTCCGGCAATTGAGACAAATGCTGTTTGTTTTGAAAGGCAGCGTCAAATACGGTTTTTAGTCTTCATGTAAAAGCACTTCCCCGGCACTTCTTATGCTGATTTAAAAAAAATCTGAATATGACGAGTAGTGTTTTGACAACGTTCAAACCTGCTTTGCTTGAGTGGTTAAAATGCTATTTAACGGCCTTTGTGTAATCTAACCTGCTGCCGATTTCCTGATCCTGGTTTACCTTATTTGGTTATTTTTGCATTTTTGCAAAAAAAATAAAACAACATAACCAACACATTCTGTACTATTGCAAGTGAGCTTTGGATGTTTAAAAATGATGCCCAATGCCTGGAATTTATTTGATTTGCCAAAATAAACCTTAATAAAACATTAACTGAAATTGTGAGTTATTGTTTTGAAATTAATTTGTTATACATATGTTATTATATGGATGTAATTACAACTGACTCACGTGGCCAGGGTGAGGGGTTAAACCCCACTTCTCTTCTGTGTGTGTGGAGATAGCATGTTTTCCATATAGCACGCTTCCTGTAATAGGCACCAGCCTTTCCATGACCCTATACTCATAAATGGTTGGAAAACAGAAGGATATTTTTTTTAATGAATCACAAATGTAAGTGAACACTCTTCTTTTTCTCCTTTCTTTTTTAACCTTTATTTTACCCGGCAAAGCATTAAGAACAATTTCTAATTTAATTGACAACCTGGCCAGAAAGTGCCAGAAAGCACTTGTAAAACTGTAAAACAATTATTAAGAAGAATTACATAATTTATAAATGTCTTTGAAAATGTCCATAAACAGGCCTGTGACATATATAAATTTATCTAGAGACTAGAGAAGGTGTTAAGTCTAGGAGACTTTATTCTAATATAAGAGGAAGGCTGTGTATTATATGTGGTCAAGGAGATTGTCTCTACTAACTGAGTTAAGTAAATGGGTGAATGGGCAAAAAGAGTTATAGATAAGCATAAACCAATGACTGTCACGACGAGCCTGCAAAGAGGACCATTTGACTAAAGAATACTGACGACAATGTATATTAAAGGGGGGCGTCCAATTACAGAATGATAGATTGCATCAAGCCTTCTGAGTGCTCCTTTGTCAGCCACTCTATGGATTGTGCCCCCCATAATCAAATAGGGGAAGTGTGGTCATCTGAACAATGATACGTTTGGCAGCAGATGTAGAAGAGGAATGTTGTCTATATAAAAAGCTTGGCGATATGGTGAGAAAAGGACGATGAACTGTCTAACCATTATGGCACAAGAAGAAATACTAATAATAAAAATAATAAACCCTGCCTACTAACGTATATATATATATATATATATATACACACACACACCCATAAATACATATCTTCCTAAGGCCTTTTCAGCCGAGGGTCACTGTAGATATATCACTTTACTTAACTTTAAGGATTAATGAAGTAAATCGATCTATATATCTATTTAAAAAGTAAAAAAAAAAACTCTGGACCTTTTCATTTTGGTAGTTTCTGTGTTTCAGGGAAGCAGCCCTGAGCTTCCGCTTTCCTGCAAGCCAATCAGAATGGGCTTCACTATCTTTGTCCTCATTATGTACAGATAACAGCAACCCGGCTGTGTGCTGATCTACAAACACAGCTTTACGGCTTTCTCTCAATAAAATGCTATAAATAATAAAATAAAATGCGCACATCGTGCTGGGCTACTGGATGTAAGATTGTTCGCATACGTGAAACTCCTCCCCACCCCCCCAAAAAAATAAAAGCAGGTGTAAAACTCCCAGGAAGTTCTGGAGCAAGAACCTAAGCTGACACTCAGCAAGAAGGACGGAGACCTGGATTATCCCAAGTGGTTAGTTGCTATGTCTTATAGTTTGTAGTCTTTCTCCCTTTCCTCAGTCTAATATGAAATCTATAAAAGTGTATCTATAAATGTAAATATATAAATGACTATCATTTATTATGGTGAAAGGGGTTCTCATGGGCTAATGGTGCCAAGGTTTTATATCTGCTATTTTTCTCCACTATATATATTTGATTCGAGATTTACTAGATTTACTCAAATCAAAGTCTCATAATGCATATATTTGTGGTTATTATAGTCCAGGTATTTTGCTTTATTTACCAGGATGTTCTTAAGGAAATATTTTTGTTTTTCTTTAGTGGCGAATTGGGTTTAAAAACATTTATTTTTTCATTCTATCTTGAAAAACCACGGTATGGTGTTTTTTTTAACAACTGACTTGTGAGGAGTTCTTAGATTTATAGTATAGAAATGTGAGATTGTAAAGGGGGGGATGAGGGTTGCATGTTCTAGTTTGATGCATGTATCCTTTCTCTGGAGAGCAGGAACTAGGGGCCTGTTGAGGGAATCATGCTTGGAAAGTTGTGCATTCTGTTTACTGCAGGTGAGGTATCCATTTCACACTTAATCAGAGGTCTCATTTGGATCCGCGGCTGTTGTTCCTGCCTAGATGTCCCAGTTGCTCTCCTTATTTCCATTTCAGCAGTGTATGTGGGACTTGCAGAAAACTCCACACCTTCCATATCTTCCCCAACACCGACAACTTCCTCAAAGCAAGAGACATCCACACAAGCAAGCGCAACGTTACTGACCTCAATGACCTCCTCAGACAAAAACACCAGTGCAGCTTCCTCCACTCAAAGAAATCCACCAGATGACCAACCCCCAGAAGAGGAGACCACCGAAGGACTATCACCTGGGGCAGCCGCAGGGCTGGCTGTTGGAACCATTGCTGGGGTGGCTGTGGTCGGTGAGTGAGCTGGTGCCCCAGAACATGGATGTGCTTGTTCCAAACATGCACCAGACATTTCCAGATAAAATCCAAACAACTCAATGAACTATACAAGTGCTCCATGACCAAAATGTCCTTAAACATAAGTCTATTGTAATTGAGTTATTTACTAAACTAAATATAACACATGCATTAATATTATATTTATATCTATCAGACACTTTTGTCCAAAGTCATGTACAGGTGAGCACATTTCAAACAGTGTGGAATATTTGCATAGCATTTTTAAACGCAAATGGCATGAGCTACAATAAAATTTAGCATGTTTCCTGATCTAATATTTAACATGCACTGCAAGTTCACTGGAGTGAATATATACTCTGTTAGTATGGATGGTGTTTTTTCTTTAGACATTCTCAATGTTGCTGGCAATGGACTATATTCATGCATGTCCCTTTTTTGCTGGCCAGGTGGGGGGATTTTTGCTGGTCTGAAGTTCAGCGGGAGACTTGGCAAGTAGCTGCAGGTGCCTCTGAGCTGCAACGTCATTTCTGGCATTGGTCAAACATTTCCCAACAGGGGCATGATATCACTATTGGTTGAACCTTCAAGAACAGGAATGTTAAAGACACTCCAAAATGACTCTAGATCAGATTCAGTTTGAGGCTAAACAAAAATGGTATGCAATCACAAAACTAAATCTTATTCTGTCCCTGCACATTTATTGTACTTACTGGCTACTTTTAAAGCTATTTGAAGGACTAGGTCTGGTTTTAGTGTCTCATGTCTGTGTTTAATGGCATAGCACAGCTGTGTTGATCATGCCACTCCTAAATGATTAAATATGATTTTTAAGGATCTACAGCATCACAGAAACCCAGTTTTTAATCCACAATTAATATATAAGTCATTCTACAATTCAGAGATGAATAAAATACAATTTATAAATGTTGCTCTTATGGCTGTATGTTCAAAATTCTACATTCTAAGAAGCCATCCGCACATTTATAGCCCAAGACCTGGAGAAAACATTAACACTACATCATGTTCGTCGGAAATGAACATTACAGTTTAATAATGTAGGCAACAAAGATGCGATCAGGTCAATTACATTACTGTAATATAATCATTAGAGAATATATTGTAACTATTATATAGTTAATACAGTGTACTATGACATCAGTGTACTATGACATCAAAACAGGCCCCCGGAGCTGTATAATGTCAGGAAGCACAGTAAATAACTGCAATGGGGTCGTGTAACTTCGTTGCCCTGGATATACTCACACTTGAAGTATCACGAAGATCCAACATCTAATTTCATCTATGACAGGTAAGGGATAAAAATCAGGAAGCTAATAATGATAACAGCATCCGTACAGCTCCGACGGAAAAACAGCCGAGCTAGAGCTCAAATATTGGACTTGCATGGAAAACAGGGTGATTGGCTTCGGAGCGGGGGCCGGGCTGGGGGGCTCTCTCCCGGGCAAGCGGGGCTCCTGAGAAAGCACTAAGTGGATGCCTTCTTTCGGCTAGCTGCACACTTCGTCCTAGCTGCGCAGTTGCCCGGAATATTTATTACCGTTTTAACAGCCGATTTCTGAGCCAGATCCAGTTTAATCCTGTAGAGTGACTTGATTATTCACTTTTTTTAAGCTAGGATGGACATCCAGAGGTAGGGGAAGAGGCGATGGCAGGAGAAAGGCTTTAGGGATGGGTGTGTTCTTTTCAGTGGCATAAAAAGAAAAAATGGGGCACATTTAACGTCGTGCTTTATATATAACGTTAGCAACAATGACAGATCACGATAAATCTGTAATAGGATTAGTATATAATAAAATACCGTTCAACTATGGATGCTAACAGCATTACTATCATGCTAACGACAAAGTCTAAAGTCAAAGTTAAAGAACATCATTATGTAGATGGATAAAATAAGCTTTACGCGCAAACGGGGAATTAGCGAATCCCTACAGAAATGTGTAAGAGAACCGCAGACAGGCTGCACGGCGACTTCCTCGCCGACCACTGACGCGCAGAAGGAGGCGGGCAAATAATATATACACGGATCCTACCATTCGTGATTGACGGCGTTATTAGCCAATGAAATGCCAAAGCAGCAACAGCCAATTGGATGCTTAGCCTAGCGGACAACCAAGTTTAATCATGCTGCAGGCGTCGCCTAAGAGCAAAAATCGTCCACTTTTTCACGTGGAAAAAACGTAAGCAACTTGCTTACTCAGAACTTTCTCCCCAAGCTCCTTCCTAGGGTGGGCTGCGCTGAGGAAGGTCATTCTATCCCCCTGACAGGCAATAAGTAGCTGCCAAACGCACCCTGTTAGCGCCCGTCACCCGTGGAGTCCGGTCATACTGTAAGAAAGCTCGCTTCTCCTATTGCGTGGTTACTCACCGCCACCTTGTGGACTGTTTAATAGAATTTAAAGGAAAGTCTGCCTAAGTAAACAAACTGGACAGACACCTATAATTAAATGTACCACTGTACACTATTCATTTCTGGGCAATGATGGTATAATGATTATTATCTGCAAGATAACTAGTATTCTACTTTTACCATGTGGCAAAAGCATCAACGAATGACTCAATGTTACATTTACGTAGCACTTTTCCAAGAGACACAAAGTACTTTATAGAACCAATGGGGAGCCACTTAAACCACCACTGCGTAGCCCCCACCTGAATGATGCGACCGGGCCATTCTGCACTGGTACGCTCACCACACAGCAGCTAGTGAAAGGCGAAGGAGCAAACTCACAAGTTAGATATAGGGGATGATTAGCAGGGCAGATTTGAATGGGCCACAGTGGGCAATTTGGCCCAGGCATCAGGGTACCAGCTCTGTTCTTTAGAAAGATGCCCAGAGATCTTTTATGACCTCAGTCATAAAAAAAGGATGATGCCGAGCTAAAACGAATATCAGGTGTATGTGCTTTGTTTGGCATCCTAGGTAACATTAGCAATGTTTATGCCACCTATCCAATGGCAGCTTATTTGTATCTATGCATTTAGCAGATGCTTTTATCCTGTTTAGTAACAGCTGGGGGTAGTGAGTGGCTTTGCAAGGTAGGACTCTGAGCCTGCATGCTCCAAAGGTCACCGGTTCAAACCTACAGGTTGGTGTAATGATTTCACTGTTGGACCCTTGAGCAAGGACTTTAAGGCCAGTTACTCCAGGGACACTGGCTGACCCTGCTTTCTGATTTTCACTTGCATGTGGCTTTGGGGGGAAAAATGTCTGCTAATTAAATTAAATGTAAATCTACACAGCTAAATATTTACTAAACCAGATCAGGTTAAGCAGCGGACTCAGAAAGTTCCCCCTCCTGGTATTTAAATGCGCAGTAAATCAGTGCAGCAGAAAGACATTACCTGCAAATACAAGAGCAGGAACTGGGAAAAAGCTTCTCAAAATGTTTTTATTTATAGGTTTTTTTTTTTTTAACTGCCCCTGTTAAAAACAGACTTCATCACATTATCACCAATAAGCGTCAAACAAAAGTGTTCTCTCTTTAGCTTATTAAATAAACCAAAAACAGTAATGGGTCACGTTCAGCACCACCGCATAGTACATTCTCTATATTGCATCTTAATATAAAAATATTCATACACAGACACACACATCCGAATTCATGTATGCCTTTCCGGACATTCTTTCCATGCTGTACAGTGGCATAAAGTCAATGTGAAAATAATCCATAGTTATGAGCTTTTATTTTACGTCAGATGTCCATTCACAGTTCTTCTCTAGCAGCCCCACAGTGACGATACAAAAACATGGCCCCCTTCCATGGCTTAACACCTTCCCTCATTGCCAATGGCTGAGAGGTGGAGGAGGTTTTAAAACGGGCCAATGAGGAGGGAGGAAGTAGGTCAGGTGGATAAATGGACTGGAGTGGTGAGAGATGACGAACAATAGGCACTGGGGCTGTGTGCGTGTAACAGAAGGGGAGGGTATGAGGGTGGGGGGGGGGGGAGAGGTGTGACGTTGCGGTGAAGATACAAGGCCTGCAGTTGTGTCCGTGGCCCCCTGTTCCAAGATGTCTCAGCAGGGGGCATCAGGGAACCATCTAGGCTATGTGGATTTTAGGCTTAGTGTTAAAACCAAAAACCAGAGAAGCCTCTACGGCTGAGGCGTTCTTGAAAACGCAGATGGTGTAAGCGAGGGCTCCTGTCGCAGTGCATAGAGAGGGGACCTCTGAGACAGAGCCGTCTGGGTTATTGCCTGAAGGTACGTCCCCGCAGTCGAACGAGGCCTGTGCGAACATACATGGGCGTGTGCACGTATGGCGAAGGTGCCTTGGGCCCAGTGCTTCTCCAGCTCTCCCAGGTGATCTAGGACAGATGTTCGTCTTCCCCCTGGAAAACGAGTTCCGTTCCTCTAGCTCTGAGATGGGTTAGGTGGGGAGGGGGGGCTTATGAGCTGAGCGCCCTCTCTGACAGATTAGTCCTCAGCAGTCCAGTTCACTGTCTGGCGACCCTGCACCGTCTGGCCCATGTCCAAGGGGGACCTCACAACCGCGGGCCAGATGTCAATTCGTAGAAGAGCACATAGGCATCGCTGCTACGCACGTGACTGGAGGACATCGGGGTTACTCTGTGAAGAGGAGCGGATGAGAGGCCTTAGCACAGGAACAACAAGCATGTATAGGACAAGAGAACAAGGAAGCCAAAGACACACGGGGCAGCTCAGGAGGACACAGGAAAGCTGTGAAGACACACACAGCTATAATAGGTGGGACAGCACAGGATGAGAGATTGGAAATACAGGATGTAGACGGGGTCAGACCTCTGATGCCGATATCCAATAACAGCTGTGCTAAAAAAGCCCAGGGTGTTGATGACATGCAGGGAGAGATGGGGGGATGCAGAGGGAGAGAGGGAAAGCGAAAGACACAGAGTGCTAAAGAGGAGTGACGCAGAGTGGGAATAGGGAGCAAAGAGGCTCTGGCAGGAACATTGGGAATTGGATTCATGCACAAACACACACACACACACACACGGGCTAGCACATCTGGATCCCCTGACAAAATGTCACCTTACCCGGCCCAATTTCACGCATAGTAAAGTGCTGCGCCCCCTGAATCTGCCAGGGTAATCCATGCCCCTACTGCGCCCCTACATACATGCAAACATACACACACTCCTAACCCATGTGTGTTTTCATGTGCATGTCCAAGTCCCTGGCTGCACATGCACGAAAGCTCAAAGCAGAATTCAGGCCAACCTGGAGTCGTTGAAGCTATACCAGTCCCCCAGCGTTGGGTTGCGGCAATAGGATGTGTAGTGGCCCCCCATGGTGGTGCCCGAGTGATTGGACACTGCGTACAGGTTGTACACTGCATGAACTGCAGAGAGATGAGACAGGAAGGGTTATTATTCTCTCATAATTACTAGCCATCATCTGGTCTGTCCCAGGGTGACGCACGTGCAGAGGTAGGGCACAAACTCACCGCTGTTATCCGACGCAAACTCCCTGAGGTCCAGGTCCTTCAAGGGGAAGTTGACGAACGTGGACAGCTTGCTGGTTCGCACCCTGGCTTCTGAGAAACGCTTCAGATCTGGGCATCAGTCAAGGACATAGCTCACTGTAGCTCCATGTTGTTTTGTATATTACGCGGAAGCATCATTCCATGGGAAGTAGTATTATTGCCAATATATAAATTCATATGTGGAAAAGCAAAGTAGTTAAACTACAGGGGTTCAGCTTAGTCTTCAGTGTGATAACAGACAATTTGGAAATGCTCCAAAAAGACAAACAGTCTCCATGCTTGGGAAAGGATACGAAGCACCAGAATCTTGGGAAATTTCTGGATGGTGAACTTCTTTGTGCATTTCTTCCTGGCCTTACATCTGTAGCATGTCTGCAAGCAAAGAGAAAAACACTCACGTTAACACTACTCCTCTGCCCCACACCTCCCCCCCGGGCAGGAGGTCTCTTTTTACTGGTATCTAAAAACAGTATCTCCTCCTATAAAACAACCTCTTAAATATGGCAGGGTGGTAAAAGTTCAGTAGGCACTGACTGCCTGTGCCGGCAGAAAGGTAAGCCCGGAGGAACTCACTGGCTTCTCATCCCCATCCAGCATGTCCTCCTTGGTGAAGAGCCGTATGCAGTCCATCAGACTCACCTCCCCGTAGGTCTTCTGTGGACAGAGAGGTCAAACATACTGGCTGTTATCCACAAAACCCCCATAAAGGCAGCCCTCCTGACCCGTGCATTGACTCTTTCGTTTGCTAGTCCTTTCTCCTCTGGGTACAGAGAGCGATAAAACTATTCCGATTTCCCAAAGGTCGTGTAAATGGGGCAGCTAATGTGAGACAGGCCACATACCTTGGCGATGGGCAAGGAGAGGTCCCAGAAAGGGTCAAAGACAGTGGAGCAGTAGCCACATTCGCTGCACGTCAAGGAGCTTTTCAACTGTCCCACAAAGAGATCTGTGCAGGGACACAGAGACAGGTATAAACTGTGTTCTACTCAAAACCACAGGTATTAACCCAGCCCACCTCAGAGAGACAGATGCCAGCCCAGTCATAATCAGAGCCACAGGTGTTTTTTTTTAATCTAGAGACACTGGTTAGCTTTCGGTGGCATGCCATGAGAGGGGCAATCGGATACATTTATTAAATACACCTGTTCCTTCCTGTGCACCACTCAATATCAGTGTTTGCCTTCCCTTTTTCCTGTGTAGAACAGAATCCCACCCCAGCCCGGTTTCTCTACTCCTGGTTCCTTAAATAAAGTTTTCTGCACCAGCCTCGGTTTCTCGTGGCCCCGTTGGATGTCTGAATCTGAGTTCCGCACATATGGCGAGGTGTCGGACGACTCTGCAAGCCGGACACTCACCCACTACTTTGCTGTCCTCTCTCTCCAGGTACCTGTTCCACATTCGCTTCCCTTTCTCATCATCACTGCAGGGAAGGGGAAAAGGAGCAGACCTGTGTCACAGAGAGCACCTCGCAGCATACCTGCCTGGCCTGAATTCCAGGTGGCCTTCTAATGTACCCTCCAGTAAGGAGAGGCTAATCCCCAATGTGACAGAGCCCTTCCCCGGCAAAGCTGGGCTCCTTCAGAGAGCCACTAGCAGCTTGGGTGGTCTATAAACGTTTACATAACATCGCGACAGGAACCAACAGCATAGCTGTCAGCTTCTGTGACTAATGAAGAAAAAAAAAAACTGACAGCTGAAAGAATTTCACCGAATGACAAACTAGCAAAGTGAACGCGTCCACGGTTAGGAACTTTCAATCCTCGCACAGGAGACTAAAAAATTAAATAATTCAAATAGAAAATATAAACTATATTTTTAGAGTTAGTAAACTTACTACTGTGTTCGGTGGTGTGTGTGTATATATATATATACACACATACATATTATTTATTTGAATTATGTGTATGTATGTATGTATGCATGTATATATA
>JAODKM010000037.1:16203014-16216600 GCA_026780845.1 Petrocephalus sullivani
TATTTATTTGAATTATGTGTATGTATGTATGCATGTATATATATATATATATACACACACACATACATACATACATACATACATACACACACACATAATTCAAATAGAAAATATAAACTCTATATTTTTAGAGTTATACACATACATACATACATACATACAGCAACTCTACAAATTAAATATTTATGTTTTATAGGACATGGAACATATCAATAAATGTTTTATAAGACATGCAATATACCAGTAAATCAAATAATACAATAACACGGACTGGCAAGATATAACTGATGATTTTGTTCATGAACGGTTATTGAGAGTCCAGCTTTAGTTATACACGAAATCCCATACGACATTAATGAAGCATTAATGGGCCACCTGTGCTCATTAGCAGGTTTCTCTCAACACAAAAGACAAGTGGTTTGAACTTCCAGCCACATGCGTACGACACTTCTGGTGATCTGTCTTTCAGCAGGACTGTGAAAGGCACCAAAGCAAATTTAAATGCCTAAAACGATAATTACCATGTTGTTTCTGGGTACTGATTGGGTTCTTTTAATTATGTCATTGGGTATATGAGTGGATAATGTGGCAGAACACCAGACTAATTATAAAATGGTACAGTTTCTGCATATAATCTTTATTTAATCATTCTATGCAACATATAGGGTACTAGAGGTTGGGACGCAGGAAGTTTACAAATGATTATGCCGTTGAAAAATAATTATGCCATTTTGAACATGCAAAATAAGCCACAAATAACAGAATTTAAAAACTATAAAGCCGTCTGAAGCATTTATTTAGCAAATGCTTTTATCCAAAGTGATTTTTTTGAGAAAGCAGGGTCAGACCATCTCTGGAGCAGTTCCGGTTAAGGGCCTTGCTCAAGGGCCCAATGGCGAGATTTCTGCTAACTGCAGAACTGGCATTGCTGACCTTCTGTTCACGGGCACAGCATCCTAACCCACTGAGGCACGCTGCCCCCTGCTGCTTACACTTAAATAAAACATGCAGTGGCCTCCAGTGGGTGAAGCCCTTTAGGGTTACAGCATGGGCTTAGAGGCTGGTACTTACGGTAGGTGGTCCAGGTCCTCCATGTGAGTCCGTGGTCGCACGGCGATCCGGTTCACCTCGTTATGCAGCCCATCGAGCAGGAATCGCAGGAACTCTTGTGCGTCCTGCTGGCTGGAGGATGCGGAGAGCAAAGCAGCCTGGTTACGTTACTCCACACCACAGTCTGCTCTCACTGGCACGTATGTTCTGGCTCACAGAACTTCTCTCTGCCCATTACATACCGTGTGACCTTTTACTATAGAGGGAATGCACTCTCCTTTGTCTACTGATAGCATTTGATAGCGAATTGACCAATGAAAAGTCATCTATTTAACTAGTATGCATGTTTGTAGAATTGACTTGCTTTATATCACCAATTTGAATGGGTTAATGTTGATAGCTAGAGAGACGGCTAACAAACATCATTAACTGTGAATATAAAGCAAGATTAGTTTGTATCTTGTTGAAATATTTGCCTCTGACAACAATACACGCAAGTCCATTTAAAACATTAAATCATTCACTGACAACAGTGTAAAGTTAAGTTTCCGTTTGTAGTGCTAAGGGTGTCTCATTACATTGTTTTAGGAACATCTTGTAAAGTAAAACACGTTTTTTCACACTAATGAAATAATGGATTTTTGGCGATACATGTTTTTCACTGGAAAGCAACCATATGCTGTCTGCACAGCAGTCCTCAAACTACAGGAAGCAGGATACTTATTTATTATCACTGCAAAATACATGACACATAAAAAAATAGGCAGGGGCAATTTAGCTATTTTAGGGCCATTTTCATATTAAATATTATGTTTAGCTTAATGTCGAGGGGAAAACTAGGTTCAACTAGACTGGACAGCAGTTTTTTCCGGGGAGGGGGGGATTAAAGCCACTTACTTATAGCCCACGAATCTGGGAGCATACTTCTGGATTTGGGTTTTGAACTCAGAGGGGCTGACCGCTTCGCTGGCCGACGACGTCCAAAGCGTCTGTATGAGTTTGGCGAACTCTGAAGGGGGAGACGAGAGACGGGGTCCATTAGAGGCCGCACGGTGGGGGAGGGGGTTAGAGCTAGGGCGGAGCCTCACCCTCCATGAGCGCGGTGTGCGCGCGGCTGTTGTTGTTGAGGTCCCGCCGGTGTGAGCTATGGAGGCAGTAGTCGCGCAGGTCACGCGTGTTGCTCAGGCACTGCAAGATGGAGTTCATGAAACACTGTAGGGGAGACACACACACACACACACTCATTATTCAAACTGGATTTTAAAATAAAGCTCTCTTGCATTATGTTACGTCACATTTCTAAGCCGGTCCACTTTTACCCAAAGCGACATTCTTTTCGTACAGCTGGGTTTTTATTAAATCCGTTCATGGTTAAGTACCTCCCTCAAGGGCACCTCAG
Source organism: Petrocephalus sullivani (assembly GCA_026780845.1). Classification (NCBI taxonomy): domain Eukaryota; kingdom Metazoa; phylum Chordata; class Actinopteri; order Osteoglossiformes; family Mormyridae; genus Petrocephalus; species Petrocephalus sullivani. The sequence goes on from JAODKM010000037.1 coordinate 16,205,464, forward strand.
AAAAAGGCCCTCCAAGTGCTGAACTGACTACCTGCTGCTCTGTAACGTCACATGGAGCAGGCGGGTGAGGATCTCTGCCACGGCACTGATATGACCGGTAATTAAAATGCTCAACAGATAAGTGCTCTTGAAAAGGAATGGAGAGAGGGCGGGAGATGGGGGGGGGGGAGGGGGGGAGACTTAAATTTGGATTCACTGGGGAAGAATTTATTTTTAGAAGACCCTCTGTAATGTTACCTAAGAAAAGCAGAAGCAGGGTACATACAGTACTCAGCCTGATACCCGGCGCGGAAGTGGTTTCAGAGAAACCCAATCGGAAGAGGCCCCATCCTCCGTGTGTGGCCACCTCATACCAGACATGCATAGCTGCTCCTGTTCAGAAGAAGCCACAGTTGCTGTGCTTCAACAACGAACATGAAGGCCGACTCACCGTGTTCCCAAGATTCCGTAGTCCTACCAGCCCTTGGGCACTCTTGGAGTTCTGCAAGTACAAGATGGGGGGGGGGGGGGTGAGTTTCTGACGATAAACGTATGTAAGGACCCTCAAGTTCACAGTCTAAAGGGCAGAAGGAGAGTTTGCAGCAAGCTAAAGCAGAATTAAACAGGATTAGAGCTAGAAAGCAGAAGACATCTGTCCCTTCACCTCACGCACAGGTTTGTATCCCTATCCTGATGAGGACCGTCCGTTCATTTCTATGGGGAAAAACCCTAATCCCAAATCAGGATACCCTTGACCTTAATAATAAGCAGCCACTTTTGCAATGTTTACTTTTTTGATTGCAGTCACAGATTTTTTATAAAACAGAGTTGCCCCTTGTGGTGACCAAAACAATGCTACCCACAATGTCAACATTTTGTTTTTATCACATAAGGTAATATGCACATGACCCCCTACACACACACACTCACTCACAGTTCATATATTCCTACCATTGTGGGGGCTCATTTCTACAAGCATGACCCTAAACCTAAATATGACATCCCTAACCTCAACCACAAGTAACCAAACAAAATACAAAACTTTTGACCATTTTAGTTTTTTGATAGCATTTACAGATTTTTATCTAACTGCGGTTTATATTGTGGGGATCTGAAAAAAATGTTCCCACAAGCTAAAAAGTAACAGGTTTTACCACATTGTGGAGGCATTTGGTCTTCACAATCTGGTAAATACAAACCCGTGCACACAAGAACCACACACTCACTCACGCAAACAGGCACACCGAGTCCAATTAGGGCCTACAGCTTCCCACAGTGTGACTCACTTCCAGATCGTTGACGGGAAGGCCCTGTGCGAGAGACACAGTAGAAACCTGACACAGCACTGTTTTTTCCAGCACGACGCAGCCCCGCACGCTCCCTAGTGACGCAGTGGAAAGAAACCCAATCTAGTGGCCAGACCGGAGCTCAGCCCGAGCTGGAGGTGACCCCCCCCACAAGCCAGTGAGCCTCCACCAGGCACCAGTGAGGGGGAGACGTGGGCTCTGCCCAGGGAAGCGGTCATATCTGTCATGACTGACCCGGGACCTTGGATGGTTCATAAAAGACCACAAAAGGAGAGGAGCCTACAACAAAGGACTCTTACGATTAGACTAAAATAATCCCAATAACCAGCATAATGATGTCATACTTCAGTCAAAGCCCATCATATGACCTTAAACCATGTTCACTATTTAAAGTTTGCTTGCGTTCAAGTTACGTTTAAAATGCCATTAATTACCCAGTGCTGACGTTCTGCAATAAAAAAAAAACCTGAATGTGCCACAGTAGAGTAAACATTCTCTAAAGTGCCCGTGGGGCCTTGCACACTGCCTGCAGCCCTACGTGACAGTGACGTCTGGGCTGTATTCCCGGGATGCGCGATGTCCGTGATGTGCCGGGGTCTCGCATCCCGCCCTTCACTGATCTATGCATGTGTCATCTCTCAGACACCGTCAGGGGCGCGACGGCACCACAGCGTCACGGCCCAAAATAGCCCCCCGCCCTCCACGTCCCATTTAATTATCTGGTGCGGGCTGGCTGCCGTGCCGAGGCGGGGCCTATGGCGGCCACATGCCACCGAGCAGATGCTCCTGAGCCCTAGCCGTCCTTGCGATCGCCAGCCAGCGGTCTGCAGACAGCTGGCGCAGTCAGATGCAACACCAGCTCAGATCCTCACATTATACAGAGAGCTACTCAGACCCAAGGATCAGAACACAGGGCTACCAATCGTTGCCAAACTGCGGCTGGTCGGAGAGCGTTCAGCATGCAGGCTCTAGCTACTTCAGTGTAGCTGCAACGTATGACGGGAGATTTGATACGGACAAAATCTGCTAAATAAATGATTGACGAGAGAGTTGATAAGCAATAAATGCATGAACCCACGCAAAAAGAAGGATCAGAGAGACAGAGCATTTTATAAATCACACATGAAGAACAATGGGGGAATAGTTTGTTTCTTTGGACAGAACAAATGCTGCCAGGCTGCAAAATAATCCCACTGCTTCCGAAAATGGCCCAATTCAGTGGCCCAGAACTGGTAAGTGGATTCCTGGTGTTTTGCTGCTGGAGCTTATGAAGCTGGATATTCGGAATAAACAGACAATGTTACAGACGTGCACCTGGGGGGGGAGGGGGGGGGTGGCATGCGTTCCAGCTCGTCTGCCCCACTTCTGTTGGGTCTTAGACAAATGGGTGCATCCGGAATCCGATCATACATAGTTAGCGACGTGTGGCAGGCAAAGACGGCAGGCGTGTCTCGCAGGAGCCCCTACGGCCCGGTCCTGGGGGAGGAGCTGTCAGTGCCAGAGACAGCAGGAGCGGCCTGTCCTTGTCACAAGGCTGCGGGGCTCCGCGGTCACACCTGCCCTCACGCTGTTGGGCCTCGCTAAGCCTTCTACATCGCGCTCTCCCTATCCATGACACACACGTACACACACTTCTCTCTCCGCCTGTCAAATGCTTTTTTTACTCTTCCCCTTGCTGACACACACCCTTTATCCTTCCCCTTCCTTCCTCTAGCCAGTATCTCTCTCACACACACGGACCAAACACTCACACAGAAAACACACCTCATCTAAATCACTCCATCTCCCATACCTTCTCAATCTCTCAGATGGATGTGGGTCACAATGTGCCAGTGTCCTGCCCCACAGAAGGGCAGAGAGAGACTAATCCTGCTTTTATAACCCCTAAATACAGAAAGCAGAGCACGGCTCCAGCCCATGGCGCAAAGCGCTCAGATTATGGACCAACGCCACAGATAGGGCCGCGTGCGAACCAGCGGCCAAAAATCCATTTCAAACACACCTTTCAAAGGGCATTACCCCACAGGCTTAGGGAAACGCAATGTCCTTTTAAGGTCACAAAGACGCAAAGCTGGCATCTACTGAGGGCTAAATGATGAGGCCCATTTCCGTCTGCACGCTACTGATGAACAGCACCAGTGTCAGCGGCGGCGGGCGGCACCAACCGGCAAGCGCCAAAGGACATCTTACGATTTAGCAAGGTCATGAACTGAAATATTCTACTTAATACCTCATGAATAAATGTATTAATATTACAGATGGCAGCCTGGGGCCTTCCTTTCTTCTTTTTTCTTTCGTTTGTCAGGGGCCAATAACCCGCAGGCTCTGAAAAGAGAGGAGCGGCAAGCCTTCTTTGGGGAACCATGGAAAATAAACCGAACTGACAAGGTGCTTTGAGGTCCTGAACCCAGCTGTGGGCTGGCACCGTTCTGGGAGCACGCCGCAGGACGGCAGCACTGACCGCGCTAAGTAAACACTGACTGGCACGAGTCTGGAGCCTGAGGAGCCGCAGGACTTTGTGTTCTGACCCCCCACCTCCACAACCACCACGGTTCCTTATGCTGGCCGACGGATCATAAGCTACCCGTAGGAACACAGATTGTTGAGAATCTGAAGGCCGGAGACCATCGCGCTTAGTAAATGGCTTACTATCGTACGCAAGTCTCCCTAATGACCCTCAGTAGGCAGAGAGATCTTTTTCTAAAGAAAACCTGCAAATCTGCACCTAGTGGACCTCCTCAGCTCATTAGAGATATATTACTGCTGAGGTAACAGCAATGCCAGCATTCCATTGCACGTCTAACAACCATATAGTCACATTAGTGGGTCTAACTGCGCTTATCAGCAGACCTTGAGTATATCTAAGGTCCTATGCTCTCACGTTACATAGATAAGAGTAAAAAAAAAGATCCAAATGCTTCTTTCATGTCTCTGGCATATAATTCAGCAGTGCCCTTATGAAACACGGAGGCACGGGGCAGCAGTGGGCCACATTGCATAACTACAGAGTTCTTAAACCGTGATACCAGGTAAGGTTATCTAATGCAGGCTCTGATGTGTTCTTACGTGTATATGGGGAGAAAAGGCACTGGCACAAGTGTGTTTGCACCCAGGGCACCAAACAATTTGATTAGTGATGTCAAACATACGGCAATGAGTGATATACAGAAAGGTTCCCGTTACGTGTTCAGGCTTTAAGCATGTCGTAGGTGAACAACAGCATCAACAAACAATTATATTTGTTAAACTAAATATAGGGTTAATATAAGTTTCTCTCATTAAATGAATGTAGATGATCCATTTATTTTCATTTTAACAAGTAACTGTGGTCTTGAGGCAGCATGAAATATCCTCATAACTTTCTGATTTTGGAATAATGCAGAAAAACCTAAGACCAGGTTAAAGGGTGTCGTTCAAGGCATTCACGCTGATTTACTGAGCGACTCCACAACCTGATTACAGATTACCAAAAATTAGCTTTCTAAGCAAGAGTCTTCCACAGTTCCCACGGCCAAGGAAAAAAGCAAGCTGCTTAACCTGAATTTCTTCAGTCGGTAAAATATGAAATTCCGAGCTGCTTACGCCTCCTGGAATAAGAGCAGGTACTAAACAATAAAATATATGCCGATAATGTTTTCTCTGCTTGGCATGGCATGTCTAGCATCCGGCAGGACATTTTACATTATCATTTTCTGAGCAAGCATTTATATCCAAAGGAAGGTACGTTTTGAGTAAAGCAGGGTCCGACAATCCCTGGAGCAATGGAAGATTAAGGACCTTGCTCAGGGGCCCAACCGTGAAATCACTCAGCCACCCAGGGACTTGGTCCTGCGACCTTCTGATTACGGGCGCAGTGTACTAACCCCAAGCCACACAATGGACCTGCAACTTAACATTGCTCCAAGTATTTTTAAGTGCAATCATTGTGATGATCATCCATCCATCCGACCATTATTCCAATAACAGTTTATTGAATTAGGGTCTGAAGGCTACCCAGGAAATCATGGTATGCAATGTCCATCTGGAAATGAACTAATCGTTTTCAAAACACCACAAACAATGGGTGCCCTTTAATAATTCAGCGGGGCTGACTGCTATCCCTATTGGGAATGTATTTGATCTGCGCCCACATATGAAGGCACAGGGCTCCTGTAGGGCTGTGCGGCATACGGCGGCTTGTCCGACGTCAGCGGGCGTCCGAAGGCAGCCAGCCGATTGGCTGTTACGTAACCCGGCCGCAGGCGCTGGCGCATATTTGCCAGATTCCGGCCTCTGCGTAACTGTTACTGGCATCGGCGGCAGGGCACGGGAGCGGGGCAAAGGCGCGCGGGAGATCGCCGTGACACCCGCGCGGACAAGCCCCCCCAGCGCCGCAAACCGCGCGCAGCCTCAGACAGACGTGCCAAATGCTCACATTAACTCATCATTCTGTTCGGTACATTCTACAGTAAGATCTTAGCATGCTCTCGGTCTGTGTACAGGTGATTCATTTTAAATAGCACTTGAAATATAAAAGTCATTTCGAAAAGTAAATGCACAATTAAACCCGCTATTTACTTACGACAACCAATAAAAAAACAAGTTTGCTGTTTAACACTGCTTCATTCATTAGATTAAATCAAAAAAGCAGTACCGATGAAGGAATGCCATGTTACATAACGAGAGATCTGCCCATATCACAGTGTTACCGGGGTTCAGATACAGCAAATGTCTGCAGGTATGACAATGTGTCAGCCACGAGCAAAGCCACACCGCGGTTTAACTGCATTGCAAATGTTACATGGATATTACACACATATTCCATCATGCCACTGAGCAGCGTGACTAAGTGTGAAATGTCCCACAGACGTGGGAGTACACATGCCGCTAATCGCAGGCAGAGCAGCGCGCTTACCTTGGCTTGGTTAATGAGGAGCCCCACGAACGTGGAGACCAGCACGGAGCCCGACATGGTGGGGGTCTTACGCCGGAGGTCCTGCTTGAGGAAGGGGAAAGCGGCCGCCGGGGGCTCCTCGGGCACCGTCACCGTGTACGACTGCCGCATGCTGGGCATGGCCGCGCTTTACGCCGCCGATGCAGTTACTATACGCGGGAAGTTTGCGCGGCCGTCGCCGGTCGCCTCGCCGCTGCACTCGGGGGCTCAGGTGCGGGCGCCTTCGCCCCGGGAGAGCCCTTCGCCTGGCGCCGCTATCCCGGCGTCTCTTCGCGCCCGGTCCGTCCCCGGCACCGCGCAGACGGCGCTATCCGCTCGCAGAAACAGCAGGAGGATGGACCCGGCGCGGAAATTCAGCTTAAGACGGCCGCTGCGTGCGATGAATGCTTCGGCAGAAGAGGGCAGAGTGGCAGATCCGCCATGAGAAGCGCGGAGGCTCGGCTTCCAAGCGGCGACTGGGAGCCCGCGGCGCCGCACATTCACACACCGAGGCGCGGCGCCGCTCCTTCGGGTTTTACTACAAGGCAAGACACGCCCCCTCGGCAGTGACGTCAGAGGGACACGCCCCCCCCCAGACGTCAAGCACCGGCAAGCCAGTCCTATTTACCTTTGCCTGGGCAGGGGGGTGAAAATGCATCTAAATCTGCAAATCTCGGAATACAATTCGGCACGTGTTTGGTTTTCTATTGTTTTAGATGATTCTGATTATTATTATTATTATTATTTCCCCTCCCCCCACCGAGATTGACAAAGCTGTTGCATGGTTTTAGCTAATCGCAGCAAGCCTGAATATACGCAAATGGGTCCTGGGGGGATCGCAGGGCTCTCGCAGATGTGCGTAGAGACAAAGTCTTTTTCCTGGGGGGGGGGATGTGGCCCGATACGGCGTTTCCGCAGGAATCTGCCCTTGTTTCCGAAGGGGCGTCGCGGTGGCGGCAAACGCAACGAACTGCCTGTCACGGATCGTTAAGCCGGATGCCCTGTACCAGTCAGGAGGGCTCGCACTATGCGTTTGGCCAACACCTAAAGGACGCGTAAATCCCCCCCCCCCCCGGGAAACTGTTGCAATGGTTAGGATGCTCTCGGAGCGCGGGTGGTCCTGGACCCACCCATTCAGCGCCCACACTGAGCGATACCGTACGGTAAAGCGATAGGTAGGCGTATGCGTGGTTAGATCAATCGGAGGACATGTGCTGTTACGAGCCAAATAGATTTGTATTCCTTTGTTCCATCATGCAGCTGAGTTTTTAGTGCAAATGAATTATGGGCCTGGCCCACCTGATTTCTGCCGGCTCCGCCTACGCCATGATTTCTGGCTCCGCTGTTGTCTCAGTCATTCATAGGTATGTAAAAACGGTATGCCGATAATTATACAAATTCCTTTCGTAATTCAGCCTCCACCATAGCTTCATACTACCTGGATTACTGTATTATGTTTTTAATTATATTTTTGAATGCCTATGTTTTACACACAGTAAAAATGTATCTGTATGGTTGCAGTATTAGCATTTGTAAAGTGACACACATTTGCTACCAAATTAAAGATGGATTTAGAACTGGAGACTTAAGCTGTTACACCTCTGCTCATTGACCCTAAACTGAAATCCCAGGACACCAGCAATGTCATTACAGGCTTTTTAGAAACACGCACAAAGGGTGGCTAAGTCATAAATCCCACAGTATAAGTGCCCGACATGATTGGTGTGACCTCAGTGACATTGAATGATCAAGTGAATAATCATCACTGTTATAACTGCGGTAGGTTTAGCAGGCTCCTAAGTGACAAACCAAAACTGGTTCTATATTACAGGAAACTGTCTCTGAAGTGACATCAGCCAGTAAGAAAGAAGGTGAGATTTGGGTTTAACAGTAGCTATAGGGAGCTCTTCTTTTCAAAGAAGAAATCGTCAGTAGTCCATACTGCTGAACGGAAGTGTCACAGATGTCAAACTGTCAGGACCCCCAAGCATACCATCAAAAAATCAAGAAGAATGTTGTAAGGATAGGCTATATGTGGTATGCTGGCCACAAATGTTTGAGGAGCCAGTGGCACATGGAACCTAGGCAATGAATACAGGCTACAGAAAAGCATCAAAGCACATATTGTCAGGGTGAAGTGTCAGCACAAAGGCGGAGTCACCAAATTCCAAGTTTTCATGGTCCAATCAACCTGAGCTCAACCTCTTGGCTCCTCCTGACCTAGACTGCAAAGGGTCCACATTTCCATTTTACGCTCTACTCCCCATTTATGTACATGGGTGACTAGCTATACTGCAGGTTGAAGTACACGAGGGATGGCTTGGGAATTTCCTGTGTCCTAAGGTTCATTCACTTTTACTCCTGATCAAGGTTCAGAAAACTGAAAGCACTCTTCAGACACTGCCTTTGTGAAACTGTCAAAGTGCTAAAGGACATGCCAGGTCATAGGAAAAGAAAAGAGCTCAAATGAATATGAGCAAACAGCAAAATCAAAATTACTGGCTTTGAAAGTAAATCATAATATTATAATATATAGATGATATATTATATATTATTATTATAAATTATAATATATAATTTAAAAATCACCAACGGCGACCAACCATCTCCGACTATGCCACACACACTGGCACACTGGAGAGTACCCGACTTCCACCAACAGCCTGATGGGTTCTAAGGGCAGAAAATCAGCTCGGTGTGTTCCAGGCCTTGGAGTGCAACTTCTTCATCCATTAAATCCATAGATAAAGCATGAATAAAAATTTGCACCCCATTTGGCCAGGGGATTAGTTAAACTATGTGTGTTTGGAACAGTGAACTCAGAATCTATAAAAGAGAGCAAAGGTGTTAAATCAACCCTTTAAAACACAAATTCAGCCTAAAACTGTCAGGTTGTCTGATTCCTGAGATGGAAAAACGCAAAAAAGGAGATACAAATCCAAGATGCAGAGGTTCCCCAAGCATGTGTTGCGACAGTTCAGGAACCAAACTATTTTGCTCAATTCTTAGTATCACTGCTTATGTCAAAAGTCTTCTAATACTGCAAGAAAGCTGTCATGACACAGGCTGTTATCTAAACTCAAATATCTGCAGGTTAAAGATTCAAGAAATAATCGGCTGCCTGACACTCTGCTCAGTGAGCACATTTGAAAAGTTATGTCTAATTTACTGCATGCTGGGCAATCTTTGGATTAACCATTAACCACAAAAGATTATTACATAAGTTTATAGCTCCCACCTGGTGATTTTGTAGCAAAGGTAGAGCCTCTAACAAAGGTTCTGGGCTGGCACAACTACCACAAAATTGGGTCCAGTTTCTTCCATTAGAAAATGAGTCAAGTCTGATTGCTCTTTTGTGCCTTTGGGCCAGACTCCAGTGCACGGAGGTCAAGGTCTAAAATAAGTAACAAACAGTATCACATCACTGGAGTGAGTCACTTTCATCAGTGTTAAAAAAATCCCTATATACAGCCAAGCGGCCATAACGCCGTTAAGTCATTTGTAACAGAAATTTGTCTGTCTTAGTTGGGTAGCTTTTCAACAGCTTAGATCCTTTTAAAGACATGATTATAAGTTTCAGACAATAACATGTTGTCAGAGATGGAATATTTGGAAGAATCTAGGCATTCCTGTAGAGGGTAATAAATTCAAACACACATTTTCTTGTTTGGCCATCTAAAATGCAAAAATAAATATATAACAATACAGAGGTGGATAGTTCAGGTCCAGAAAGTAAAAATCCAGACCATGATTTTGTTTCGAGTTACAGTCACAGGGTTCTCAACTGGTTGGTTGCAACAATATATTGCTCTGTACCTGAACTATCCACCTCTGTAGAGATATAAACAAATGTGCCCATGCATACCATTCTTTGTTGCTGTAGTCATTAATGGCCATAAACACGGAGATATCTATAGTATTTGAACATCCATACATCCATTCCCACTGCGTATGATGTGCAAAGACATGGTATTAATTAAAACATTCCACACATATTGACAGTAAATGAATTCTGAGGTAAATAAGTAACAGTCTAGTTTCTTAAAATAAATGATGGGGGGCTGTGCTTTCTTGGAAAAATCTGGAGCTCCCCAAACAAAGGCATCACATTTAGGCTCATATTATTGCACTTTCAGCTACTGAACAGACAGTTTGTGCCTCGTTGGAACAACTAAAACAAGTGTACCATGATATGTGCAACATAATGAATGTTTCACCTTTTTGCTTCTCCAGCAAAGTACGTCACTAGATAAGAGCAGCAGATAAGGGAATAAAATGTAATTATATCCTTCCTACACTTCCAAATCTGGGTAATGGTGTAGATGGTGTTCAATTCTATAACACGGTTTCATATACTTCATATATTAAAGGTTAAAACCCCTGAAAGCCAGATGACATAGTGAAGTGCTCCAAAAGGTTTTGCCACATCTTGGCCCAGTTTCAGGCCACAGCAGAGCCCCACAGTGTCACATACACATGTCACATGGCCTAATGGATCATCAGATGACCTTGTATATACCACCCCTGAAAAGGATCATATATTCTACTACTTATTATTATGGCTGTACTCCAATTCTGGCCACCGTGGTGAAGCACCTTCCTCGTCTATATGACTCCTACGTCTGTAGCTTCTCCAGGCTTAACACAAGTCTGTGACTTCAGGTGTAACACTTATCGCTCTTATGACAGAATGTGCTGTTCTTTGCAATCAACCATTTTTAATGGCTATTTTTGGTGTGTCGGTTTGCATTGTAACAGAAGTCTATGTTAAGTTTGGTCATTTGTTTGGACAAAGAATACCAATTAGCCATAACATGAAAACCGCTGACAAGTGAAATGAATAACATTGATAATCCCGTCACGACGGCACCTATCGAGGGCGCCGTTATATATGAGGCTAGAAGATGTATTGCACGTAGGAAAAATGAGCATGAGTAAG
>JAODKM010000037.1:16216700-16227695 GCA_026780845.1 Petrocephalus sullivani
TGCTAGGTCATCTGGTCTGATCCCACAGGTGAGCTACTGAAGCACATATGGCTGAAAAATGTCAGAACACATAGTGCATCGCAGCTCGCTGCATTTGGGGCCGCATAGCTGCAGACCGGTCAGAGTGCCCATGCTGACCCCTGTCCACCGCCAAGGGTGCCTACAACAGGCACGTCAGCATCAGAACTAGACCATGGAGCAATGGAAGAAGGTGGCCTGGTCTGATGAGTCATGTTTTCTGTTACATCATGCGCACGGCCGGGTGCATGTGCATCGTTAACCTGGGGAAGAGATGGCACCAGGATGCACTATGGGAAGAAGGGAAGCTGGTGGAGGTAGTGTGATGCTGGGACACCTTGGGTCCTGGCAGTTATGTAGAAGTTACTTTGACACTTACCACTTACCTAAACATTGTTGCAAACCAAGTACACCTCTTCATGGCAACAGTATTCCACAAAGGCAGAGGCCTCTTTCAGCAGGATAATGCAACCTGCCATACTGCAAAACTTGTCCAAGAATAGTTTAAGGAACAGGAAAGGGATTTCTAGGTGTTGTTCTAGGTGTTGACTTGGCCAGATTTCAATCCAATGGAGCATCTGTGGGATGTGCTGGACAAACCAAGTCTGATTCTTGGAGGTCCCACCTCGCAACTTACAGGATCTGTTGCTAACATCTTGGTGTTGGCTACTACCAGATACCTTCAGAGGTCTTGTGGAATTCATGCCTCAATGGGTCAGAGCTGCTGGCACAATGGGGCCCTACACAATACTGAGCAGGTGGTTTTAATATTATGACTGATGGATGTTTGTCCTGTGTAATGGTTTTTGCCATGGTTTTTGTCAGCCGTTTTCAGGCACTCCACTATATTTGTAGTTTGCATTGTGCTACCTCACAATTCACTCCTGACTTATTAGATTTAACTGAAGAGCCACAATTGGTTCTCATATCAACACAGGAAGTGCACATGAACTTCTGAGCAGTCAGACTATGAGTGAAGAGACATGGTGGGAGTCACCAGTTCACATTCCTCTTTAATAGGTTAGCGTTAGTCAGCACTGTATGCGGCCATTCAGGTTAGCAAGCATGTGCACTTCTTAGCCAGCAGTGGGGTGGGAAGGCTCAGAAGGGAGTGCCAGGGAACACCCATCTGACCTTGTCCTTCCGGTTGTGGGTATGGGAAACAGTGGAACGATCGTAAGTAGATCCTACCCCCCACCCACCCATGTAATACTTTTAGACATGTGAGCAAGCAGAGACACTGACATCTCGCAAGGTAGACAGCAAGTGCAGATTGCGTTAATCAAACCCAACCTGGACATTTAAAGCCATGTTTGTCATTCTTGATAGAAATGCCCCGTTTTTTTCAGGTACTGACTCATAAATTGGACCATTCTAATTGAAAATGGAAATTACTCTGAAATCGAGTGAAGATTCAAAAAGCTTGCCAAACCTAAAATTCTGAAAGCCAGCTTTAGATAACCGTGCTATAGATTGCATATCAAGGTCAGTTACATAATAAGATACAACTCTTAAGTTATGTACTGAGCCTTTTTCAAAATAATTTCTGGGTCATTTTTTTTTTAAGTGGAAGATTTGAACCAGGTCCAGAGCCAAGGACAGTAAATGTACAGTGGGTATAGAAAGTCACAACCCCCTTTCAAAATGTATGTCTTTTTAAAATTATAACCTGAATGTGGAAAAAAAAAAATAAGGCTTATCTCATTTTAAATTTAGACAGAAACTACCACATTAAATTAAAATACCCATTTCCCAAACTCAGTCAGGTATAAGCAACATACATGGTGCCCATCTGTAATTAACTGTACTGACTTTGATTAGGTCTGGATAAAAGCAGATTACTACCTGCTTGGTAGATTAATTCAAAGCAAAAAACGTACAGATGGAATAGTAGAGTCGAAAGTACTGAAACACATAGGAGACCGGTGTCGGAATATCTCAAAAGGATTCAATGATCCCTAGCAGTACCATGAAGACCATCATCAGGAAGTAGAAAACACACTGTACCTCTTAGACCTTGTCTAAATCAGGCCGTCCCTCCAAATTTGATGATCAAGCAAGATGAAAGCTGATCAGAAGCCAATAGCAACTTCAAACCTACAAGGACAGGTCATTGTGTGTGCTACAAATCTGTCCAGTATGGAAGGGTGACAGGAGAATAGCCTTGCTTCAGAAAAGCACTTATCAAGTGTAACTTAGGTTTTCCTAAAGCACACTGTACAGACTGTTCGGCCAAGTGGAAAAGACCAAAATCAACCTTTTTAGGTACGGTGCAAAACAGTGTTTCTGGCAAAAACCCAAGGCATCTTACCAGAGGCGCTGTAAGGGGGAGGGAGGGGAATTAGAACAATTCCAAAGGCTCCTGAATGACAGGGGGCCTTAAAACTTTGGGGCATAATTTGATTTGTCTAGGTTGGGGTGCCCAATATGATATACTTTCATAGTATCCAAAATACCTAGCGGCACCCCTGCATCTTATAACCCAAAGAACACCATTCCTACAGTAAAGTATGGTGGGGGCAGCATTCTACAGTGGGGGTGTTTCTCTTCAGCAAGGACTGGCTCAGGATAAAAGGGAAGACGGATGGTGCCAAATGCTCACGTCTTGACGAAAGCCCATGACCCACAGCTAGGAAGTTGGAGGGAAGACAGTGCACCCTTAAACATGACAATGGTACCTCCAATGCATAGTTGCTGAGGGCCAAGAGGGACTATATCCTTGACAGTCTGTTACCATGGGCCCATCTATTCCTTGAAAATGCCCACTTAAGCTATGGAGTCCAAGCATATAGTTGATGCCTGCTTCAGTGAAAAAACGCCATGTTCTTCAGTTTTAATGCTTTACTGAGGTTTTCTTCAAATACAAAAAAAGAAAAAACGAGCGAGAGCTAAATCAACTGTTTTACATGGTAATTACACAGTCAAGCACGAGCACGGTCAAAGACTAATGTGCTCTCTAGGCTCCAAAGCTGCTGATCAAAAAACAAGTTCAAGCCACCTAATAAATTTCCAACCAATCAAATGTTGTAACTGACTGCAATAATTATTAGTCCCACATAAGCATGCCAAAATAAAAGTGTAGAGACAGGTATTCCTAGCAAATGAGGTATAATACAATAAAACACAAAACATAAATAGAATTTTGTCTATTCTAGAAATGGCTCTAACAAAGTCAAAGCTCCATCCTAAATCGAATCGAAAATTCTTTCGATTGATAAGAGAGTAGACTATCAATGGCTACCAAGCAGTTTGACTGAGCAGTAACAATTCTGAAGAACAATAAGTAAATACTCCCTCTACATGTGCAAAGTTGGAGGTGTTTCCAGACAGACTGAAGGCTGTAATTCAAGCAAAAAATGCTTCTACCAAGTACTAACTTAGAGGGGATGGGCTTATACAAACCAGTTATTCTTGGTTTTCATTTTTCTTTCAGAAATCTTATGGTCCTTTTCTCTTGGATATTACAATGTATGATTTTTAAATAAAGGTGATAAAAATATACATTTAATTGTTGTGTGTTTTTGGGCTGTAAGCCAAAAAGGGGGAGGTGAATTTCTATAGTAACAGTAAGAAGGAACATAATCTAATGTCTACATTGTGCTAGTTTTTAGTCCAAGGTAATACACATTTGAAACTAAATGTAGCATAAAGAAGGAATGAAATTGAGAGTTTCTATTAGAACAGGATGGGTTAATCTGGACCACACAGCACAGAGGACACAAGAGTCCCCAGTCTGTTTATGACTAACCTTGTGTGTATAAGAAACAGTATTGTCATATGGTGTTTTTACATCAAAGTCTGTGTGTTTGGACAATAGCCGTTAGGAAGTTTTTGTGTATGTGTGTGGGTGCTTGTATGACAACACTGCTTTGACCTGCGTCCTATTACAGATGATAGAGACTGGGGTTAGTGTCTTGCCTGGGCCCCAGAAGAAGCACACACACACGCACACACCCTGAGGTCTGAGCGTGAGCACCATTGCCCTGTCCGCTACCTAATTCTCGGTTGTCAGGGTTTATTTCCTCCCCACCATTTTATCCACTACTCTACCCAAATATAGCCCCCATCTCTTTTTCACATCTAAGTGTCACACGGTTCATTTCACTATCTCACCTGGACAAGCTCACACATACTTTTGTGTGTTCAGTGTATGTTCATGTGCATTTGCAAATTATGTACATGCATAAATGTGGGCCTATGAGTATGAGTGTATATGTGTTGTGAGCGTTTATGTTAATATGTTGGATTGTATGTGTGTGTATGCGTTTTGGAGTGTGGGTGTGTGTATGGACATACGTCGTAAGCCATGACATGGATGAGAATTTATGTTTTCTGACAAAAAAATAATAATTTTACACAACCATACCATAAAGGAGAAGTAATAAGCAAAACAATTTCACCTGGAAATTTATTTCTCGTAAAATAAGATATGCATCTTTAGAACTCAAGATCTCAGCTTTGTTTTTTTGCAGCTCAGTGAAACAATGCATGTCTGAACGAGCAGAAGCCAACGGTAACTGTTTGAATGGTGAACTGCTTGAACTTCCTGTCTGCCTGTGGGCTCATCAGTCTGGTCGTGGCTCACTGCTTATGCTGAGGGCTGGATGAGGCACATTCCATTCCCTACAAGGACGGTGGTTGTGGAATGTTGAGAGTGGTGATCATGTGGCAGGACACAGGAACTCTCGTTTATGTCGGCATATATTTACATGCCAGCATATATTTACAATTTACATGAAGTGTGAATCACATGCAGTTAAAAGGTAAAAATAAGGTACAAAAGTACCAAGGTACCCATTTTTCTTACTGCAGTACTCATGACTTCACTGGCCTACCAAGGTGCTAAGCTGTCCTATGGTAAATTTAATGTTCATTTCGAATTTGATGGAAGGGGACTACCAGTAAACACAGTAGGCCTCTTTCTTATGTTGGACATGGTTTGAAGAAGGAGTGAGTTGGACCCTGGCAGGGGCGGATCTGAGTCGTAGTGAGCCAGCAGTGCATAACAGTTCCCTTTTTAACAACTGCCAGCAGCCTTCTTAAACATTGCACAAATATTGGAAACAACAACAATAATAAAAAAAAAAATAATAAGTCAAGGCTTGACAATTCGTGCATTCAGAGAAACCATTACCCAGCTGCTGTTCTGATCGGTCATTTTTCGGACCACTGGCCTTCCTGTTAACTTCTACCAGTCTGGTCATTCTCGAGTACTGTCAGGACAAAGGTGTTTACAGATATTGACTGGAATTATTATTTTTTTTTTATCACCCAATTCTCTGTTGACACTCTAGACACTGTAGTGCGTGAAAAATCTTGTGAGGCTTTCTGAGAAGCCGGAACCACCACTTACGGCACCAACAATCACACCGCGCTCCAAATCACTTAGGTCAGGTGTCTTAGCTGCTACAATACTTAGCCAAACAATAAGTGAACATCTTGATCCTGTCTAAATTCTGTATGCATTCAGTTGCAGCCACAACATTTACTGCTTGCGAAATTAGGCCGTTTGCATTAGTATGCAGGTGACGTGATACACTGCCCACTGAGTGCGTATAGAAGTGACGAAGTATAGCTAACAAATGCCACAATCTGCAGCGGAAGTTATTGTACATGTTTAATGTAGAACTGTAGCCTCTACCAGTGTGTATCACTGGGATAATACATATGATTATATACCCCCACCAAGTACCTGTCTGAAGTACTGAGACAGCAATATTAAGGACACAGCCCTTAGGCAGCAGTGCATAGCATTCACACAGTATATACAAGGACATAACCCCTCTGGGTATCTATCTGTATCACTGAGACAGCAAGGTAAAGGACACAGCCCCACCAGGTAGCTGTCTATTATTCTGCAACAGTACAGTTAAGGACATATCAACCCCAGGTAGCTGTCTGCATGTCTAAGAAAGTTAAGGATACACAGCCCCCAGTATACCTCAGTTTGCAGTGCAGCAAAAGGTTCAAACAAAGTGCCAGGTGCCAAAGTGACATGGTGAGGAATCTCTACATACTGCGAGGATAGGCAGGACTATGTCTGGGGAAACTTTCTCCTCACAAATACTGCCAGGCACTACCATAGGTCTGACATACACTGCTAGGCCTGTCACAATAAACGATAGATTAATTAACTGCACGATAATTAAAATGAGGTCAGCAAATTTTCCGGCCGCGATAATATTCATTTGCATGCTTGTTTGTTTTCCTCGTGTCAATCTCTACCAAATGGGAATATCAGCTATTTTTACCGAACCGGCTCATTTGGCTCAGCTCACAAAGAAGAGCCGGCTCTTTCGGCTCCTAACGGCTCTTTTTTAAAACAAAACCCGCCCCTCTCTTCGTTTAACCTGATGCTGATTAGCGTGACCTGATTTGAGCTTGTTAAAAATAAGATGTTGTCTCGTGGGTGGGCTTTTTCGGAAGACAACGTGTTCCGGCCACCATCGTCCTTAATGTTTAGGTAGCTCAAAAACCCGGACAATTCTCTAAACATTAATAAAATGGCTTTTGAACAGGAGCCGGCTCTCATCGTTCACTAAAAAGTCGTCTCAAAGAGCCGTCTCGTTCGCGAACGACACATCACTAGTAATGAGACGTGAACTAGGGCTGGGCGATCTGGGATTGTGATCTCCTCGTGATTATATGGCACATACGCAATAATCATCAGGGCTTCAGATGACGGGTGAAACATTTGGCCGGATGCCAGCTTTTCGGTACAATACAGACTTTTGCTTACACCCAAACCTGCTTTTATTCATCTGTTTTGTTGTTAGTTAGCACTTTTTGTTTACAAACATCTAACTGGCAGTTTTGCCTGTTTTATCTCTCTGAGCCTAATGTTTAATATTTTAAGAGCGATTTTGTTTACAGAGACTTCATAATCCATTTTATTCATTGTTTTTGGTTGTTTGCTTTTTATTCAAGTGCATTTTTTGTTATTAGAGACTGAGAGTCCATTTTATTTATTGTTTTTGGTTGTTTTGTTTATTTATTTTGGGTAAAAAAAATGTCTTCCAGTCCCAGTGTTAAATGTTTTTTAGAAATTAAAATTTATTGATCGTTGAAAGGGTGTACTTGCATTAATATGCCATTATCATTACATCAGTCGAAAATGGTCTCACAACAACAATATTATTGTTTATCGCAATAATTCTTGGGACAATTTATCGTCCAGCAAAATTTGTTATCGTGACAGGCCTATACGCTGCATAGCTCTAAGAGGGACTAGCATAACTCTGACAGGCACTGCATAGCTCTGCCAGGCACTGCATAGCTCTAAGAGGGACTAGCATAACTCTGACAGGCACTGCATAGTTCTGACTGGCACTGCATAGCTCTGACATGCACTAGCATAGCATAGCTCGGACAGTCACTAGCACAGCATAGCTCTGACACGCACTGCATACCTCTGACATGCACTAGCACAGTATAGCTCTGACATGCACTAGCACAGTATAGCTCTGACATGCACTAGCACAGCATAGCTCGGACAGTCACTAGCACAGCATAGCTTGGACAGGCACTAGCACAGCATAGCTCTGACATGCACTAGCATAGCTCTGGAAGGCACTGCATAGCTCTGAGAGACACGCCATAGCTCTGACATGCACTAGCACAGCATAGCTCGGACAGGCACTAGCACAGCTCTGAGAGGCACTGCATAGCTCTGGTGCATGAGGCCTAGAACGAGGTCACTGCTGAGCCTTGCTGCAGTCTAATGCCAGGGGTGATGTTCTGGTGTCGGAAAAGGAGC
Source organism: Petrocephalus sullivani (assembly GCA_026780845.1). Lineage (NCBI taxonomy): Eukaryota > Metazoa > Chordata > Actinopteri > Osteoglossiformes > Mormyridae > Petrocephalus > Petrocephalus sullivani. The sequence continues at coordinate 16,224,475 of JAODKM010000037.1, forward strand.
AGAACAGCTGGAGCCACGCTGAGTCCCTGGATTACAGACGTGTCTTTGTATATGTTTGCGCATATCAGATGGACAGTGTGCAGTATAAAGTGGCCTTTACAGCAATTATGTTGTAGCGAAAAGGTTTTTTTTTTTTAAAAAAAAAAAAGCTTTCATTTAGTTGGATACCCTATGGTTAAATTCAAAGCAACTTATCCTTACAAATTCACAAAATTAGCTGGATTTCTCTATTGGAGTGGTTCAGTTTACCTCAGTTAAAAAGAGACTCACCTAATGCTTAAGTGTCAAAGTTCAAAATTACTCATTATGACTAGAATTATACCTAAGACTATGTTTAACGTTTTATTCATTAATTGTTGATTCAGATTTTCCTCACAGTGTAAGCAGTCGTGGCACAAATTTAATGGAACGTCGCCTTCATTACCAGCCTCCCCGTTCATTACCAGCCTCCCTGTTGCAACAACCAAAGATGCACAACATCGGTCGCCCCTGCACCTGCACTTACCCACAACCTCAAGTCGGACCCTACACCGTGACAACGCCCATAGTGACCCGCGGATGGTGGCTACAGGTCAGACAATCAGTACCATGAGCCAAATGACAATGACATGGGTAGAATGCAGTGTTCAGATGAATGGCAAGAATCAGATGTAATGTAGGGGGCAGCGATCGAGAGGCACGAGCACTGAGTTAGCAGATAGCAAAGTGAAATGGCTGGAAATGTGGTGGCCTTGGTACCAAGAGGATACACTCTCGTAAAAATGCGAATACAAATGCCGCTATGTGTCATATGACTAAGGCCCACCCCCTAACGCCACCCACCACCTTATTGCTCAATGAGTTTTGATTGGTGCCTAATTTCTTAATGCTCTTCAGTAACCCCAGGAGGGTGGTTTCCATGGAGCTAACACAGAGATGACCTCAACACTCAAGCTCTGTTAGGTTCAGATACCATTCAGCTAAAAGTAACGTCACCCTGAAGACTGAATGACAGGAGATGCTGCCTAATCTTCCTTGACATAAATCCTGCTGTAGCCAACACTGAAATGCTTGGGAGCAAACTCCAAGATGCACCTTAAGCAGTGACAATGACAATTTCTATAACTGGACTTGCAACGAGGTAGTTGCAGGGCAGTTGCAAGGGCAACGTGGCCATTGCACCCTTCAGCAAAGTACTTGCTTAACTTTAAATGCTTCAGGAAATCACATGAGTCAGGCTCTAATTAAGGTGCATTCTCTAAAACTTGCGAGCCCCTTGAGGACCACCCCCATATTTTACTAACCACACATTATAAAAATTGCTGTAGTAATGCATTTAGGATTTTAAAATTAATTTAAATTTACTGTAACTACCCAGCTCTTAAGACTATGCATGTTACCCAATACAGATAAGCAACATTAGCTGTGCCAACAAAATACGTTACCAATGGGATGGAAGGAATTCTTTCTCACGCCCAATCAAACAGGTTCAATATAACGCCTATTTCTGGCCTTCACATACTTGCCCCAGCCCTTGAAATAGGGTTGTGACAGCGATAGCTCTCACTTCCACATCATTCCGCTTCGCTTGCATCAACGGAAAACATTATGTGGACAACACCCAAGCCCTCAAGTCGGCTCCCTGACACTGCCATGCAATGATGGGATTGTCTTCTCTAGAACAGGCATGCAAGTTCCCAAGGACTCAAACCAATGAATGAAGGCGAAAGGTATCCAAGGCAACCACAAACAGATTCATTAGATGACTAACACTATTAATGAAAACGTGGAATTTATGTTGCAACTGTTTTAACGCGTATCATTTCTATCCTGAGGGTGGTGTTCTTTGCTGATGCTTTCTGCCATGTCTGTGAATTCCTCAGTTCTGTATGAATATTTAGGTACAGTCATCCATCAACTTCCATCCTTTCGAGTAACATCTGATCATATTTACATCCCAAAAGAGCCTTACTATAGTGGACATTTTTTATTGCATGTGTGGCATGCGGCAAGAACAGAAACAAACTGATTTATATAAATGTGTGCTGATTTTATATCTTATGTTATACAGCATATTTGACTTCTTCCCCAGAATGATCAGGATATGTCCAGGTTAATTCTATTCCTCAATGCCGAGATGAAACCCGGACATAAGTTGATGGACAGCTGTATTCCAGTTTCTTCTTACAGTCTGAAGATACAGTTAGAGTGAACTGCTGATTATTCATTATGCAAATAAATGTAAATTGACTGCGTGAGAAAGACCTGCCATGTACTGGACCAGGTGTGCCTGGCCATGGACAGGATGCAGATCACAACCATTTTAGTGGACTTAACTGGGGGGGGGGGGTCAGTTCTATACATACATTTTTATACATAAAAGTAGAATATGATAACAGAAATGACACCCCCCTGACCCCAAAGAAACTGCTGGCCTCATCAAAATACCAGAAGGAGAGTAAAGGCCTCCTAGCAAACTGTATTGTGTCCACTGGGGATTGAAATTACCACTTTGAGTTTGCTGTAATTTTTATATTTTGCTTTTTATGTATGTCAGAATTATCTTAAAGGGGCCTTGTTTCATTTATTTTAATTTTTCTTAAAGTTTTTTTGTTTAAAACTTTTGTCTTGTGCTTCTGTCCCCCCCTTGTGGCAGCTTGGTAGTACTATTATAGTTCTTCTCTTCGCCATATGCTAGGTAGTTAGATATGACCTTAGGTATACTTTATTGGAGCCTATATGACTTTAGGTGTAGGCATATATGTTAGACTTGTAGTATATGTACTTATTTTCAAAAATCAACATAATATAAATGGAATATAAATCATAACATTTTCTTAGACACCTCAACTATCATAAGTCTATGCACGCACTAAATCACCATATCACAGGATTGTACACAATTTCCGCTTCCCCTGGTTGTATAGCAATAACGTTTCTGCTTCTCTAAATTTTCTGTCCTTTGTTGTTTAAATTAAGCTGTGGCGCCACCTATAGGTTGAAAATCTGCATTGCAGTACGTGTCAGGAAGTGATCTCCTTGCCTCCACTGTGTGTGTGCACGTGTGTGCGTGTGTGTGTGTGCGCATGGGTTTGCATAGATCATATTTGAAGACCAAAATGTCCCCAAAGTGTGGTAAAACCTGAAATTTCCCTACTATTGGGAACATCTTTTCAGGTCCCCATTTGGATAACCTCAATTTTATAAAAATCTGTGAATGCAATCAAAAAACTAAAAATGCC
>JAODKM010000037.1:16258792-16283974 GCA_026780845.1 Petrocephalus sullivani
CAATAGTAAGTGCAAATTAATAAATAAACTGGTGAAATTGCACGCAAAACAACACAAATACAGATTTAACAGCACATAACTTCCCGTTCCACTGTCTGTCTATGATGCTACACACAGCTGGCATGGATATTCGCATTATTCCTTCAGACAGAGCAGAGTTTTGTGAGGGTCGAGGGAAGAATGGCATGGTTTCTCATAAAAATACAGCATCAAACTGCGCCTCATAGACACAATCTCATTATATTAGCATAATATATTCAGTTTTTATAAAAATTACTGAAACAACAGCATAAAATCCACGCTTCTAATATACTTTTCAAGATCTCTCAGATATATTGTAGCAATGTTCTTTCTTTTAGGGCTACCCTTTCATTTATAAAATTTAACATAAAGAAACACCATGGAAAAAAAATCTGGCTGCCAAATAGCGCGTTTACTCTGCAGACACAGTTTTACACATTCTGCACACTGTATAGCATCATGTTTAACCAATTCAAATTCAAAGCGTAATCTCTCCAGAATCTAGGAAATGAATAGCGGTTTAAATCACAGTGGACTTTATTAAAACAGTGCTCTTTTAATTAAAGTGAGAGTTCCGGTGGTGGAATATGGTGCAGGAGTAGCTTAAATTGACACAAAACTGCAGACACAGCAAAGTAAAAGACTCAAAAAAAAAAAAAAAACTTTAAATGTTGGGCCCAGACTGTGTACAATTACAGGGGATGTCTGAAGATGGGCAAGTTGGCATGGAAACATTAAGACCACCGGCTGAGATATGAGAACGAGCTCTTAGCACTCATGGCGAACGTTAGGATCTCTCTCCCACCATAACAAAAAGAGGGCTGGACCGGGGCCCCTTCTCTGATGGACCATGTCCATCCTGATCAAGGTGTTGCATGTCCACTTTAATGGGTGACTTAAGGGGTTCGGCATGGGTGGAGAGCTAAGTGGGGATACCCATGTAACCCAATGCACAGGAAGTCCCTTTGAAAGTGGTGTCTGGTAGGGGTTAAAGCCGGCCATATCCCTCAAGGCCTTCAAAGATCCCAAGGGAGAAGCAGTTTAGTCTTGGGGAGATATATAATATAAAGATCAAGTGGCCAACTCTACCCAGAAACCCTCGGATTGGCCTTGGCCCATTCAAAGAGGGTAGATACTGTAACAGGTCAGCCCAGGTGCTCAGACGTGACCAAGATTACTCTAAGCAGCTCCAGGTAGTCTCTATCTCAAGACTCTTTTGGGCTGCACCCGCTATCTTTCTCTGTTTGTTATTATAGCACTAAGTCATGTGAGATTTGTCAGATTATAACTCTTGTAATTTAAAAAAAAAAAAAGAGGATTGTGTTCTCCAGTTCCCGTTGAGCAAAACAAAGTAACTGCGATAGCAGGAGAAATTTCAGAATAAAACAGCCGCCAAAACACAACCCTACCTAAACACTGCTTAAAGGTTATGAAAGCCTGTTGGTATTATTTTCTCTGGGTTTAAATAAAGCACTTTATGCAAGTAAATGTATCAAACCACTAATAGCACTAGAGAATGTATGTGCATTCCACTCTAGGAGCAAACTCTGATATTTAATAAGCAGTAATTTACCCTATTAACACCTGTGATTAAATGAGATTCCTGCACAGGTGTGCTCTAAATCTACAACACTAGCCTCACCAAACACATCGCAAATTTACCTTGGAATGCCAAAACATTTTGGTAACCATGTGAACAAGTGGGTTTGGGACACAAGGCTCCTAATCATCCCAGATGAAACAGCAAAGTCTGCACCTAGCAGTCAGCCTGCGATTCTTATAACATCCACCCAGCTGCACTCTTTCAGGTCTTGTGTAACTCTTTTGTTATACATGGTCATGTCAGTTATTTCCGCAGAAAAGCCTTGGATCACTGGCTACGATGCTCAACTTTTAAGACGTACAACCGACCCAAAGTTCTTGCATTTGGCCGTTTGCTAGTTTGGCATGTTTACCTTCAATACTATTTTGATTACTATGCAATTTCAGATTGCTTTTCTGGTAACCATATAAGAATTTTAAATATATTGAGTGCAAGAGTGCTTACTGCTTTGTATTTAAACTTTATTGTACTTCTCAGCACCTTATTTCCCACCATGGAGTATTGGTACTACCTTCTACGCTAACACACGCTTTGTGTCAGTTTTATCGAGAAACAACTAGAAACTAATGTTGTCTGGAAATATCTAAATTTTAGGGAGCTTTCTATCGGAAAAAAAGAGTGAACTACAAGTCAAGGATAAAAAGATTAAAAATAATAATAATAAAAAAAACAAAAAGTGTTCCTTTTCAGTCAATGTCAAGAAATCAACCCTTTATGCAACCCCATCAATCACTGTCAGCCTAACAATAGTTCTTTTAGACACCTGAGGTGGTACAGGCTGCCAACAAAAACATCCACATGCCCCCCAACAGCAGTCCAGCATGGCTGTCCCCTTCTTAATAGATTGTCTGGACATCCAGTTGTTAATCCCCCCCCCCCCCCTCGATTCCCACCTTCTGTGAGGAAGGCGTAGCTCTTTGAAGACGAGGTAATGCCACAGAAAAAAATAGACAAATGATTGAGAACAAAATTAAAACCAGCCTACTTCCCGAACAGAACAACAAGGGTCAGTAGTAGAGAAGGGTTATGGTGATTGCGTGTGTGAGGCTTTGGTGGTGTGGGGGGGGGGGGCGATCCGGGATAGGGGAGTGTGTGGAGAAAAGGAGAGCTGTCCCACCCCAGCAGGGAGGGACTCAAACGGTCACTTGGTCTTAGGAACCACGAGGATCTCGTCCCCGTCGCGGATGCTGTAGCTGTGCAGGGCACGAGTGCTATACTTCATTTCCTCAGGCCCGAAGGCACAGCCCACCTCCTTGTCGATGTAATAGAGGCGCATGTTGCTGGTGGACAGCTGCACCACCGTCCTCAGCTGCTTCTTTAGCTCGGCCACCGTCTGGTCCAGCCGGATGCTCAGCACCTCCACCCTGCCCTCGTAGTGCACCTCCACTTTGGCGCGGCACCGCGGCCGCAGGTCGATGTCAGCCAGCGGGGCCAGCTTGCCGTACTTCGTCACCAGGCAGTGGTACCTTGTGGAAGGACAGGCCACAAACCCAAGACACTGGAGGCTTGATGTGGAAGACGACTGTTTCAGCCCAGAAACTGAAGTTCTTGTGCTCGAGCCAATAACGCTAAATTCATGTTTTTTTAATCATCAAAGTAAAAAATTTGCAAAACTATTTGTGAGTCACTCTGAAAACCGCAACATGAATCCCATACAACAAATCATTACTCACTATTATTTTGCGGTATTCCACTGGTTCGGCCATCACGAAAATCCAGAGAATCATGAATACTTGCTGTAACGATGCAACTGGAAAACACTGCTACAAGTCCTAAGCATGTGATAACGGGGGAGATCAAGGGCAGCTCTCCCTTTAGAGGCAGACTAATGTCAGACTAAGCCAAGAATCATACGTGCCTCCGTTCTGCACCTTGCCTCACCTCCCCGTCTCAGACTCTCTCCTACCCAGCCCAAGGTAGCCGTGAGAAAGGACCCTGCCCCAGGGGATTCTGGGAGAGATAAGGCCAAAAAACGATTAAATAAAATTTAAAAGAAAGGCTCGGCCTTGAATGCCCCCTGTAACAGGTGGGTTAATCAGTGTAATTTCCCCTCCTTCGCAAAAAGGTTCTCAACAATGCAAGTCCCTGGTCTCAATTCTGCCTCGGGTTCCCGTGCAACCCTGGGAATTCAGCTCGAGTCACCTCTAAGCCGATTCCCACAAAGTGCCATTTTCAGCTTTTTTTCGCTGCTCCTTCAAACTCGGCCTCTAGAGGCCGCATTTCACATATGGGTTTTATATTGTGGTCAGAGTCATTGGACCCCTATTACATTATATATTTATTTAACGGCTGCCTTCGTGGCTTCATTACATGGGCCGGAGGGGTTGGGGGGGTACTTTATCACAATGTCTACAGGACTTTTGGCTATTCAGAAACGTAACTGGAACCAAATAATGACTTTTAATTAAGCAATTAAGAGGTGAGGTGGAACAACGTTCAGCCTAGCCTGTGGCCCAATAGGAGTGAGGGTCCCATTCCTGCCATGGATAGCTAATTCAGGAATGTCAAGTGCGGCTAACCGGAGTCATTGAGGTTTTTACTTTAGCCTGAAACATCACACAAGGTGCTATGTGTCTTCAGAACAATTCGTGCATTATAAATAGATAATGCATGTGCATATGTGTGTGTATTTTATATATATATATATATATATATATATATATACACACACACACACACATTTTATATAACACATATATAAAAAATGTGTGTTTTGTGTGTGTGTGTGTGTGTACATATATACACACACACACATATACATACATACATACATACATATACATACACACACACACACACACACACATTCACATATATGCATACACTTATTTTACATATATAAAAATAAGCATCGATTCATTTCCCGAGATTCGATAGATATATGTTCTCGGATTTTAATGTGCCGTGATTTTATAACAAGTTATCAAGTTACATGCGACTTTCTATCTAGTCTTCATTTCAAAAACACCAATGGAACAACAAAGGGTAAAAGGTGCCTTTTACACGTCATGCTTCATTGGTCAAACCCATTCCCTAAAACCCCTCATTCTGCTTTTAAAATAGACCTCGGGTCCAAGGCATCCAGGCAGGTAACTAGGGTTACCTGAGGGCAAAGCAGTAGGGAGTGTGTTAAATCGTGGCTTTGTTATCCGACTTTCCAGCCGAGGGCAGGTCGGAGTGCCCGCGACCTGCTTGTGGGGCTGTGATCTCCGAAAGGGAGAGGGCGCGTAGGGCCACGCAGAAAGAGGATAGCCGGCTCCTGTCTGCCGCTGCCTCCCGTCCCATAAGGCCCACCCCCTATTCCCACCTGGGGAACTGGCAGAAGGTCAAACACCCGAAAATGCAGTTTGATGTCTGCGGGCAGCGGCAGGGAGAGAGAAAGAGACACTGTCGGCTGTATGGAACCATGCACCGTCTGCTAGCTGTACTGTGACACCCGGGACTGGTGCACTGGCTCAGAGCCTGGGCCCGTTCGCTGGCTCCGGCCCGCCTACGTCTCTCTACGTACCTCGGCGGACTATGCCAGCATGGGCTGAGTCACGGCCCGGTGGAGCGGACGTGCGTCTAGACAGAGTGGTCAGTAAGGTCACCTGGTCTCCAGAGTGAGAGACGGACGCAAGCAGGCAGGGTTACGTAAAGGCAGAAATGCCAGGATGAGGCGTCAGAGTGGGCACTGAATGGGGAGGGGGGAGGGTAAACAGATGACAAGGTGCTAGGGAAGCACTTTCCAGTTTGATTTAACACCTCTACAAGTCAAAAAGGAAAATGAGCACTGCGTGCCCCTCCAGGCCCTACCGCCGATTCAGATAAGAAAACCCAATTTTTATATGCCTTCTAAATCCCTCCCCATCTTAGTCCCCGTGTCATAATCAATGAGACAATGTGTGCAAATATGCCTTTGAACTGGTGCGTCAGCTCCAGTTACAAATGGAAATAGGTAAAGTGCTCAATCCCCTACGAGGGTGGTGGTGGTGGGGGTCGGGGGAATCAGCCTGCCACCTCGTGTATCGGCTTTCTGATCAGAGTATTACTCACAAAGGAGTCATTGAGTGGCCAGAGACTGGCCACATTGTCTCCCAAAGGTTAGATTCCCCAATCAGAGGCTACACTCTTGCGGCAAATCCCCTCCCGCCATTCTCCTGGGGTTAAGTGGAATTTGCATGGAAAGGAAGGGTGCTCCGTTTCCCAGCCACCGAACAGCCCTTAGAATTCCTCTTAAAAGGGGGTGGGGGGGGGGTCCGGCCCATCTTATCACACTTTGTTGTATGGCGGCCCCATGGTTCCCATTTTTTTTTTTTTTTTACCCTTCAAAGATCGGAAACTAGGACAGAGCTATAGATACACTAATGAGTTAACACAATCTGCCTACCACCTATACTCAGCACGAAGACCACCATGGGAGAGCCCACTTAAATTGCAAATGTCATCTCCCCTCATATACACACACACAGACACACAGACAAACACACACACACACACGTCTGCATGTGCATGTACACAGTATATACACATAAATAAGTGTAGGCCTCTACGACCTTCTGGAGGATAGACCTGGCCAAACACTTCAAAGGGGAATCTGTTGAGACTTGGTCAACATACACAGCTGCATTCTGTGGTTCATTGGTCATATAAGGGTCAATAGTAGCAGCTGTAAAATGAGTTAGTGATACATATCCGAGCTTCTTCTGGAAATCATATGTAGATGCAAAATGGCGATAATCTAGAGGTGACGTTCTCACGAATTCCCACACAGAAGGTCTGTGTTTTTATGAACTACAACTCCCATGACCTCCAGTATGCCATAAAACTGCATTCATTCATTTTCCGTAACTGCGTGTGGTGTGGTAGACCCGGACCGTATCTCGGGGGGCACAGGACAGATGACGCTTGGGTGGGATGCTAGTCCATCACATGGCACACGCTCACACAGAGATACATATAGAAATGGGCTATGTACCCTGTTGAAGTCAAACCATGATTGGGCTAATTATGAGATGCTGTGGTGGCTTTCAGCATAGACGAGATCGGACCAGCTTGTTTGACTGCTGAATGGGCAGTACCCAGATCCCCACCAGGGCGGCAGTATAGAGCACATGGATGCTGTGTGTCATACCTGTAAGGCAGCTCCTCCTCAGGACAATCCTGGTGGTAGCGGATGAAGAACCTCTCGGCGTCCTCCCTCTCCCCATCTGTCACTTTGCTCCCATTCAGCACCGACACGGAGGGCAGACTGAAAGAGGGTGCCAAGGTGTTCTTATGAATGCCACAGCCAAGGATGCGCGCAGGGTAGATTCTAGGACTTTTCCTTTTAAAAAGGGGGCCATAAATCATACGGAGGGGCCAACCTTCTCATTAGCCAATGATATGATTTGAATCGGTAAGTGTCACAGGAGGGGGCACTCCAGCAGCCAATCACATTTCCAGTCCAAGTATTCACTCCTGGCATTAGTGCCTGAGGGCCAGGGTGTGTGCAAGCATCATTATACGTGCTGCATACCTGTCGCCATGGCTAGCTCTAATAAGATGTGACTGCTTGTAGACAGGCAGACAGACAGATATGTCCTGAAAGTGAATGCTGAGGGCAGCAGTGTGTGTGTGTGTGTGTGTGTGTGTGTGTGTGTGGGGAGAGGGAGCTTACTGTGCTACAGTGAGGCTGCGCCTCTCCGTGTTGGTATACGTCTGCAGCAAAGGAATTCCCAGCAGTCTCACTTCCTCCAGCTTGGGGAAGCAGTTGAATTTCTCTATGTCCTCCCAGCTGCTTAGACCTGAAACACACAAAGGAACACGCCACCGTCACTTTTCATTCATGAAGGGTGTCAACCAACTACCATTAGGCAACAATATGGCCTCCAGTTTCACAATAAAATAAACAAAGCGTCCTGGCACATTTACAGACAAATAGGCTCACGATTTCTGAATTCATATTTCATATTTCTAAATTGTCTATAGACATTTTCTTTTTCCAGGAACTCCACTGTAACCTTCAAGTGTTTTACATAAAAATCCACAGGGTGGCGTGGCCTAGCGCATTTGCCACTGAGCGAGTCATGTTCACAGCACTTCTCTTACAAGCTCAGCTTTTGTGGACAGTGAGTAATTACCTACCCTTCTTAGAGGCTGATGGGAGTTAGATTAACGAAACGATACGTAAGATTCTCAGCTACAGGTAGATGCATATCCCCTTTCTGTAAAGACTTCCTTTAAAGTGCAGAGAGGGCAGGGGTGAGATCCGCCGAACAGCTCCCCCCGAATCCCTCCCCCTTTTTAAGCCTCCCCCAGGTACCCTCACCCCGAAGCCCATGTGAAAAGAACGCAATCTGGTCAGCAAAGCCGCTGCTATCGGTTCGTTCATCTCGTCCCCTTTCGGGTTCAGCGGACCGGCGAGACAGGTCAAAGGAAAGCCGGTTCTGTACCTCCGCTTGGAAGGGCCCTCGGCCAGCTGCCCGGCCACGGGAGACCCTCAGGAGGCCTTACTGTCCCACCGAAGGCCTTTCACCGAGGTGCTAGGATACTACTGATTTCTATCTCCACTAAAAAGCAGTAACTCAAAAGTCTGTGTCCATGCTTAATAAACCTCTGAATCTGCCCTCTCTCATATTGCAATGATATATTATATCACATTTCCATATATATATATGTAAATAAATTATTGAGAACTTGCCATGAGGCCAATGAAAAATTCTGCTAATAATATTCAACAAAGCTGAACCAAAAATCAATTCTTAGTGGGCCTTTGAGGGGAACCTTAAGCTCGGGCTTGGCTCATTGGCTGAAGCTTGGGTAGAGGGAGGGGCTACCTGAGTTGTGAAGATTGATGCTGCGTAGTTTGGGGAAGAGCCGACGCAGCGCATCCCCAGAATCCTGGATGGAGGTGAGGCTGTTGTTGGCCATGACCAGTGTGTCCAGGCTGGGAAACATGCCCCCAAATTTGCGCACCTCTCCCCAGTCCTGCAGGTTGTTGTCAGTGATGTGCAGCAGGCGTAGTGAAGGACAGGGCACGGCTGAGGGGGTTACAGCCTCGTACTCATTAAGGCACAGGAAGAGCTCCTCCAGCCTGCAGGGGGCGACATACCACATTGTGGAGAGACTCATTGGCTATGCGCAGCTATCTCCTGAGTCCCATATGGTTTTATCTACAGCTGAAATGTTCCAGCCGAGTGCCCTCCCAGTGCTATCTACAGAACAGGGTTAAGCAGCAGGGCTCCCAGCTGGCATGTTATAGGTCAAATTATTTATATACACATAGCATTCTCCTTACACCTAAACCCAGAGTTTAGACCAGTGATTTGCAAACATTTTCTGTCATGCTCCCGTTTGGAAACAAAAAAAACCTCATGCCTCCCTGCACAAATACCCCACCACCGCAATTTATTGACACAACGTCACAAACATTGTAAAAATGTGCACTGTGAAAATAAAAATGCAAACTGTCAAATAAAAAGACATTTTGAAAATGAATTCACAAAATAAGTGCAATCCCAGCTAGACAGACTTCATCATCTTTCATCATTCTTCATCATTCGTTATCTCCGGTTTTACACGATTCATGTAAGAGGACTCTTTTTTCCCTTCTCTTTCCTGTCAAAAATGTTGTACCTTAAATACTCCCGCCGTCTGATTGAACAGACATGCACATTTGTTTATGTATTCCTCACATGTAAAAAGGATTCAACAACAAATTTCAAATTTCCGCATTTTCTCCTGGTTTCGTATAATGCCCTTGTGATGCCCATATGACACCCAGGGACATAGACAGTTACTAAGCCCTACTTACAGCCATCGATGACACTCTTTTGCAAAGCCAATTCATACCACATGTACTATTTGTCAACCAATTAAGCACGTGCACACAGACCTCCCGCCCCCAGAGTGACCAAGTATCGGCCAGCCAGCAGTCTTACTCTGGGATCTCCCTCGTGAAAGTGTGCACAGTCTCCCAGGAGACATGGGTGCTGTTGAGAACCAGTCGCCGGACTCTGACGAAGGCCTCTGCACAGCTGGCGTCCAGCGGCGATTCGCTGAGGGGGTTGGAACTCAGGTTGAGAAAGTCCAGGTTCGGGATGTTGGATACGATCTTGCTGATCTAGGAGAGCAGGAAAAGAACACACCTTAAGTAGTGATGCCCAGATGAGAGGAGCGTACTACCAAAGACTCAGGTGGAAGGAAGCACCCAAACCTGCTTATTCACCAGTCTAGTTTAGTCAAAAGTCAAAGTCAAGTCAACTGTCATTCTTGGTTTCGGTTTGCCATCGTTTGACTTATGACTATACACATCTACTGTCCTTTCGGGAGCTAGCCTATCAGTGCTGATCCTGCCCGGACTTAGAGTGAGCTACAAACACTGCTATGCATCAGCTGTGCTGGAAAGCAATAAAAGTGAAGACAAAGTTGGCTTTGCGTAGGGCCCTGTGACATGTTTTTTTGTCCAGCTGATCATTAATCATTAATCATACACATTACCACGATCTGCAGAAACATGACCATATATACATTCCGGTGTTTTCTCAGTGGGCGACACTGATTAATTGCCCTGAAGAGATTTTACAGATCTATTTCAGATCTGCTTTTAAGTGTTAAGCACTTAAAACTCAAGAACAAAGCCGCTCCTGATATTTGATCATTTGCTAAGGTTTTCGCTGCCAAGGAAACTTCATCCCATGGGTGTTGGCCAAGGTCAACTTTGGCTTCCCACCTCATGCCAGTCCTGCAGCTTGTTGTTGGACAGGTCCAGCTCCACCACGTGGGCGCAGAAGGCAGAAATCTCAGCCTCGTCTCCGGCGCGGCTCATGCCACAGCCATTGAGCACCAGGATACTGGGAAGGTTCAGGCGATCTATAAAGGAGTGGAAATCAAGTGGAAAAGACTCTGGAACAATTCGCTCATGCTTTTACACATTTCTACAACCAGTGAATCAATTAAACACCTGGAAAAATGCCCTAATTTTTCATGTTCCGATGAAATTACGCGCAGCATAGAGGGTGACTATTTTCCAAGCGTCACTGTGAGGTGTTGACAGACATATTACAGTCTATAAGGACAAAACCCAAAACCCATTTTCACAGCATTTCACGGTGCTCGTGTTAACGTAACAACTGGCAGACAGCTCCACAAATTCCACAGCTGTAAACATAAGACTTGACATAGTCCAAGATGCTTGAATACTGAATGCTTACGATGTAAGCATCAAATATACTACGTGGTGTTTCTGTGCTACAATTGGGCAAATGGAAACATTTTAGTTCCAACAATCCAAAATGTATGTATCATGTAACATTTCTGGCCTTTCAAACCATTCAAAGTTTTTGAGCAACAGGGCATTAATCCACAAATTACACTGTGCATATATGGCTTATTTTCAGTGTAGTCTCTCATGACTGTACCAAGCACTGCAAAGAATATATAACTAAAAAAAAAACAGACCTGGCTGGTCCAACAGCTCCAATCTGGCTCTAAAAATGAGTCAGCTCTACCAAGGCCCAGATCGTATAACGCAGCAGCCTGCGGTGTTGGCAGGTCTCACCTTTCATAGGTGAACCTTGAGGACCCGTTGGCACCACTACCCCGACACCGGGCCCTCTGCGGTACGGGAAATTCTCCGGGCTGTACTTCTCGCTGATCACCTCCATGAAGGTCCGGCCCTCATCTTCGGGGGGATCCATGGCGCCGTCCCACACGGCCGGTCCGTCGTCTGGGTTGGGATTGGGAAGAGATCATAAATGATAGATGCTATCCAATGATGTTCACAGGCCAATCCCAGTACAGGACCACCCCAAGATTCTCTTAGTTGCTAGTATTTCAAAGCCCCTAAAAACACCGGACACAAAAGCACCGTAGACCTCAGACTTTGCAGGCCAATACTGAACAGCTTAAATAAAGAAAAGACCAGTGTCTGAATTTGTCCCAAAAGGAGCGACAAAAGGGAATGAATCAACCCCTGTTCAATGCGCAAAGCAGACGAAGGGTAGATGAATCGAATCACAGACCGTATTAAAAAGCGCAACTAATCTAATACCAGGGAGTGGAGTTATGTTGCCGCTAATAAATAGTCTACACCGCAAACATACCAGGGGTGAGCATAGCAGCATTTCCCCTGCTTTATTCTTTCTAAATGTAAAACAACCCGGGCAGACCTTCCTCACCTGCGGGCGGAGCAGAGTCCCGCTCCGCTGGGCCCACCGTCAAAGCCTGCCTGGCCTCCCTGTGGATGAGAGAACTTTTGTTAAATCCAGGGTGCTTGACGTGACTCCGGTGCCTTCGGGCCGGAATGGCGAAATCCTCCGGCAAACGCAATCGTAACACCTGACTGACACCACATGAGATGACTAATTAGGATGTTGGACACCATTCATTCATTTATTACTTGCTGTATTCTGCGGTTCCATATTGCTCATCACCCTGAGCTTATTATAACTGTTTATTACCGTTTTTGCATTTCTGCTACTCCATCTACGTGTTTAGCATTACTGAAAATTATGAGTATCTTTGGGTTTTGAAAAACGATGCTTAAATCCAATGAATAGAAATAAGAATACTGTATATATCAATATTGTTGTTGTAATTATTATTATTATAAAAGCACTTTAATACTGAATTTTGACTTGAACCATATTCTGCCCCTGACTCTTAACTAAAAATTGCCCCTCATGTCTAAGTGCGGTATTTATTTTTTACTTTTTCCTTCTCCCTACAGTGAGTCTTTTCCAGCTTCTATGTGAAGTAACATTGTCTTTGAGTCCACAGATATATGTGTCTAACATCCAGTTCCGCTGACTGTACAGTATCATAACGACGTGCTCAATCTGCTACCCCTAAACATGTGCAGGAATAGATCAGTGTCACCTTACCCCGTGAGAGGGCAGCCGCAGAGCGAGGCAGTGAGCCCTGACCCCTCCGTGGTTCCCGCTGAAGTGACCTTCTCCAGCAGCAAAGGCACCGTGAGGCCGCCCGGCAGCCCAGCTGAGAGACACGGGCAGAAACGCTGTGCGGGTCCCGCGTGATTCTCCGTGTACTGTGGCCACGCCTGAGCCGGTGAGACCGGGTACCTGCCACATTACACATGCCGCTGAATTTACTGGCCGCGTTACATACAGACAAAATATAAATACAAAAAAGACATGTATATTCTTATAACTCAAAAATCCCATTTCAAATAGTCAAACACCCTTGTAAGGAAAGAACCTTGTGAATAATTAGAGCAACATGCCGTCTGCGATCTCTTACAGGTAAAGGCATGAGGTGGGCACGTACCTGCAGCCGAGCCTTTAGCTTCTGAAGGGGCTTTCTGTATCACTCGGCCTGTAGTAACAGAAAGCCAGTACAACCCAAGTCTTAATTTGCAAATCATTTTCTAAGGACGAAAGAATTTGGGCAAATCAGAAGAATACAAAACAGACACTGCCAAATAATCGATACGTCTGCTGTTTAAAATTCCTTCATTTACTTTTCACTGTCACTCGTTATCTTCAAAGGAAAACAAATCACCTAACAAAAACAGTTAAAGATAAGAAAAGTCCCTTCAGCAGTCAGGCTAATCAGTTTCATCCTTCTATCAGGCCCAAGTTTCACCTCTTGCCAGTCTGCGAAGTGGAACTGGGCCTTCGTCACCCCAGCCGGATCCAGCCGAAGTCCTGTGTGGACAGCCACCTTTCAGGTGCTCCTGTGAAGTCCTATCGAAACAGGTGTCACTGACCAGGAGCGTCTGATGTTCGGCCCAGTCTGTTTGGTTTCGCATTCCGACCGGGTCCAAAGGACAGGCGTTAACTAACAAGCCATATCAAATGTGAGCATTTTACTGAAAGTGCACTCTGATTTGTGACAACTCCTGTTGCAAAGTACTGAACAAATAGATGTGGGGGTGCTCATGAACGCTGAATGGAGACACATTGTTTTCCGGTGGCTTCTTTAGAAATGTATATTTGAAGACTGCCCTATTTAATAGAGAACATAAGCCGGTTTATTTTTCTTGCGCCTGAAAGTATTTTTTGCTGACAAGTTGAAACTAAACATTGACCTCCAGCAAAGAACTACACCATAAGCAAATGGAGAACACTTTACTCTATAAGAGATGACAAAGACCAGGAAGCAAACTATGTCCTGGGCCAACAATTGAAACTTTGTAGCTGAAGGCAGGCAGACTTACAGATCTGCCACCACAAAACAGGGGTCCGCAGACTAACCATTGCCATGACAATAGATTGTTTAATTCTTTTGTCTTCTATTGTTTACCAAATTCTTGGTTGCTATGGGGCTTCCATGGAGTTACAGACAAAAATTTAAGTTAAACTTTAATGGGACGGCCAACCTGAGAAGATAAACAAATAATACTTTAAAAACCACAGAGAGGCGAAATTTAAAGGCATGTATTCTTAGCAAGTAGGGTGTATAATTTTGATTACACCATCATCACATGGTAATTAAACTATTTATTTACTTTAACCGTTAAAGTTTAAGAGTGAAGAGAGTCTACATTTAGAGCAGTGTTTTCACCAGTTTCTGTACTTAAAATTGCTACTCTTCCAGATATATTTGCCGTGATCGGCTGGTGTGAAGGACGTTTATTTTTAACTACACCGTTGTTTAGCCCGGAAACATGATTAAAACGCATATACTTCACGCTTCAAATTCAAAACTTACAGTGGAAATACTACTATTCGAATTTACAGACTGTTAATTTTTATTTATAATAATGATCCGAACCGGTGATAAAAATATCTTGACCGTCCTACGTGGCCTCCCCTAGGCGATGCGGCACCCCCTAGCGGCACACGTCATAACTGCACGCTGGTATGCGGTCATTGCTAATAGTGTTTCGAAACTTGCGATGTATTCAGTGATACGATTATCAGCCGTCAGTATGCCACTTTCTTGTATTCGAATTATAAAAAATATATACATGTTAAGTCTTTTTAAGGAGTGATGCGTGAAGGTTCCTTCAAATGTATTTGATAGCAGTGATTTTTGAGTCAGTTAAAATAGTGTGAACGAGTTGTCATAAAATTCCCCCAACGACGAACAATTCGATCAGAAAATGCCAACTCCACAAGCATTACATATAGAAATTTACCAGTGTCTCCAAAGAAGTTTCTTTGTGGACATGCCCGGTAAGTATAACACGATAGCCTCGGAGCACACATACCTACCGTGCACTGCCTTTACTTCTTGATGCGCCGAGCACAATTTATTTCCATAACACGGTAGTGTTACTGCTCCTAACTGACTGCAGTTGTGCATTTTCGGCTACTTGAAAGGGGTACACCGAAATGCTTTTACAAATTTCAGAAAATGGCCGCTAGGTTATAAGAGCATATTCGCTTGCATCTCACCACCCGACAAACAAAACTTGTTTTTTTTTTCCCTCCAGCAACGGACATTACGATCCTTCGAAATGAAAGAATATCAAAGCCGATCGCTGATGTCTTATTGTGTAAATAAGCTAATTTAGACCATATGCCCCCATGCATCCGCAGCTATCTGCAAGTGCTGAATAAACAGTATATAGTCATGACAGTAATAAAAATGCATCAGGATCACAGTCTCGAAAAAGCATTCGCTTGATGACCGACTCTGGGATCCAAATCAATGTCGAGAGGAAAAAATGACAGCATTAATTGTATGATTTCCAGTCTGACAATGTCAGCTACTGTCTGCTGTCCACCTGCAAGGTGAGCGCCGTGACTGCCGCCGCACAGGTGCCTAACTAGCTAAGGGATAAAGGCAGCTAGTTAGCGCTGACTCGCCGATAGGTATACACCAGTAAAGCTATGCCCACTCACATTAGCTCAGTGACCCCAAACCTACACACACTGGCCAGAGTAGCATGCAAAATGTGTCCCGCTAACCAAAGTACCACTTTCGTCCAGAAGTACATCTCAGAAGCGGGACATCGTTCGGGAAACTGTGCGGCAACGCAAGTATTTTAATTCAGACTCACCCCACTATCGCCTGCTCACTATGATTTTGTTATTGTTGATCAGTTGTCACCCCCTGCCCCCCTCCCTCCTCCTCCTCGTCGTTCCTCGTCCCGGAAGTGACGCGACACGCACAAAACCGAAACGTTTTTCCGCGGCTCCTCTTCGGCTCCTCGCGCGCTGCGAGCGCCGCCATTGGCTGGCAGGGCCGTCGCCGGAGCGCGTCGGCCAATGAGGTGCGAAAGCCGACGGGACGCGAGGGGAGGCGCGAGCCCTGCCGGTCGTGGGCGCGCGCGTGCGCGCGGCGTAGCGCGAGGGCACGGCGCGTGCACGTACAGTTCGAACGCTGTACTTTTGCACCAGGTTTCCTCAATTTAAAAGATGCACGCTGTTCATGGCTCATCGTCAGGGTTTTATGGTAATTAGACCAGCTAAAATTAGACCGAGTGAAAGTAATATCAGAGAACATCGAGCGTTCTATTTTTGTAATTCTTTTTCCATTCTAAAATCAAATTAATCACTGTTGAATATTACGCACCCAACGAGGTACAATCGATACTTTGCGGATGATTTAAAATCGTACAATGCTCATATTTAGTCAATATATTACAGAAAAAATAAAAGCTAATGCAGTTCATTAATACGCCGTGCGTATGATATTCTTAATGTAGTATTATTACAGAGTGAATGTTGTATTTGCCTATTCTTTTGGGCGTACTTCGCAATAATATTAGTAATACGTCATAGACTTTGGTATGACTTAGTAGTGTGCCACTGAGCAATCCATCCTCCACACCAGTCAGCATGGCAAAGTAGCTCAAAGATCGAAATATTATTTATTTTTTCTGCACAGTTAAGAAATATTCTATGCACCAGGTGGCAGTATAACACAACAGATTATTGACCCTATTGATCAAGAGCGATTCGCAAGTGTATGTATATTTATTTTATAACGAGATTAAATCTGTTAAATTTAATACAAGTACATAATGCATTCATGAAAACAGATTTTAAAGGATAGTTCAACATGTTCTACATTCAAATTCCAGTTTGTTGCATTCTGACAGATGGACGCCCCGGGGGAGGTTTGTAGATCGAAATGCGCAACACTAGGGGGTTCTGGGAGTAAGGAATGTGTTCGGTGTTTTTTCATCCCTCTTGCCGATGTGCGACTTTTTTGTAGCATACAGAATGGAAAAAAAACATCAAACAGTATCGTTAACACCTTAATTTGAGAATAACTGCACAACAAAGTCTGTTTTAAACCATACTTTATGCTCTTTTTGCACCATTTGTATTATTAAAACATAAATTAAGGAATAACCAAATACATCCAGTGTTTGCACAATATTACTGTGACCATCGTGTACATTTTGTACTTGGTGAATAAGAGGATTCGAATTCTGAATCTTTACTTCTATTTTAAATTTTAATCTTTACAATTTATAGCAAATTACCATTAATCATCTGCAGGGGAAAAACTGTCCACGTGTCACTGATCTTTGGCACAAACTGAAGTGTATTTCGCCACAGCACGGTCACCTGCAGGGGATAGACAGGGGGTAAGGGAAGGGATTTTTTGCAACCAATGGGGTCCACACATACCCAAATTACACAAACACTCCACCTAAAGAATGCATATGAGCACTGCCCTGCAAACACAGACATGTTAAACCTATAGTTGGACACACAGGACATAGATTTATGCTGTGTGTGGCCTGTGATAGCCTGAGCAATCTACCAGATGGAATGTACAATGCTGAAAAATAGTTTTGATCATGAGTCTCAACCATTTATACATGTTGCTTAACTGACATTTTTATACAGTTCAATGTTTCCCCACCATATTTTCAGTTGAGCACCTTGCTTAGAGGTAAACCAGCTGAATCCTGACCCAGCAGTTGTCAGGAACATCAACCAGTACTCCAGCCAGACGTCTCTACACATGCCTCAATCACCCTATTAAAATCAGCTTCACTCGCTGCGTTTTCTTACTGGGCAGGTAGTAGTCGTACACCTCGACCGTGGCTGGCTTCAGGTTCTCCACTGGAAGCTCTCCTATCAGCTTGAAGCTTATTTCTGTAGCATTCTTCTGCAATAGCTGTAAATAAACATTGTGTCAGGTACAACACTATCTCCTCATAAGAGTACAGGCATGGTAAGGGTAAACATTAGTATTAAACTTTATCTACTCACCATTTTGAAATAAAGTAACACATGGTCGTTTTCAATCTCAACACGATCAACGTTTAAAAAGTCCTCCAGCTGCAGTACAAGGGTGGCAATTGTGGTGATATTTGTTGTACATTATTTGTTCTAGGATACATATATGACTCATACCAAGTAGTAATGGGGGATCTAACAGTTATATGTTGGTTTCTAGGGTAGTAGCAAGGTTCTTTACTATTGATCTATTTTTATGCCTGTCAAGTCCAGAGTGCATAGATCCCTGTAACTAGGGAAGGATGAATCCTGGCCTTGGGATCTAATGAACTGTTGAACTTCCTATTTAAATGATTAAATGATTTTTTAACTCACTTAAAAGCATTGTCTGGAACTGACACTTCAAGTTTCAAATGTTAATCAGTTGAGAATTTAACAGTAACTGAATCTTTTAAGCCAGTCCTAACCACAAATACAGTATATATAATAGTTTCTCCCCTACTGTACACTCTTCGTATGTTCAAAAATAACATTTCATAAATCAATCCATCCATCCATCTTTCAACTGTTCAGGCATTTTATAAATATGAATAAAATCTACCAACTTGTACAGTGAATAAGCTTCTGGAATCTGTTATAATCAGCACTGTACATGCCCCAAACCAGGTCCCAACTCACCTGCTTTAAATTTTCTGGCTCTGGGACAAACCCAGAAAGCATTGCCACATCCGCAATCACCATGTCTGTGCTATGCCTTGGGCCATTGTATCTGTTGAGATAAGGTACTGAGGTCACGCATCATTCTGAAGTATAAATTACTGCATCTTTATACCAGACAATTCCTATGGGTTGCCGACTTATCCGCAGTCGATGTCTGGGGCACAGCCTCCAGTGGACAGTATCTGCATTACAAATGGTGCATCCCATGTGGAGCAGCCCCCCACTGAAGCATACATCCTTACTGGAGAATCAGGTTGAACAAGAGGTGTCGCCCACTGCTAGTGCAGTTGCCTTTTGTGGAGGCCGTGATGCTGAAGATTGAGCCATCGGGAGTAGGAGGGACGTTGTAGTAGAGTGCTGTCTGAGAAGCAATACAGGAGGGTCAGCAATGGCTCAGGCTATCTCCTCACACCGCGTCCTAAATGAATACAATCTGATGAAAAAGGTATCTGCTAAATTTTTCAACAGAGATCGATGTATGTGCATAAATACATTATTTTACTCAAACACGATGGGATGGATAGATGTGTATTATACCAACCTGCACAGAGACACAGGCACTGCCCTGAGCCTCAATCACATACTTCCCCGGAATGTTGTGCAGTTCCCTCTCTTGGTAGATTAGCTTGTTGCTTTGATCCACTGTGAAGTGGTGCATATCCCCGGGGGTGGACTGAACTGTAACTGTGCTGGCCCCTCCTGGGCTGTAGACCATGGTTGCATAACGAGACAAAGCCTGGAGGGCTACCACCGTGTCCTGGACACAAAGAAATCATCCCACTTTTGCTGCGAACTGTAAAGCTTAGATGACACAGAAAGGGCCCCGTCTGTACCTGTGTGGAGTAGAAGCCTCCTTGTGGGTTCTGCTGCCTAACCAACCAACCCGCAATGCGGCTGGCATAGCTCCGGTCAGCAACGGACAGCTCCGGCTGCCTCAGGACAGCCAGGAGTACGTAAGAGGTCAACTCCACTGACAGCGAGGTGGATGCATCTGAGCTCGGCGGGGACCAGTGAAGCAAGCCCTCTGTGGATCATATCATACGTGCGACTAACATGGGCAAACCACAGGGCAATGTCCTGTAAGTCCAGCATGTGTGTCATCCAGAATGTCAAGTACATTAGATTAGACTGACCAAAAGAAGGAAATGATGGCTCAAGACAAAGACCAAGTCAAACTCCAGCAAAATCAAACAATACTTTCATTGTAGTTGCAGGCTAGGAAATGGGATCCCCGTCACATTACTCATTTACTTCCAAGACCGTGTCCTCCAACAAAATGTAAGAACTTCACATGACTAATTAATGAAGCAGGATATGACTGAAGGACTTGAGTATCTGAATCAAGTGCTCAATGCATCACGTTGTCACAGCCTCACTGGGAAAACTCCTTTGTGTTGCAAGGCACGAGACAGTGCAAAGCATATAGTCATAATAAATGAATGATTAAATGAATTAATGAATCATACACTATTCTGGTGGAAACAGGCTGAATTTATGAGCTCAGTACCTTACTAGGCAAGCCGAGTGAAGCACTATTTACCATCACTGAAGGCAACAGAATCCAAGTGCTTGAGTAGGCGGGCCCTGGTGTCCATCTCCTGGGCCAAGCTGAAGGTGTAGGCCAGTAGAGCAGTTGTGTAGATGTCGCTCAGGTTATGACTGGCTTCCCGCAGACATGTTAAGCTCTTGGCTAGCGCCGGGTTCTAGAGAGGAAGTTTTATGTAGCCACTGGCAGATTTGCATCAAAGAAAAACTAAACATTTTGGCTGTCAGTCAGGTTGTTGTTTTGACAGCTGGCAGTTGATTATTCCCTCTGGTTAAACCATTATTCCCAGTCTTTATGGGGTTACAGCCAAAGTGTTTGAGCACAGCGCTGTGCTTGACTAAATTGCCTGTCACATCAAAATCAGCTCCACATCAGCAGACAATCAAAGGGTTAGGGCCCGGGAACTCCCCGGAGGTACACTCACAGACACACTTGTGTTCAGCTCCAGCATCGACGCTGAGATGTAGGCAGTGAGAGTCACATCATCCACCACCCCGCCCTAAAAGAGCAACCAGTGTACTGTATATAAAACAACAAAAAGCTTAACATAATGATATTATTCGCAATTTCAGCATCTAACAAATAAAATAATTATATTTATATTATAGTATAGTATATTATAGTAGCATTATAGTATAAAAGTAAGCATGCAAAACAAGCATCTGCAGCCATTGTTCTCTTTCTCTAATAATGACTTCATTTTCTGAACCATTGAAAAAAAGACAAAATTAAACATATTAATTATCATTGTTTATGCTTTCCCTGGCCTCCTTTCTTCCTGACCTTCATCATTTTGTTAAACAGGGTCCCCACAGTTTTGAAACAGCCATCATTCTTCTGCTGAGACTGCAGCCAGGCCCTCGCGTCATTGATCACCTTGGGTTCGACGTACATGAAAGATCGCGCGCTGCCAAGCGACCTCATCACAAATGCCGTCAGCCTAGGGGAGAAGCTGCTGACTGAGACGGATGCATGTGCTGCACGCAGGCATGCAGCCAACATCACTGCGATGCTAGTACTCAGCTTGCATTTCTGTATGGGAAAAATACATCTCTTTCCTCCATTGCATGGAAATTCACTTCTGTAACTGCTTGTCCTATTCAGAGTCATGGGGGGGATGTTGGTGCTACAGGGAACTATTGCACGGGCAATTTGGTAACTCCGATTCATCTTACCATATTTTCGTACTGTGGGCAGAAACCATAGGAAACCCCACGATGGGAGAACATGCAAACTCCACACACATGGAGCTGCGGCGGAGACTCGAACCCCGGTCCCATAGGTGTGAGCCAACAGTACTAACTGCTGCACCACTGCGCCACCCACATTTGAAAATAAGTATTGAAATAATTTTCTTAAGGTGGAAATATCTTTTACAGATTTTTTTTTGGATTTCAGGAGTATCATTTTTGTAAAGACATTTTTACAAAATATAATAAAACATGCACACAAAGATATGCATGAATTCCTTTAATAGACTTGTGAACAGCGTTCTTACCAGCTATTCACTTCTGTTCCATGGCCAAAGGTGCTGAATGCTCCATTGGCATGCAGGTACCTCAGCTGCCTCTGGTAGCCTGTTGGTGTGGATAACATCCTTCCTTATTAGTTGCTTGTAACTTCTTCTGAAGAACCAGTAATTCCAAGCCAAGTTAAAGGCCCAGAAACCCATTTCAGCTGTGGAGGTTTTCCCTTCTCTATCTCACCTCTGCATCTGTTCCTGGTTCCTAATACCAGTGGGTCTCCCTGAGCTTGTCCTGAATTTCAGACTGTGACCATGGCCTACTCTTATATGTGGGTCAGAGGATGAACATACCAGCTGAAGTCAGGTATTCTCACCAGTATTCAGAAAGTGGGTGGCTTTCTGCAGAATCACAGGGGTTAGCTGCTGTGTAGCACGCAGGTAGTGTAAGATGTAGATGTTTGGGGCCAACAGTGCCATGTTCTGCTCCCCACATCCAAATGGCATGGCCAGCATCCCATCCAGGTTCTGCAAAGCTCTGCCCAGGATATCCCCTGCGGAGAAGGTGACATTAACATTGCAAATTTATCTATATAGACTGGGATACTTGGTTACATGACCAAGACTGCCCTTAAGGTTGACTCAAGCCCATCTAGGCTCAAATTTATTCCTGAGAAAGGTCTAAATATTCCAAAATTTGCTTGAAAACTGTATGATACCCACAAATAAAACATGTTAGGTGAACAGATTACGTAAAGACCAATTTGGAGCCTTGATGGATTCAAACTGCTCTCAGGTCTACTTCAAGCAGCCGTGTTCATGCTAACAGTGTTTGACTTTGGAAACCCCAACATGCACAGGCCTCTTTCTATGGCTGTATCATCTGTAGTCTCAGTGCCTGAGTGTGTTCTCACCAATCACGGAGACTGTCGCCCGGGCTGAGCCCTCTACCACATCAGCGGGGAGCTGCAGCATCACTTCCTGCTTGAGGGACGCACCTGCAGAACACTCAGTGTCATTGCAGTTATACTGTGCTGCAGAAATGTGCTTCAGGAACAAACAAAAAAAGAATGCTGAAACGTGTTTCTTACGATGACAAGAGACAAGTAAGGGGCTCAGATCGACTGCCAGAGGACATGCATGAATCATCTGGACATGGAAACCAACCCTGTCTACTGTCCTGCAATTTGGACAGGTCTCCTCGGTGTGTCTTACCCTGAGGACACAGCAGCCAACCATGGCTGATTCTCTTTTCAGTTCCTTCAGCCTGGAAATGAGGGGGACGAGGTGTGAGCAGCTGTACACTGGGACGTCAAAGCTTAACGACAGCAGAGCTGTGCGCTGCATGCATTGTGCCACCAGTTCTGGCAAAAATTTTGGTATTCCATACCTGGACCACTACGACTATGACAATATTACATATATTACAGAATAATACAATTATATCGATGAACAGAGCAGGCACCGTGCAAAAAGGAATTTGTGAAGAAGGTAACGGTAGCTCACCTTTACCAGCAGGCTGCGAGTGACGATGTCGACACGGCCCTTTTCCGGGACACTGACCACTGCGTTGTCACACACAGTTTGTGACTCCACGGCCTCTGCCCTCACTGTCACATTCACGGACCCTGGTTGCGGGAGCCACGGAGAAATATGGTGTCACGCGTCGTAAAAAAAAAAAAACGAAAGGGACGATTCACTTTTCTTGGGAGTGGGACCAGTTGGCACTCACCGATCACGGAGGGCACCAATATCCAGCGGAAGGTCTTCCATTGGCAAACACAGGTAGAGTATTCCTCTGTTGTAAAAGGCTCCAAAATGTAGTTGGAGGCAGGGGCTGGAGTTACAGTCACCTAACAGACAAGCAGAAAAACATGCTTGGAGATACTGTCTCATTTATACAATTGTACTACACTGCTATTGATATTACTTATGATTTATTATTTGGCAGATGGTACAAGCAACAATTGCTTACACAGAACCAACCTGACACAGGACTGCCACAGATGTGAATATGACAATAACACAAATTCAGTTGTGATATATTAATAGAGAGATCTCTATAGGTAGTCCTCCTACCATGATGCACTTGGGCTCATAGTTAACGACTGTTGCCTTGAGCTCAAAGCGCTCTCCTCGGATTATGGAGTGCGGCAATGTCAGCTCTACAAAGAAGGGCTGGAAGACAGTGAGTGATGGGGGGGTGGCCAGGCCCAGACCCCCCCTGGCCAGGCAGAAAGCCTCCGTCTCCCAAGAGGTGATGGTGTCAGGGGTCGTGAGATGAATTAAAGAGGAGCCAGACTGCCTATAGAAGGGGAACACACAGTCACACAGGCATGTTCAAAGGCATCCCAGTCAAGGGAGACACAAACTCACCCATGTGAGATACCATATCAGTACCTTCAGCCTGTGGAAATTAAGATCTCAAGGCTCATAAAATGCACCGGAATTCCTGTGGTACCATTTGCGGTCTTCACTTACCCCACCTCTACGAGGTCCCAAACCCAAGTCTCTGGAAAGAAGACGCGTGACTTTTCCTGAGTAATTGACGCTGATGCCCCCATCCAGTCCTTCACCATATACGGATATTCCAGAAAAAACTCTCTCCCAAAAAATTTCACGCACTGCGGACGCTGTGGTAAACTGCTCACAAACTTCAGACCCACTTCCTAGAAACAACCAGTACCAGAACCAAAGTGACTTACCAACCTGTGATATCAACAGAAGTTGATCTTTGCATAATGGACTCGGTTTTATGACAAGATAAATAGCACTATGTTCCCATTTAAAATCATCAATTACCCAAATCCAGAAAATTATCCTAGCAAATGATTATTTACAAATTTACTTACACAGCTGTCAGTATACCAAATGAGAACACAGGGTCAGACAGTCTCTGGAGCAATTGAGATTAATGGCCCAGACTCTTGATCTATTGAATCAGACGCCTCCCAAAAAACCCAGAAACATGGGGACAAGCAAACTTCGAGCAAAGAGGCGGGACCGAGACTCAAGTCCCCAACTAAGCTAAGCATGGTGCTCAGACTGATACCTTACCTTAAACTTTCTGAAGCTGGCCTCTGAGATATCACTGATGTATTCGTCTTGTAAAGAGCGGGCGGTCCTCACAGGTAGGCACTGTGTTTTTTCCTCCCAATGCCAATGTGAAATTCCATCCTTAATAAACTGCTCATCAAAGACCACAAACATCAAAACAAAAAATCAGTTGTACAGTCGTCAGTCTTCTTACGTCAAATTGAGTCACATCTGGTCGTGCTTACATCCATTAATAAATTTATCAGGCGACGACTGGAACAGATGTAACCGACATTAGCGCATGTATTTTACCACGTGGCAAGAACCAAAACAAACAGATTGAACTGCCACTATAGAAGTTTCCTTCATTACGTGTGATATTGCATTGTTGTACATTGTATTTGACCTCTGACCTATAACTTACATCCAGATTGGACTTATGTCCTCACTTCCAGGATGAAAGCTGGAGGCAAGTTGATGGATACCGGTATAATTTGAGAACAAGATAGGGACTCCAATGGCATGGGGAAAGTCATACCATGGCAGGCTCAGTACCTACCATGTCTACGTTTAGCATGGGGAAAGTCATACCAAGGCAGGCTCAGTACATACCATGTCTACGTTTAGCATGGGGAAAGTCATACAATGGCAGGCTCAGTACCTACCATGTCTACGTTTAGCATGGGGAAAGTCATACCAAGGCAGGCTCAGTACCTACCATGTC